>VXAV01004928.1:90309-153941 GCA_013399715.1 Alectura lathami | reverse complement strand
TTTGCAAGTTGTTTTGTCACAGAATTGTACTGGATGTCTAGCTTACAGGAGTGCAATTTGATATTCCTGAGGGTGACAGATTTATTATAAGGAACTCAGATGTGAACACCATTTTTTTTTTTTTTTCCCAGTAGAGAGGATTAGCTAGGGGAATCAATGACCAAAAAGAATGATGAATTCACCATCCCTTGATATCTTCATAGCCCATCTGAGTGCTTTTCTGAAGGGCAACCAAAGACAGGTTAGTTGGCTCTGTGTAGGGGCAACTGGGAGACGCCCTGTGGCTTGTGTGATGAAAAGGATGAGCTCAGTTGCTCCATTGGTCTCTTGTTGCCCTGAGATCTCAGAGCTAAGGACAAGGCACCCTAAGGGAGAGGGGACAGTGCCCAGCTGCTGGGCACAACACTGGAGGCTCTTGGGCCAGGGTAGTGAGAAGAGCCAAAGGACTTTGTACACACAAAGGACTTTGTGTGAACGGGATGCTTCTGCCTTACGCAGCTGTGTTGACACCCTCTGTGTTTGAGAAGTTGCGTCATTTCATGCGTTATTCTCCTCCTGCTCTCCTTAGTGCCTCTGCTTCATGCTGTTCCTGTCCGTGCCTTTTTTGTCTCTCTCTCTCCAGTGTCTTCCAGTTCTCTCCTAAATCATCCCACTCTCCAAACTGGTATGCCTTTCCCTTCCCTGCAGTAGCCCACCCTGTTCGTGTGCCCCACCACCTCCACTCTCCTGTTCCTGTCTCACATATCCAGACTGTAAACTCTCCAGCATCCTGCTACTCTTTGTGTATTTGGTAGGGCTGGCTTTTAGGTGGGTGCTGTAGGAATACATAGACATATGCATTGTTTGACCTCTTTGTTCCAGAGTGGGCAAAAAGGAGGTAAGCACTCAAAGCAGAGGTAGGTAGGTCCCATTTATCTACATTAATGCTTGGCTACATCCTCATTAATCCTTGGTGCTCCACTTCCACTGTACAAAGTGTGATTAATAGGAACAACAATAATAATTTTCAAAGATTTTTATTTAAGGGGGAAGGAGGAGGGAGAATTGGAAACTGATATAAGTTATTGTTCAGATGATAAGGCTGAAAGTTACACTGAAATTAAAGTTGTGATTAAAAGTTTTTACTTCCATATTGTTCTGTATTTGCTTTAGAACAAAGGTTTGTTTTCAAGGTCATGGTTTGCACCTGAAGCCTCCACCAACAGAGAACCATTTTTTTCTCACCAGCTGGCCTATTCATCTAGAAATGGGGATGCTGCATCCTGCAGAACTTCCATTCTGGAGCAGAAGGAGAGCCAATGTACTACAGTACTGCAAGCTGGGGTCCAGCGCTCCCTTTCTATGTAGTGGCCTGACTGTGCGCCCTCAATGCAGTGGAAGAGGAAAGCAAAACAGTGTCACCAGAGTCCAGTGGTCTGGCCTCACCCCTGCAGTCCTGGGAGAGATCCTGAAATGTTTTCTGAAAATACATTGGTGTTCTCTACCATGGGCTTCAACAAGAGAAGCAGCCAGGGTCACCCTGGTGCGAAGGACTTCTGAGGATGTACATGAACTCTTTTAAGAGAGAGAAGAGAGAGAAAAAATATTAGCCATTTTCCAACCTTAATATTTTTCAAGCTGAGGATTAGGGCCAGAAGATTTCTTTCATTTCAGAGTTTATCCCTCTAAAGCAAATAGTTAGTGTGCAGCTCTGCTGGCAGAAGGCACCATCAGCCCCTTCCACCCCACCTCTGTTTGGTGCGTACTGGCTGCAAAACTGTACAAGTTGTCTGAACGTGGGGATGAGGGACCTATGTCAGTCAGCTTGGAAAGATAATTGATTGACTTTGTGCTGATGACTAGCCCTGTGACGATCATGTTTGATGAGCGAAACATTGACTTTCCATGGTAGGAAATGAACATGATGTGGAAGTGTTATTTTTTTTAAGCATTTCTAAATGTGAACAAGAGAGAGAGAAAGAGGAAGAAAAGGGACTGCAACAGGAAAAAAAAAAAAAAAAAAAAAGTGAATATACCTATCTTCCCTTGTAATATTTGCAATTGGCTTTTGAAACTGTGAGATTAAATTTCTTTTTCTAATGCTGTTTACCAGAATGACACAAGTTGTGCCTGTCTTTTTTGCCGTGTTTCAGTGGCATAGGAGCCAGTGTAGCCCAGTTTTTTAGCATTTGCTGTGCGTGCAGCGTCTTTAATATTAACAGTGATGTGTGCAACTCTGGGAATAGTATTTAACTGTGGCAGATAGTAGAGCATGTCTTCTTCTGGGAGAGCTAGGCTGTGATTTTATTTCTACTTTTTGGAAGTACTCTTATCTCAGTGTAGTGGTACATCATATATTTTTTTACAGGCAAAATTTTACAAGTGGGTTTGGTTCAGATTCCCAGTCAAACATGCAGGTGTTCAACCACGCGTGTCCTCTGTGTGTACAATGCATATAACATTAACAAACATTTTGATACCTGGAAAAATATTTTCAGGCCATGCTCCTGAAGTCAGTGAAACTCTCTGCGCACATGCAATTGCACATGGGTAAATTGGTTTTGATTCTCAGAAGATTTTTGATGCATCCTATTTTTAGTTTTAAATGAAAGCAGGCTAAATAAACTACTGCAAATGGGCCGTACACACCAGCTAGCTATTATCACCTATATTCAAAGACTTGTATCCCTAGGGACTTGTATCCCTAGTCAGTGGAAATACAGATATTACTCCAGAGATGACTCAAAGCACTTAATTTAGGCACCTCAGGAGACTAGTCTTCTAATTCAGGTGCAAGAATTAGGTGGTGTGAATAGCCCTCCCTGTTTTAATTCCTGAGTGCAAGTCATCCAGAAAATGGTTGTTGCCATGCAAATAAATAACGGGAGCACAAACAGCACCAGTGGCTCCGACAAGGGCTTCCTGCACCCTCTGGCAAGCTAATTAACCTCCGTGTCTCCATGCCATGAAGCAAGGGCGCACAGCTCTGCAGGGCTTTCTTGAGCCATACTCATTAATACTGGCAGCACAACCTCCAACCCTGCCAGGGAAGTGGGGAGAGAAGAGGAAACTTTTTTACAGTAGGCAGCTGCTCAACATCTTCTCTGTTAAGGGAGGAGAAGAATGCAACCTGGGAGCACTCCTTGGGAGGTGGGATGCTTCAGAATGGGCTTCCCTCTGGGCAGGTGTGTGGGAAGGAAGGGCAGGAACAGATATGGTGCATACATGGGTTTGGGGCACACTGCTGGGGCACAGGACAAGGAGATGCTCCTCAGCCTAGTAGAGCACATGCTGGTGCTGGTGCTAGCAGCTCTGCCTAGAGGGCTGCAAGGCACAGGGTGGCTGGAGGAGACCAGCTCTAAAAGGGCCCAAATTCCTTCCATCTGCAGGTGTTCCTCTAAAGAGAGGAGGAAGACACAGCTTAAGCATGCTGCCTTGCCCTTGGAAGCCAGACAAAGCCTGCCCATGAGTGCCGGACATAACCCTTCACGGTCTCTGTCCCGGGGGTGTTCTGGTGCACGGAGCCCATCAGCCTGCTGCACGTCAGGTGCCCAGCCAGGAAACAACTTTGCTCTGCAGCTGCATCTGTCACCAGCACAGGGACAACACAAATGAGGTTGGTGTCCCTGCTGCAGCTGCTAGCCTGAATTCGTCCTGAGCTGGATGGTGGCTGCCATCAAGCCACAGAGGTGGTGGCATTAGAGACTGAAATGTGCTGGGCGGGTGCATGCTGAAATTCATCTCTCAGTGCCACAGACTTGCAAATTAAGTCATTTACTCTTGGAATTCTCCCGAGCAAAGAAAACTGGACTCAGTGCCCAGCAGGAATCCTTGCTGCAGAGCAGAAGGTGAGTTACATTTATTTTTGCTGTTTTTAGCCTCCCCAACTATCATTTTTGTCAACTGACTGTGAAAGGTGTTGGTTGTCTCTGAAGCAGCATGGGCAGGCTCACATTGAAAGGCTTAGCTCTCCTATGAAATGCTGAGTCGGAGGACTGGCACAGAGCTGAGCTTGATTAGTATTGAGCATGAGTTTTTCCTTGACAAGGCTTTGGCACATCTGATTCTTTACCTCTCTTCTGTGCCAAGTCCTTGCAAGACATGTACTGAATGTCCAGTGCCAAACAATCTTTTTAAATATTAATCACTAAAAAAGCGCATAAATTCTATGGCTCAAAAATTTGTGTGTGTCACTTGATCTAAAACAAAACAATATTGGGCCACACTCAGTTTCAGTTTCTTGTTTTCTGTTTCAGAAATATTTTCCCCTCCCTATTAGCCACTTGCCCATGCAGATCAGATTATGTCTATCCCTTGACCGTGTGTAAACATGTGCAATTCTGTCGTTAACCTTGGGCTAGCTTAATTCCCAGTCTTGGTAACAGTGTGGGTGGCAAGAATAAGAGAAGCTGGAGAAGCCTTCTGGGTCAGGGCTTTCATGGTTCATGTCGTCAGCCAAGGTGCCTGCACCGTGGTAACATTCTTGCTCCTGCCCTACCCCAGAAAAAGATGACCACAGTTAACAAAGGTGCATATGGCCATTTCTTTTCAGTGGCCTCTGAGCAAAAGCAAGGGTGGCAGGAATGCCTGTAGTCTTTAGTTTGAATGCATTCATGGGCATGGCTGGTAAACAGAAGACAGCAACGTTTTTTACATTCTCCTTTTTCATTCAGATCAGCTAGCTTTGGTGTTGTGGTGCTCCTCAGCACTGAGATCTGAAGGCAGTGGATCCTCCTGACCAGAAGCACTCAGCTGTGCTGGGGTAGAAAGGGACACCCGCGGGCACCAGGTCTGGCCTGCAGAGCGCCTGAGCAGCCGCTCCCTCTCGACAGCCATGACAGGCAGGGCCTGCTCTCCCAGAGCCTTCCCAGGGCCGTCCGTCAGTCTCGCTTTGCATGTCTTCCCATTCTCCTTATTTCAAAGACAATGTTCAAATGTGTTTCTGTTTTTCTGCATGCTCTTTGATGCCCTGGGATCCGGTTCCTCTTTGAACGCAAAATCACTATCTAATTCCCTTTGTGTCTTCTCTCTGGGATATTCTACCCATAGGTAATCAGGTTTTTTGGCTTCCCTCTGTGGGCAATGCCTCTCAGAAGATGTGAAGCCATTTCAGCCTAGTTTTACAAGACAAGTGCAATGTATATCACTGGAAAATAGTAAATGTATTCCCCTGCCTTTGTCCTTTGAGAGTGCCTGAAGCCTGCCAAAATGTCTCAGAATTTCCTGTATGTCAGAGAAGTAATCTGGATTAAAAGCCTTTCTCTTCTTAGCCTATGAAACCTTATGCTCTTTGAATCTCATTTCAGTTCATGCTGACAATGTTGAAGAAGCAGCTGCTTGCAGGGAAAACGCCTTGTTACCAGCCTTCACAGTGTGCACATGTTGAAATTCATTTTTGTTTGGCTTCAGAACAAAATACAGAATTTTCAGAATATCACCTTTCCAAAAATTGTTGGGTGGGTGAAGTTTCTAAAATATTAATTTCAAAGCCCAGAAATGTGATTTTCTGTTTCACACATTCACTTGTATTTTGTTATGATAATTTTTACTGTTTTGTGACCTGCCAATAGTGGTAGTGAAGAAATATGTCCTGATCCTGTTGATTTACTGTATTGTAAAAGTAGAAATATTCTATTCATTTTATGTTTTTGCCTAGGGATAACTTCTCACAGGGGCAGCCATACAAGACCAAAAATGTATAATAAACTTTTCAATTAAAATTTGAAATCACCATGTTTTATTTGAAATTATCACATATGAATAGAAATCAAAGCAAACATGTTTTATGTAATATATTTTTTTTAAACAATGCCATTTTTGACATGAACTTGTTACAATTTAAAATGTTGAAGCTTTTACTCCTTGGCCTCTTTTTAGATGTTGTAGTTCAAAGCCATAGGAAAACCCTAATGGTATTCTACAATTTGATAGAGGTGGTGTTTTTTTTTTTTTTTTTTTAATCTAAACACTTCTTTTAAGAAAAAACTTCTCAGTTTTTCTTAAAAATTGCTGATGCAGTCAAAGAAGAGAGCAGATAAGTGGAGATAATGCATGTGTATTTTGAACAGAGATTTGTCTGCGCTTTTCCAGCCCAACCCCTCTGAGTAAATGACTATATAAATTTTTTTTATCTCTATACTGCTACTAAAGCTGCTGTAACAGCAAGATAATCCTTTTAAAGTGCAAAAGTTAGAGTGATGTGACGGGAGTCCCAAAACCATTCGTTGTGGAAATGCAGTCACTATTTGTTTCCAAGAAATGTGTCCTGACTAGTGTGTCCACATGAAGCGAGATTAGCTCACTTGCAGGTTGTAAAGTAAACTTGAGGTTGTCGGAGGTGATAGAGGCAACTAATACTGTGGTCTACCTGTGGGATATAGCCATTCATTTTAAGTATAACCCCAGGAGCATATCATGTCATATCGTATTTAGGTCTGCAATGCTATGGTTGCTCTGGGTCTAACTTCAACACGATGTTTGAATGGAAGAATCATTAAAAAACTTCAGAGAGCATTGCTGAGAATAAGAAACATGACTTCCTTGCCAAAATTAGCCAAGTTTGAGGGTATGAAGCACAGAGGGAGAAAGGTGTGGAATTATTCATGGTAATGCCAGCTCTGGGTTAGATCCAAGTGAAAGTATTTCTGCAGCTTTGTGCTTTCCAAAGACTGTACATTGCTACTTTGAACAAATGAAGTAATGTAATTCTTTCACATCTCCAAGGCCCCCATTATGTTTGAAGGATCCAGCATTCGCTCATCTCTACTGCCCAGTTGAAGACATTCCCCTCTACGGAGGAGAAGAGCTGGAGGTCTTGGTACTGATGATCAGTCGCTGCCTTCATGCCACGTGATGGGGCTGACCATGGATTTCAGGGGGCTGAAGGCACCCTGAAGCACAGCCCCAGCCAGAGCTCTTTGTAGGATAAATACCCCTACCCTATAGGGAAAGCCCTCCATTCTAGCTCCTGAAAGATGGGCCCCTCATCCACAGTTCTGGCTCCTGGAAGTTGGAAGACCCCACCCCCAACAAGGCCTGGAAAACTTCCGACTTCACCCAAGAACGTGATGCTATGGAAAAAGATTTAAAAAGACCCCCTCTCTGCCCCCTCCAGGTAGGCTAAGTGCTGAAGTCCTTCATGTCTCTGATGTCTTATCACATTTCAGATGCTGTCACTACACCCAGTTGGGATATTTGCAGTGGAAATACCTCAGGAGAAATTAGAGCAGTTTTGGTAAAAGTAAATATCCAGAACTCAGCCTCCTCTGCATTGCAATGTGATGGGATTTGGAAAGAGTAAAATGATGTGTGAAGGAAAGAACTTGTTTATGCAGGAAGCTGCTGTGAACCAGGACAAACCTGGTTTCACCGCTCTGTGCTGCCATGCTGAAGCTGCTTCTAGTGTGCGAGTTAGTCATTCAAAAGCCACCTGCAGTGCAAAATGCCACCTGGGCTCCTGGGGCAACCTCTCACTGCTGCTGTCATGAAACAGTTACACAGCACTGTTACCCACCCCCACCATTTCCGTATATGCAGGGAAGTGAGTGCAGGCTTTCTCACCCCTTAGCCAACATCAGCCTAAGCTCTTTGTGCCTTGTTGTACTACATGGCTGGCATGTATGTGAGCACATGCTTTGTACTCAATTTGCAGATGATAATGCCAAACAGACTGAGGATGCTGCTGTATAGACTCAAAACAGGAATATAGCCTCAGGTAATCAAGGGAGAGGGAGTTGTGGCTGGGGCAGAGGCAGCTTGTTTGCACCTATTGCTGCATCTATGCTCATGAGAAGGGGGCTCCTGCTGAGAGAGGGACTGCTGTGATGGCCTGGTGGCCACTGCTGGGTGTGCTGGCTGTTCTCAGGAGCGGGTGCCCAAGGAGACTGCAGTGTACAGGTGCTTACTTCAGTTCCTGGAAAGTCCCCAAGTCTCTCACACTTGCTTTTCCTATTTTATTTTCGGAGCCCTGTAAAAATGACAAGAGCTGGCTATCCGAATAAATGCTCGCTGGAAAATATTCTCCTCCCCATAGAGCACACTGCCATTTGTACTCTGCTTTTCAATAGGCCTCCCACTACCTTTGGGGTATTGACGTGTGAGCGGGATCCCATGTGACAAGCAATGCGCACACTCTTGCACTTCTAAACTAACTTAATTCTTTTGTACACAGAGGCACATCCCATTTCTGCCCCAGGGGAAGGTTGTGTGCAGGCACAGTTACCCTAAAGCACCTCAAAATGCTCTGAAATCACACTGTAACCTACCTAGAAGCAGTTGTGTTCACTTGCTTCGGTGAAGTGAGCCTCTGTGATCAACCTGGAGCAGCAAATAGATGGTGAGCCCAGCTGTACCAGCTCCTCCGATGACTGCATGTTACCCTTCCAAACTGCTGTCTCTCGGATGCAGGATCTTGAATTCTTGCTTTCAGATGTGTGGGCCAGGAAATTGTTAGACCAGAAAGCTCACAGACATTGTTGGGATCGAGGATGTTCTCGCTGGAAAGATGCAGCTTCTGAATAAATAATAAAGGGTTTTCTTAGAAAATTGCTTTCCTTCTCCAGGTGGCTGCGTGTCTTTCAGAATTCAAATTCTGTATCTGTGGCCTTTGACTAAACCCTGAAAGCCGGGTAGAAAACAGAACAAAGTACAGAGACAAGTACTCCAGAAACAGAGCAGCAGCAGCACCAATATCTCCCCTCCTACTGCAGCATTTTCTTTAGAAAGCCAAATAATATTTGCCAGATTTGTACATATGTCTCTAAGGAATTCTGAAAACACTTTTAGAAATACCTGTCCCTCTTTCAATTATTTCCATTCAGCAAGTAGCACTATTGCTGCTCAGTGGGGTCTGAAACATTAATGACATTTCCCAGCAGGGGCCCAGATGGATGAGGCAAGTAGAAAGAATTGGTTTAGCCATGGAAAAAAACCATTGAAATCAGGAATCTCAAAGTTATGCTAAGTTTTGTAATTTTATTAGTTGGTTTAACAGTTCATTTAACAGCTGTTAATCAGTTTTTAAAAAATAATTATTCTTTCTAATTCAAAGCATTTAGTATTATATTGGTATTCTTATTTAAACCTCATGGTTATCTTTCAGTTGTGAAAACTCTAAATCTAACCCTTAATATCGGAAGCAGATCCTCACCATTTTGAATATAATTTTATAACATGGCCATTAGATGTTCCGTGTAATTAATATTTTCAAGTTATCATGACCTTTTATCTATGAACCCATAGAAGAGCAAAAATTCAACCTTCTATAAATTCAGTTTTTTTCTGAAGATCTTCCAGACATGTTTACTTGAGAGAAATTACTTATTCTTTATTTTTGAACTTGAGCGAGCTCTCTAATAGACTTTCCCAAGTCTATCTGTTTTCTCAGTAGAAAATTACTCTATCCTATCCCATCCTATTTTCTGTTTTCAGGAAGAAATAATTGAGTGTTTTCCAGAAGTATGTTAAACATAGTCTATTATTTACACATGTTATTGGAAGTTCATTCTGACTCTTATCCTCTCTCCCCAAGGGCAGGATTGTTTGAGCTGTTCAGTTTTTAAATTGCAGTCAGCTTTTCCCCCTTTTATTCTAAATGTACCTGTCACTCAGTGTTTGTGTAGGGAAAGAAAAAATTATGGATGCAGGATCGCACCTTGCAGTCAGAGCCCAATTTGGTGAGGTCTGCAAGGGCTAAGGCCTTCACGTTCCTACCTGCACAGCCGAGAGGGACCTTCACTTCCTGCACAGGCAGGCTTTGTCCTTGTGAAACAGATTTCAGCTGCGCCTCAGACTTGACTTCCCATCCTAACAGGGAGCAAGAAAGTCTTTAAGAACCTGAGTGAGCAAAGCTAATTATCCTAAGGTTCTGGAGAAGTGGGGGATCTTAGATGCTCAGTGTTTAACAGGGTGAATTTTTACTGCATTTGATGCACCTGTCCTTTAGATTTTTTTTTTGTTTGTTTAGTATTGTTTTGCTTTGTTTTTGATAATTTTTAAGACTTTCTACCTTAGTATGTCATGAATATGTTATTAGTAACTCAGGTACAGTCTCTTCACTGAATTCTCCTGAACCGTTGTGGAGTACAAAACATGCAGCCTCACAGCTGCTGCATGGAGTTGAGGGCCTGGAGCCATCCTGTCCTATCCAGTTGTAAACCTTGCTAGGGTTGCTTATACAAGGATAAGAAAGCAGTGGTAGGAATAAAGGCTCTTGAAGTTTTATCCAGAGCAAGGGAGACCAAAGGCAAGGAGCATCTGGGAGCAGTAACCTGAGATGGGCAGAGCAATTGCTCTGCTGACCATTTTGTCTGATGAAGAAAACAGCCCTTAAAATATTTAACCTTGGCACTGAATTGTTAATGAGCTTGTTGATATGAAGTTAAAGAGATCTGAAAAAAAAACATGTGAAATAAGATATGGTAAGGACAGGGTGCCCATCACTCACAGAAATATTGAGAGATAGTTATAACACTCAGCAACTACATGGAATTTCTTGAAATCATATCTTGTCTTTTTACTACCTGCCTGTTTGCAAGGGGGACTCGGGATAATACTCTGAAGGGAGATCTCTTCTGTCCTGCTGTTTAACAATATCAACTTGCAAAAGGAAGGTGATTGGAAACAGCGCAGTTCCTGGAAGTCCCTAGGTTGTCCCAGCTCGAAGCTATCTGAAAGGCTGCTTTGCTAAAGAGTGTTATCTCCAAGGAAGTTAAAACATCCAGTTTTTATTTTTTGAATCATCTGAGTCACTTTAAGTCATGCTTTCAGAGAAAAATTAGCAAAGTAAAGGGCTAAGTTCTTGATTATATACTAGCAACAAAGTTACAATGTAGAAATAGGATAATAAATAAATAAATGCAAACTTCAGGCGTACCTCACATCTACAGCTCACTCTGTCTGTCACATAGGGTTTCCCTGTTGAAGCTGAGGAGACATTTCTGTCCCTGAGTCCTCTTGCAGAGTTGGACCTCAGATGGAGCTTCCCTGTGTCCCATCCCTGACACTGCATGACAAGCTGTTTCTCTCAGCTCCTGAATGCAGGCGTCTGGTCAAACAATTTCAAAAAAACTTCTAAGCCTCATCCAAACCTATTTTTCCCTCTAATCTACCTTTTAGGTTAATCTGGTATCCATTTGCCTAATACCTATTAAAAGAATCTTTGCATATAACCTTATGCTTTATAACAACACAGGATCCTTATACCTTTGCAGTTATATCCTAGCATTCCTAAAATTTATGTCTAAAAATATATGCTTAGGATTTAGGATGTATTTAAATCATTAGGATTCTTTTATGAAGAAAAAATATTATCCTGAACTTAAACTAGAAATCCTGATCACCAGTAGAGCTATCTATAGGTTTTCTTGCCTATGTCTACATGGCTTTCTGCAGTATGATATGACTGCTGTATCCCTAATTCTGTAAATAGAAATTTACTAATGATGTCACTATAACTTTTCCAATTAATAGATATTCACACCACCTTTAAGAGCTGCTAGTAAATTTTGACTCTTCCAGCACATAAATCTACAACACGCTAGCAGTTAATTTCCAAAATGGGAGAGGCATATTGCACAATCACCCTTCCAGGCTAGTTAGGGTAAGAAGTTTCAAGGTATGATTCGCCATGATATAGATGAGATTATGCTCTCAAATTCATCCTTGGCTCTGTCTCTTAACATTTCCACTAAATGCTGAGCTGACAGCTCATGTCAACACACAGACTTTGCATTTTGATGTACTGTTATGAGACTTTGCAAGCTCTCTGCAATAGTAGTAGCATTTTCCATAATAAATATATATATATTTTAAATAATGTTGTATGAGGAAAGTTGCTGGAAAAATAGTGTATTCCTGAGAGGCCAAAAAAATAGATCTGTTGGTAGAAATAGTCTGATATGCCATGCAGATGATTCTGTGCAAATTAGCTGTTATTTATGTGTCACATATAATCCTAGACCCTGGCTAATAGAATCATGATTTGGGAAAAGGTGGAGAGAGAGGTTGTCTGATTAGGAAGGTAAGGATATATTTCCTTGCTGTAGGAAATACTTAGCAAATTTCAGTACACATTTGTTCCCAGAACATTGACCCTGATAATGAGATGTTAAAAAAAAAAAAGGAGAGACAAGCAGGAAAATTGTAAGAGAGAGAGAAAGAGAGAGGAAGGAGAAAAAAACCTTTCTGAATAGCACTTCTGGTCTTATTAATAAGTGATTACATCTTGGCGAGGGACAAAGATATAGAAAAATCAATACTAATTCATTTGGATCGCTCAACAACATTTGATATGATGGACCACAAATCCATGCTATGTTCCTGGTGGCTGTGCTAGGGGTAGATATTTCTGTACTTCAGTTACTCCATGGCTTTCTTCTTGAAAACTCAAAGACTAACATGAAGCAAATGTGTGTTTTTGACCTGAAAATGTTATTTGCTGTTCGAATGCATTTGAAAGCTGTTACACAAGGCAAAATTCTGTAGGATCCTGCTCATAGGTGTTATTTCTCACTTTCTCTAAACTTAGAGTGGTTTTGTGTGACACTCGGGAATAGCTTGAAGTTCATCAATTCATTAGTGATGCTGGTAGATTCCTAGAAGTAGTAAGAGACATAAAAAGGATGGAGAATCTCTGGTCTTTCTGTTGGTGTGGGTTGGAGACCTCCTTTCTCTGTGGGATTGTTTGCTGTTTCCACATGCAGTTAGAGGTAGTTGCAAATCTCTCCAGCCTGTTGAGATCTTTCTGAATGGTAGCACAGCACTCTGGGATATCAGTCACTCCTCCGAGTTTTATATCACCAGCAACTTGCTGAGGAGGCACTGTATCCCTTCATCCAAGTCACGATGGACAAGTTAAATAATACTGGACTTAGCAGTGATCCCTGGGGAAAACAGTCCTCCGGTTAGACTCTGTGCATAAAACTCATAAAACTCTGAGACGTGCCATTCAGCCAGTTTTCAAACACCTCATTGTCCACTCATCCAGCTTGCGCTTCCTGAGCATACTTATGAGGATATCACAGGAGACAGTGTCAAAAGTCTTGCTGAAGTCCAGGTAGACAACATCCACTGCTCTTCCCTCATCTATCCAGCCAGTTGTCCCATCATAGAAGGCAATCAGGTTGGTTAAGCATGATTTTACTCCTGATCACCTTCTGGTATTCCACATGCTCGGAGATGGCCTCCAGAATGAGCTGTTCCGTCATCTTTCCAGAGATTGAGGTGAGACTGACTGGCCTGTAGTTCCCTGGGTCCTTCTTCTTGACCTTTTTGAAAACTGGGCTGACATTTACTTTCTCCCAGTCCTCAGGCATGTGGCAAGAGTCAGATAGGAAAATTTTGTATTGATTCTGGTCAGAGAGATCTGCCTTTCAGATACCTTTAGGACATAATCCAATGCACTGATTTGATTGTGGCATGATTAGAATATTGGTTCTTGTGGAAGAGGCCTCCCTTCTGGACATTTTAACATATGAAATTGGGGACATTTCAGCTCACATCTGAAAGCTGGAATTTAGGATTTGAAGTGTCAGTGGTATGTAGTTCTTTCAGTAGAAAGCTCTACTTGCTGTTCTCTAATATTGCTCAGATCTCACTTTTAAGGCATAACAAAGTCTGCTGTCTTGAGTTTTTCATGTTCCAAGTGTAGGCTGATTGAACTCTCTTGAACACTTTCCATATTTTGGTATATGTCAAGTTGTTCTGGAAATGCAGTGAGTATGTACTTATCACAAACAAAACAGCAATGAGAATTTTTAAAATAAATGACTGAATCAGTACTGTATGAGGGCCATTTACATTAGACAAGTGCTGACTGATCTTATGCCAAAGCACTCTCTTTTGGACTATTAGCAAAATAAAAGGTTCATGTTTTGCTATCAGTGGTCTAGTTAAAGACATCAGACTGAAATATGCTGGAGTTAGATATAGCCATATTTTCATATGGGATCCACCAGCCAGAAAGTGAATGGGCCTCAGGAAATGAAATAACAAGCTTAGTAATGGTGGGAGCTTAGAGGGAGAATATGGTTAATGTAATTAGAAAGAGTTTCAATCAAGGAACAAGTTCATCTTACAAGTGTTCTTCCACAGAGAAAGCACTTTCCATGAATGACTTTTGCTGCCCTGGCTTCTTGATCTTCATGCAGAATTAACTAAGACTTATCAAAATTTCATGGCCTATAAACTAAGCCACTTCAGTTTAGTGTCACCCAGATGAAATATGGAAGTGTGACCATGGCACTTGGTAATAAATTATCATTTAAAAAGAATGGGTGGGGAAGCCTGTGGTGCTGAGGAAATAAAAAGCAACTAAAACATATCAAAGAGGAATCACAAGAAGGAATTGAGATTCCAAGGAATGAGAGAGAGATGCATGGAAATAATTCAAGGAATAAATGTCATACTAACCTTTTAAAATATTAAAAAAATATAACATATCTGAAATATCATCAAAAAACCAGTGCTCTTTAAAGGTGCAAAACATCAATCTGGTGGACTAGGGAGAACCCAAGAGAAATGTCAGATCAAGTTCAAACTATAGGGAGAAGAATGTTGAAATTTGCAGATCCTCTTTTTCTTCTGGATTAAATTTTGGAGTGCATATTAATTTATAACCTAGGATAACACCCAGGAAATCTTTCAAGAAATGACACTCTGAAAATCCTGTTTATAGCTGACACAAATCTATTTAGCAGGCTTGTTTATCAGATTTACGTATGTTCCTTCACAACTGAAAGGTAATGATAGATCTAATGCGTCTGCTAAGCTCCAAACAGCTGCTTGTTGCTCTTACAGTGTGCACGAATGCTATCTGGTAAGATGTAAGTGATTGACCTATTTAATATCAGCTTTTTTTTTTTTTTTTTTCTGTGAATTTGTATGTACATGTCATCACCTATGGGGACTCTCTGAGCAATGGTCCCAAACCATCAAATACTGCTGGTGCTCCACCTCTGTCATCTGGCAATTTGCAGACAAATTCTGTTCAAAACCCATTGAAAAGCAGGTTATAAATCCCTAGCTGATGCTTCCAAGTGTCATGTGGCATTTACATAATTTCTGGATGTAAATCATTCATAATCCGGTATCAAAGTGAACAGAGCGAATGAGGTTGTCTCTGTGGTTAGAAAGAATAAGGTATTGATTACCATAACAAATTAACAACTGGAAACCTGATATATGTCCTCTGAGTGCTGAGAGCTGTGAACTGGAACAGTCGTGTATTACACATTAGCCTCATGAGATTTAAAAGCAATTGCACTACAAGAATAGCTAGTTATTAGAAGAGTTCTCTAAAAATTATTTTAATGGCATTTACTTCAGGGCTAGAACAATTACCAACCCGCAATCAAACTAATAGCTTTTCATTAATTAAGACAGTTGAACAAGACCCTGTCTTCCCAATTTTGTTGTGGGAAATTATGCTGGGTGTATTTTCGATGTCAAGCAGGTACATGATAATGTGAACGGTTGCAGGAGGGTGGAGGGAGCTAAAAAGTGCTTGGCACTTCCAAAGGCATCTGCATTGAGATGGTTAGACATTGGCTTTTGATGGGACTGTATTTGCTGTATGGAGTGGAAACTTACAGGGAAAATGAACCCAGAAAATCTCGGGGTGTCTGTGGGGGAGCTTAAATCCCTACTGATAAGCTTTTAAAAGGTGCTTATATCTGCTTTGAACTACCTCTCTTTTACTCCCCCATTATGATGAGTGATTTCACTAGTGTTAGCTGATGAACAAGGTGATTATGTGACAGAGCACTAGTTTGAATCAATAGCCACCTTTAGCAGGCAAGCTGCTTTCAGAATAATACTTCCAATAGTGCTAAACCTTTCCGGAAGTCTGAAAAGTGCGAGGGAACAGGGCAAACGTTAATTCATATTTTAAAGGAAGCTCTCTTTGACTGTACTCACACTTACTCCCTGTCCTGTTTATGCAAATGTTTTTGACAAGTGGTTGGTTGGCAACAGCATTCATGGAAGTTCATAAATATAGCAAATACTGCAAATGGTGATAGATTCCATTTTTCAGATCCATGGTAGGGCCTGCAAGGAAAGCCATGAATTTCATTCACAGTCACAGAACAAGACCACAAGATGCTCAAAACTTTCAAGATATATGTTGCAGATCGACTACAGATGAGAATTTTCCACACTGGGTATTGCAGCTACTTTACACTGCAGTTATTGTGGAATGCTGGTAGACAATTTGAAAACTCGTATAAGCTGGCCTTATGAACATTATAAATGATACTTTTTGCTTGACTGGGTGTTGAAAGAGACAGCTGGTAGAAGATAGGAAATCTTCCCATTTCCTTCATATTTCCTATGAAGATAAGAAATATCCCAGAAGCCAAAGGAGAGATTCTCTAGATTTATACCTGAAATGAAAGCCTTTTTCCCCCTCCTTTAACCTTCCGGTGGTGAGCTTTCATCTGGAGTAGTGAGTGCTTGGAGAGCTTTGACTGGGTGGAGTTTCCCTCTCTCTTTCCCCTTGACAAATCTCCCAAAGTCCTCATCTAGTCTGATCTTGCTTGAGTGGGATGTCTAATGCTAGAGAAAGTTGTTGCTATATTGAAGTTGATGATGTATGTTGGTAATATTTCATTTTACATGAACATAAAAATTTCATAAAAACTCATTGGAAACCCTTGAACTAGTTGAAGATGACTTTAATAATGAACGGAGATTTAGAAACACCTGGGAAAGCTGCTGCTGTGGCTTTGAGAAACTTAAATTCCCTGAATAGTTATTTATTGGTGACAATACAAATTGTTCTACGAGGGCTGGATGAATGCAACCTAACAATAAACTAAAGCCTCTCTCTGGGTGTCCTGCCCAGTTCTGGGGGTCTTAGCTGCCTGGAATGTGCAGCATTTAAAGAACCAATTAAAATTACAAAACTCTGGGAAAGTTTCTGATCAACATTATTGCTTCTTTACCTTGCTACCTTGCACTTTGTATCACTATCTGTTTCAGATATGTTTCTCACATTAATTAAAGGGGGGTTAGTTCTTGATGTGTGGAAGTATTCACTGATGTATCTGCCAGAGGGCTGATGTGCCAACGACTGCTACATCCGTCTCTTCTTGGCTGGGGCACCAAAACAGGGGTAGGGGTGATGCATAGGAAATGGCTGCTGCCCTCCTAGCTTGCATCCATAGATGATCCAGTCCCACTTCTGACTGCAGGAACTTTTTCAGTTGACTTCAGCTGAATTGATTTCTGACCCTGCATCGGTAGCATCACGTGCCAGCCTTGTGCCTGGACAGATATCTAATATCGTTGTCTCACTTTCCTGTGACTAATCCTCAATCAGAAAAGTTGATGAAAGTGGATGAAATGTCCTTTTTTGCTAAGGTTGAAATAGGAAATGGGGTTTTGAATAGATCAGTTCAGTGGAAGTGACTTGTACTCAGAATTGATTTGGAATGACAATTTAAATGGGAGAGATTTGGGGAGAGGATTTTAAATGGCAAAGAATGTTCACATTCATACCAATTTCATAAGCTACAATGGCAAAAGTGGTTTTTTAATTAATTCATTTATTTATTTTTAAGGAGCTCACCTTGCTGTATTTTCCTAGTGTAACCTGGGGCTACTGCAGAGTGAATGAGGCTTTGGCTGGAACATTAACGTCCCCACAGCGCAATGATCTGGTTGTGCACAGTGAATCCCTCATTTGTCACTGCAGCCTTTGTAGATTATGCTGCTGGTTGGTGGAGTTGCCTTCTCTGTGGGAATCAAGGCACCCACTCACTTCCACTTCTGGTGAGGAAATTAATATCCTATTTATGTAACTTTATATTGCTTTTAATTGGTTTAGTATTAAACTACCAACTGCCTGAATGAAATGTTGTGGGGAAGTCTGTTTCTAGAAGGCAGTTTGTCTCTGGACAATTACAGAGCATTTATTTCTGTGTTATTGAATCACAGGAGGGAATATCTCACCCAGAAAACAATATTTTCAGAGAAATTAATGACTCTTTCAGAAAACAATAAGCATTTTTTCTTAAATAATACTGTTGACAGAAATTGTACCATCAATTTGGGTGGTAACTCATGTGCCCAATAAAAAAAGTGGGTAAATGCTTGTGAATTGTACATCAGGAGCAATCAGGGAGAACACACAGCTTAGAGCACGCAAATGATTTTTTTTTTTTTTTTTAATTTTTACTTTATCAGCCCTGTTATTAACTTCCTATAACACAAGTTCTTTGGGTGGAAAGCCCTGCAGGTGGGGGCCTTTCTTCTTTGCCACCAGCTCAGAGATGCCAGCTGACTCTTCTCCCATGAACACCAGGCTGGGGGGCCAAACAGAAATGGCTCTGCCAGCTGCTTGGATCTGCACTGGGAGGGTGGCCTTTGCTGCTGTTTACAGAGCAGGGCTCTCACAACAGCTCTGATGTGGGAGTGCCACATCTGTGTGCTTGAGGAGGTCTGCAAGTGCCAGGCTGGATGGTGTTACCGTACTGCAAGTGATAATAAAAAATCCAGTGCAATCCCAGGATATTTCCTCTCAGGATACAGTGCTGCTGAGCAGAGTTTAAAGCTGTGCTCAGACGTCTCTGTAGGTATTAAAGATCCCATGGCTTGTTTTGTAAAACCCGGAATATCTTGTAATCCTTGCCACATTTCCATGTACATAAGTATGTCTCAGGAAACTAAATCCCTCCACAGTGTTTTTAATTCTGATAAAGAAGAAATGCATGAATTCTATGTATTTAGAAGAGACCTTGACATGATCTGCTAAGAGTGCTGGGACCCACAGATCTATGCATCTCACCTCAGTACTCCTATAGTGATCTTGGTAATGTGTTTCTGGGTGAATCATGTCTTCAGAAAAGCATCCCATCTTGATTACAGACCTCCAGAAACTGAGAATCTGGCACAACCCCCAGTTTTTCTCACTGGCCAGTATCTTCCCTATTAAAACTATGTGCCTAATTCCTGATCAGCCTCAGCTTCCAATAATTATTTCTTGAGATGCTTTCCACTGACAAAGAGTGCTCTTCTACCTGGCAAAGGTTCCCCTGAAGTTCCTTATACACTGCAATCAAGTGATGTCTGAATCTTCTTTCTGATGAGTTTTTAAAATGCCTTGTGGTGCAGAGCTGTCTCCAGCCTTTGATTAATTTTTGCAATTATTTCCTGAGTCTTCTGCATTTTTAAAATTCATTTTAAAGATTTTGCAGACTTGTTGTGATATATAGTGTGGGGAGAGTCATACATAAGCACATACTATACAAGTGATATATTTTGGACTGACTTCATCTTCACTACTGTATGAAATAAAATGTACGTTCAGCCTTTCACACATTAGATCATATTTAAGAATAAAATCTCTACCTATGCATCTGAAACAAATGTTATGCCTATATGACTTGAAAAGGTGCACTTCATCAGGATAATGTGGATAATGGGTGTTATGCTTTCATGGCCCACCCCCGAATTATTGAGAAGTTCTTGTGGTCTGACCCAAAATACATTTATATTTCTTTTTCGAAACATGTATTACAAGCAACTATTTCAGGTTGACCATGAAATTTTTTGAAGCAAAGTTTTGTTTAAAAAATGCTAATGCGATTTTACTCTTTTTAAGATTTTCTCCATTTTCTACTGCAACTAATTGCAGTGCTGGACTGAGTAATTTGTAAATGAGCATGCATATCAATTGGTAAGATTTTGTACAGTAACAAAGGAAGTTTGTACAACTGAAGACATCAGTCCAGTGTGTAAGGCTGCTTTGAAGCCATAGCTCCCATAATGAAGGCATAGACTGGCTCCTGGCCTGATAAGTGGGGCTCTGTCTCTCAGTGCCTCTTCAGGGGTGGGCAGAAGGAACTCTGTGCAGGTCAGGAAAGCCTAAAGGTGGTAAAAGCTAGCAAGGAGGGAGGGAGAGATTCAGGTGAGGAGCCAGAGACTGGGGAAGGAAAAAGTGGGAAGAAAAGGGGAAAAAAAAAAAAAAAGCTCAGCAAAGAGAAAAGAAAAAACAGCATCCAGAGACTGAGAGACTGAGAGGCTGCAGCTCGATCTGGGGCAGGTGCTGGGCTGGTCTTCTGCGGGAGACAGTGGAGAAACCCATCAGGCAAAGAGAGGGACTTCTGGTCCAGGAGTGGGGCTGGAGGCATGGGACTTTGGTGGGGCTGAGGAGTGGACAGAGCCTGGGAAGGGAGGTGAGGAGGGCTCCCAGCAGGGCCTGGGCAGGGGGGTATGGGGACTGACAGGAGAGGTGACCTGGGACAAGCAGAGAAATGAGAGCAAAAACTGAAAGGGAGCTTGAAATTTATTGTGAATCTGGTGAGACTGGGAATGGTGATGGGGCACGCTGGCCTGTAAGAAGGGCGCTGGAGGGAGAGTCAGAGCTGGTGAGAAGAAATCAGAGATCTCTATGACTTCAATGCAGCAAACGGATGACTACCATGAACACCTAGCTGTTACCACCTACAGAGTAGATCAATGCTGTGACTGTGACACTTGCATGTGTCAGGCCTGGGGTGTTGTTCCACATCAGAAAAGGCTGAAAAAAATGCCATTAGGGACAATGCAATCCAGCTGAAAACAATTGCCTTGCACTGTGTCAACAACAGCAAACATGGACAGATCCAGTTCCTCTCTGGAATCATCCTAGGCATTAGTGTCACTAATGACCACAGTGGGTTGTACTGACTCAAAGCTGTGAAGGCCTGGTGCTACGTTGGGGGTGCTTCTTGGGCACTTTGAAATGTGACCACCAGTGCTACAGCATTGTGTGTTGTCCTCTTGCTGGTGTTTCTTTTCTCCCATTGTTTTGATAGATCCACTCATTAGTTTCTTATCTCTTGGGCAGGGTGCAGGTTGCATAGCAAAAGTCTGCTTCTTCAATTGCACTTTGCCCTGAGTGTTTCAGGCTGGCACAGACTCCTGATGGGATAAGGGGGTAGCATGGTTTAAGAAACTGCCATCAAGAAAAAAAAACACTGACTGCATTATTTCCCTTCAAATCTCGCTCCACACCCCCCAGCCAGCCACTGTTGCCTAACTAGGTCCAGATGGCTTCATCTCAGCTTGACTTTTTTTCATAGCATGCATTTCTAATGCCATCAACCCATGAAGCAGCCAACTGTTGTGACTGGGCAATATTACTGCCATTATGTTCTTCTGCTTGGCATGCATGGTTGTTGTGTTTTCACTTGAGTTAAATTGTACATTTCTTATTTTTTTTTTTCCCTGTGTGCTTGTAATGGGCTGTTGAAATCGTGTTCCATTTCTGCCTGCAGCCCATTTATTCATAAAGCAGAGCCAAGGGACACAAACCATGGTGGGAGAGAAAGGAGAGGGAGCAAGTTAGGACCAGGTTTGCAATACTGTCATCTCCCTGGAGAGTAAGGGCCTGTGCTTCAAGCTGGTGCAATCTGAACATGACTGGGAGCAAGGAGATGACCTGCAAGTTGAGATGAAGGGACTAGTTCATTTGAATTTTGAAAAAGGTGTGTGCTTTGTGGCCTTAATCTAACCATCTCACTCATCTGGCTTCCTTCCATTACAGGGGTCTATTGCTGACATCCATGAATGTCCATGGGTAAGCTGAGAATCCTGCACACACTGTCTTAAACGAGAGCAGGAACCTCTCTTTCTCCCATCTCCCTTCTCCCTCTGGGGCATAAATAAGAAGCCAGATTTCTTCTGTAATGACACAGATGTGAAAATGTGCATCTGCCTTCCTCCTTACAAGGAACCAGTGGAAGAGTGTGCAGGAACATGGAAAAGGCAGTGAACTATAGAACCCTGTTTATCTGGCTCTAAGCCTTCCTGCTGCAGTGATCCTAAATCAAGGAATAAATTTCCTTGATTATTACCCTGTTAATTCTTTATTTGGCATTTATTCAAACTCTAGAATTTGTTTTCATTATAGACAATGTATAGAAAAAATAGTGATTAAACACCACTCATTAGGGAGCAAGAAAGCTTGTGGGACAGTTCAGTTACTGTTCACAAAAGTAATAAAGTTTTCCCTTTTACCAATGTCCCAGTGTGAATGCCAAGACCTTATTTTGGGTGGTAATCTCAGTTAATTTGTACAGAGACAAAGCAACCATATCATCAAGGGTTGCCTGAGCAATCCAGATTACTTTAGAAAGACACTGCAGCTACTACGGTGGCTTCCTGTGGCCTTGTACCACACAGGTAGAGAGCTTGCACCATGCAGTGAGCATTGTAATACTTGTTATTCAAGCTGTGGTCTTTTAGCCTGCACAGATGGGAGAGATCCTTTCCAGACAGTACTTATAAGGTGCTTTGCCACAGGAACGTGCTTTTCGCTTTCAGAGAATGAAGTGGGCTGCTGATTTTGTTTGTGTTACCCTGCTGAATGATGGCAGGATAGCTGTTGTGTCACCCCATGCTTCCTTCACCCTTGTCCCCTCCCTGGAGAAGGCCACAGATGAGCTTGTTTTGAATGCAGATGCATGTGGAAACATTGCCAAGAAAAATGGAAACTTGCCAAGAAAACCAGTTTTCAAAGTTATCCAGGAAAACTGTAAATGAGACAGGATAGCTATACTGGCATACCTTGGTTACACCAGGGTGGGTGAGGAAAATCTCAGCATCTAGGAAAACTGGAATATTAGACTTCATTTCCAATTAAAAGTGTGTTATACATGCATTTGTTTGCTATATGTATTTTAGTAGTACAAGTTACTTTTCACAAAATAATTGATGTTTCACTATAGTACATTGAAGTGTAATATTTTTTCCTCCCACGGAGGATATTGCATGGAAGAGAAGGCATTTCTTTGAGCATCACATAGGAAAAAAAGTTCTTTAAAAGGAAATAAAAAGAAGAGGAAAAAGTTGTTCTGCCTCAGTCTTCTCATAGGCAGCCAATAAACCAGCCTTCAAACAGGCTTTTGAGACTGGCTGACAAGAGGTCACCTTTAGGCAAAGTAGTCGAACAAATCTGGCTCCTAATTGTGGTAGATATGTGTTGGAAATAGGTATTTTGCTTTCTGTGTAAGCAAAAGAGAGGTGTTGAAATCTGCGGAGTGATCTTTGGGACAGTTCAGATGCACAGGTTTTAGGAAGCTGGAGGAAGCGAGTGACAAGCTTGGTGTCTGGCTCATTTCGTGTAGCTCTAAGAATCACGCTCTGCAACAGCTGCAGAGCACCATTCCCCTCCCAGGGTAATTCAGGGCTGGTAGAAGGTGGCCTGCAACCAGCATGGCATGTCTGCCATTCCTAGTCCCAGCAGCCCATGTGGATGGAAGGAAGTGCGTATGCAAGTTCAGTGCTGTCTGTGGATTTGTGCATTGTGTCCACTTTATTTTTAATGTTATGACATCAAAGGGAGAGGTCAAGGTGGTTCCCGTGATTGCTGAGGCCTAGTAATGCCAGATACTTTGCAGGCTTATAGACTGGTTACAATGGTTGTGATAAATCTGTACACAGACAAAGTCCCTCAGTCTCTGCCAGAGATGGGCCATATATTGGTAAGGCAGATACGCATGGCAGGATTTCTTTTCACTGAAGTGTAAGCCCTCATCTCATTCATGTTAACTTCCAGCACTATTTCTTACAAGTCTGTGTTCAGTCTAACCAGTCAAGATAGCCACAACTGAACTGATGCTACGTGATAAAACTTTGACATTCACGTTCTTCAGCACTTACATCCTCCACTTAACAAAGGCCATATTGATAGGTTTGGCATCAGTCCTGATCAGTAATGAGAATGCACATTTTGTTTCTGTGGTCCTATTTCTGATTGACAAGAGCCAGACAGAGCTGAGGCCTAAGCCTACGTTTGCAGCATGCATAAGGAAATGGTGTTAGCTTTTTGAATTTGTGAGACTAGTATGTTTGTATGACTTGTGCTAGACATTTAGAGTTCTTGGCATATTGATTGTCTGCTGGAGGGTCTGCAGTTCTGCGTGGCACAGCTGAGAGATTGCTCACTGAGAAAACTCCCAGTATACCTTGTCTTGCAGATGCTGCATTTGCTTGCTTATCCCTTGCTGTTTCCAATACTTTAAGGAGGGAAAGGGCTATGGACATGGGTATGAAAGTAGCAGGTGAGCTGCTGCTGGCCAGCACAGGTGGTTTACATGGTTTACATGAAAGTCCAAGAGGACAATCTTTGAGAGACACCAGTTCCTGGCTCCTGACTCCTACAGGTGCAAAATCTGCAAGTGTGGCAGATTCTCCTATCTTACCCAAGGCAACATACCATCAATGAGTTATCAGTAGCAACTTCCCCCTTTGAGGAAAAGCCTTTCTTAGTTCCCATTGTATACACACTGAGGCTTGCTACACCTAATGCTGTAAACCACTGGACTGCTGGATTAAAGCAGGCAGTCACCACTTACTCCATTTTCTTTCAAGGCTGGTCTGACTGGTGTGCTCTGAGGCAAGACATAACTGCCTGTGACTGATTGTGGTACTTCAGATGAGGTATGCAACGACCTGTCAAGACATTTGTGTGCCTAGACTGACAAATCCCGAGAGCAATTCACTGCTAGACCCTCCTGAGTCTGGGGTTTGACCCCTGGGAGTGGGGATTTGGTGGATCTGAAGTTTGGTCTTTGATGCTTACCTCCTCACCAACGCTTGACCTCACAAGGATAGCAGTCCATGGAGGAGCCATTCTTCACAGGGTGTCATGACCTTTTCAGGATGTGAGGGTGGCAGTAATTGTCCTGGATGCAGTCCAGTACCAGTTACTCTGCTCAGCTAAGAATTTAACCCTGAATTTGTATTGCCGGCAACTTTAGTAGGTGTAATGAAGTTGGAACTGCCTTTTAATTTTCTTCAGAGGTTGAGCTAGAGTTATGATTGTAATTTGGACCTGATTCTGAAAAGAATCTCAGATCTTTGTGATAGGGCACACGATTTAATTCAGTTTAATTTAATTTTGACACTGGCAAGATTCTCATTTAAAGTGCACATTTCCAAGTGTATAAATCTATAGGAATGACACTGGCTCAGAACCTTTACTAGGCAGCCTGTCATAACTAACGCCTATTAGTTAAATTAATGTAACAACGTGCACTTTTAGTGCTTAAGAAAGAATCTGCTCCTCAAATGTAAACCACAAAGACCTGCAAATGGTTATTTAATTAAACTCATTTTTTCTTTTCAGATACTTTCTCTAAGATTTCCTTCTTTCCTCAGGTAAAGCATTCTTGCAAGAGAATGTGAATTTAAAGCAGTAAAATCAAGGAAAGGCCAAGTTATGGTGTAATGAGAACATTAAACTCAATGGTCCTCTGTTCTAAGTGAATTTTTATTTCTAATGTAAAATACAGAGGAAAATCAACTCTGAAAATATTTCTGTGGTGAAAGGTGAACACAAAGTCTTCACTAGGAGCTGATGAGTGTAAGTAGCACATGGGAATTTTGTTCTTGTATTGTCTTTCTGAACTATCTGGGAATTTTATGAATCATTGTCTTATGCCAGAGCATCTTAATTTTCATTTTGTTTTTTGAAATCTCTCAATTTTGCTTCACAGTGGTTTTCAAATGTGCTTTGTTTCCAGGTGGTAAAGAGAGGCCCAGAAAATTCAGGAAACTTAGAACATACCTTGAGCTCATGTGACTTATAGCAGATACCTTCAGTCACTGGAGAACAGTGAGCTTATTCTGGTCTCTGCCTCTTAAATTCTGAGGTATAAGAATAAGAGCACTGTACTTCCATGCTGGGATCTTGTGTCTGGTGTGTGTGTGAATCTAACCACAGAAGCTTGATGATTAAGGAAAATATGCTTTTTCCAGAGAGATTAGAGTGGATGTATCCACTGCAGCTCTTAGTGCTTTGTGTTATTAATACACAATTAGCAGAAAGTATTTAACACATTTAATAAAGGTCACTATAGATGTGTTCTATTTCATCAAAAGTGTAAAAAAATTGTTATTTACATGAGAGATTAGAAGATCAGCTTTGGGTAAGAAACAGGAATTTTTAACCAGAAATAAGTAAGTAGCGTGTCCACTGTAGGCTTTACAAATGTGCTAAGTACATTGAGTTAATTGGTAATTAACTCAGGGTAAGGAGTACAGACAGTCTAAACATATTGATTGCCAACTCTTCCTTTTGCAGGAACAGAATCACTATGCAGTGCTGAATTGAATTAAAATAAAAGAGCACTACAGAATATCATTTTTGCTGCAGACTGAAGACATTTTTATGGTGCGACACACAACTGGAGTAGGACAGTAGTCATCAACAACTGTTTAGTGGCATGCAGCACATTTTGTGTTCTAGGGATCAGAAAGTTCTCTAGGGAGCAAAGGAGATGGGGTCACAGTGAAACTGTGATTTTATTATAATTATAAATGGCCATGGCTAGAATAGACCATCCATGTCAGTCAAAGTAGTGATTTTTAGAAATAAAAAGAAACAAACTGGCCACAAAGCACACGTTCTTTGAACATTAAAGCTCTAAGCTGGGGCAGGAGAAAGTGGGAATAATGCCTGCTTCAGGAAACCACAAATGCCAACAGATGCATGTTCTGGGAAACCACAAATGACAGAAGATGCATTAAAGGGCTGCTCTATTAAGTTATACCCTATCCTTTGATTTGTTCAAGAAGAGAGGCTATTTGGCATTTTCTTTGTAAATAAATTTAGAACTCTTTGTGTCATATCTCAATAAAAAGTAGGTTGATGAAAATTACAGTTTATTTCCTTCATTTTACATGAAGGTGATTGTATCCTTCACTGCATTCCCTTTGAATCATAGACAAGTCTAATGCAATTCAGTCACAAAAGGTGAGACTTGTCTCAATTTTAAATGTCCACAAAGCAATAGTCTACATCTGAACTGGTTGTCTGGCCTCCTTTATGACTGTGGAGGCAACGGTGAGTCTGGAGATCTTTCTAGAGAATGATTCATCTTCTCTATTTCAGACATCTGTCCAAGGAGGAGATGAATTATGCCCTGGGAGCACCTATTTCTCCTTGACTATAGTTAGACAGTTAGTTCAGATGAAGATGTCTGTGCTATAATTGTCTAAGATCAAGCAAAATGAATCCCATGTGAGGTGACACAAATTAACATTGTGTGCACCCTTGCCATGGCACACTTCCAAAAGCCTCTCCCTCTGCATCTCTAGCATTCACAGGCAGCTGGGACTCCCTTTCTACTAGCACCAGTGGCAAGGTTTCCTCTTTTTCCACTGTGGGTTTGAAATGCAAAACCCTGTAGGCAGCTATGACTGTAAGTATTTCTGGCTTTGGAGGTACAGCCCACTCCTGAGGCGTTCCCAGGACCCCTTCTGATGTGCAGTGAAAGATGAAGGGGCTTCCCACACCTCTTCAGGCTTTTGTTAAACCATAGTGGGTATTGCACAGTGTTTTTGGGTTGCTATAATGTTAAGAGCTGTCTGCTGGCCCATTCTGAGTAGCTGTCACCCTCCTCAAGCAGCTTCTGTAGAGTGTCTTGATTGAAAGGGTCTATGGGCAACATCAAATGAAATAATAAGCAAAGTAGAACTCAGATGCCTGACTTTTCAAAACATGCTACTAAGACATCTGAAATATTGTCTCTTGCACAGCCCTGCTCCTCTGAGAGATCCAAGGAGGAGTTCATTTTCATACTCTGTATGTACTTTTGCTGCTTGAGATATTTCTTCCTGCTTCTCATTAATGCTCTTTCCAGTCCCACAGGGAGAATGCTAGGTAAAGTGACCAAGAAAAGCTTTCTTGTTGCTCTTCCCAACTTCATGAAATATTAATGCTTATTGTCTTTGAGCCTTTTGTTTATTTAATGTTTGTCCAGGGAGGGAAAAAGCTGCCCATATAGCTTTCCATTAGAATTACCAATGAAGAAAAAAGGAAAAATATAATTTAATATCTCCCTTATTAATATATATATATATTTAATACAACATCAGGACAAACACAAATAGTCCAATCTTGTTTTATGTCATTCTTGTTTATACTTGCAATGGAGATCGATGGGTGAATGTTTGATATGGGTTTTCTTTCTGTGGCTATTGGGATCCATGGACAGCATTTTTTAAGATGTATTCCTGAAGTTAGCTGACTACAATAAAAGGGCTGAAATGTTTTTTTGACTACATGCTCCATTGCCTATGCTGAAGAGCAAGTGGGGGTCAGCCTCTTCTCCCAGGTAACTAGTGACAGGACGAGAGGAAATGACATCAAGTTGCACCAGGAGAGGTTCAGGTTGGATGTTAGGAAAAACTTCTTCTCTGAGGGAGTGGTCAGGCATTGGAACAGGCTGCCCAGGGAGGTGGTGGAGTCTCCTTCCCTGGGGGTGTTCAAGAAACATGTAGATGTGGCACTGAGGGACATGATTTAGTGGGCACAGTGGTGATGGATGAAGGCTGGACTAGATGATCTTAGGGGTCTTTTCCAATCTTAATGATTGTATGACTCTATGATTCTGTAAGCGTAAGAATAATCCACAGCCTTCTGGCTCCTCAATTGTTGTCCCTGTGTATGCTGTGAGAGACCATGCAGAATCATAGAATCATTTGGGTTGGCAAAGACCTTCAGTATACCCAAAGTCCAACCACCAACCTGACCTACTGGGTCCCATCACTAAACCATGTCCCTTAGAGCCACATCCACATGTCTCTTAAATACCTCCAGGAATGGGGATTCCACCTCTTCCCTGGGCAGCCTGTTCCAATGCGTGAATGATGTGATACTCTGGGGCTGAGTTTGGCATTGGGTTCTGTGAGAAGCCTAAAGCAGAAACACTAGGATTTCAGTTTCCATTTCTTGATGAGGGTGGGAAATGATAAAGACAGCAGACTCCTGGAAATGTTGCTGGCCTCTTGGAAGAGTTGAAGGCAGCATTTTTTCCTTCCTACACTGGTATTATCAGTGAGTGTTGCTCAAATATGAGTGACTCAGGCCAGGAAAGAGCCTCATCCGCCCTCCGCTCAGTTTGAAGCACGTTTAGAAAATGCAAGATGAGGTACGGGATCGTGTCACGGATGTTTATCCCTTCATCTAATTTCCCTTGTTGGTAAGGATGGCTGAGAGAAATGGATGGTAATTAAGAGCCTGTTTTTTTTCTGAATTTTGGGCAACTATTGGAGTCATTGGAAATAATGTGATTTAGTACTTTTGGTACTGAAAAAATGTTCAGCTTATTTGGAAGCCACCATTACAGTTAGATGCTTGTTCTAAGTGCATATACTGTGTTCTACTGCCTTCTTTAATGCCAATGTGATGCACATAATGACCTACTGCACTGTCATAAAATAAAGTTTAGGAATTAATTTTGAATTATTGCAATGACTGACATTTCCATCCCTGGTTAATTCTTAACCCCAGTCATGCCTCTAAGCAATAGATTTTTCTCTATATACGTAAATTTGAAGACTGCCTTGTTTGTAATGCTTGTGTTATTATTAGTGATAACAACAACAGTAATATAGTAATGGTGTCTGAGCGAAGTATGTCACTGAGATTCAAATTTTTATTATTTTTATGATATACATTTGTACTTAGTCTGCATCTGTTTTCCCCAAATAAATGCTGAGCTTGAATATGAGGACCAGTAAAGTTGCACAGTTTTCTCCAGCTACCTTGGCAAAAATATTACTTGTGGGCCGCAATGAAACATTTATCACGTTACTCCTCCTGTGCCATTTCTCCAAACATGGCTGTGTAGAGAATAAAGATATACTTACAAGTTTAGTTTGTCACATCATTATTATAAATTAAATTATCATGTGCTAAATGATATATGATAGATTTTGGTGTTTAATTCTTAAAGAAGTCCTTCATACTGTATGCTTTCATTTTCATTCCTGGCATTGAATTGGCTAGAAGTTGACACAACTGAACCATTTATTGATTTCAAAACATTATACTTGCTAGCTGGTTAGCGAAAAAAAGTGGTGATCAGAGCTAGGACAAATATTTGCCCACCTTTTCTTCTACACCATTAAAGACCTCTGTTACATTTTCCACTGACATTTTTCTTTGAAGAGAAAAAGCTGTAGTCTACCCAGTTGCTCCTGCCATAACTATCCCATCTCATGGCATGCCTTTGCTTTTCTGTCCCTTCCCCAGAAGGCAGACCACATACGCCTGCTGTCCCCTGTGGCATGAGGCAGGGTGGCAGTGGTAGTGATGTGTCCAGCTGCCACCTCTGTGGATCTCTCTCAGGGGCATCAGTTAACTCCTGCTCTGCTGGCACTGTGGGGCCCTCTGGGGCAGCGAGTGATGCTCCATCTGCTTTTTCACCCACGTTGCCTCTGCTGGGGAACCCCTACAGGCTGGAGGAGGTTGTGAGCTTTCTGGGACCAGGACTGTCTTTCTCATCTGAGCTTCTCTAGCATAACTTGAATGGATGGGGAGTGGAAGGTTTAGCTTTTACCTCAAGAGAAGGAACAGTGTTTTTCAGCATGTGAACCCACTGGAATAGCTTTTTTTTTTTTTTTTTTAAAAAAAAAATCCTGCTGTGAAGGCATGCTAAGACATTTCCATGGTGCTAGATTGCTTCTTCTTTAAGAGTGATTTGTATTCTTAAGCAAGCGAAGGAAGAAGAAAGTAAATCTAAGGTCATGTGATGTCAGTGGGATGGAACACGTGCTATGCGGAGGTATGGAATTAGGACAAAGAAGAAAGAAAACCAAAAACTCCCAAAGAACCTCAGAACTAGGGGTCTTTGAAAGGCCAGCAGTAGCTACTGTCTGAGAAAAAAAAAAAAAAAGAAGTGAAATAAAAATCAAGGAAGGGAAAATTAAATTATTTATTCAGTACTACTCTTCGCTACTTACGCAGCCTAGTGAAAAGATATCTGGCCAACAACAGACCTGGTTAGAAAAGTAAAAAAAAAAAAGTTATTAATTGCATAAATTATGCAATGAGAGAAGAAAATTAATTCCATCCAATATGTCTATCTTTTGAAAAGGAACAGTGGGGGATAGTAAGGAAATTGCAGCAAAATTAAACAAATTCCTTGCATTTATCTTCATTGCAGAGGACAAGGGGGGAATACCTGCTCTAAAGCTTCTTTCTTTTTTTTTTTTTTTTGTAGATAATAGAGATGAGGAACAATTTAAAAATGCAATTAATCATTAGGTATTCATCCAGGCTGGTATTCATCCAGGAGTTTTGAAAGAGTTTGAGTGGTTCTTCTGTCAGCAAAACTATATGAACTCTCTTTAAAATCAGCTACCGTAAAGGAAGATTGGAATGTTGCCAAAGTTACAGTTCCTTTATTAAAAAGAAAAAAGCAAGTTCACTTCATTATTAGTTAAATTAGTAAGGAAAATAATTACGGACACGTACAATGCTTAAATGATCACCACAGGCAAAACTTGTCTTTTCCCAAATTACTTAGGGGAACTGATTACCTGGTAGGTAAGGGTGAGATGGCACACGTGAACTTTGGAATAGCCACTAATAAAATGCTGCACTGGAAGGTGAGAGGCCAAGTCTGTTGTGGTGTAGAAACCAATTACAGCAAATAGGCAGAGCAGGAACAAACCCTCAGCTCTGCATCTGGAGGGCACCAGGGCGAGCAGCTCCAAGCTGAGTTAGTAGCCTTGACTGAAAACTGTGGAAGTCGAACAATGAGCCTGTCCATCAGCAGAGGGGTGTCTACATGCCTTCAGAGACTTTAAATAAGTTTTACTTTCCACCTGAAAGTTTATTTCTGAGAAGCAAAAATCAAGGGAATATACGTGTCTCCGAAAGCTGTCAAGTTTGGATTTCGGGTTGCAGATTTTCGGTTGGAAATATTTGTGCAGTCTCTGGCCTCCTGAGCAGAAAGGGATGTTGCCTGCCAAAATTTCCCTCCTACTCTCCGCTTGTGTTAGCCTCACTGAAAAGCTGTTGGTGGTGAATTCATGGAGCTCATGGGCTCACTATCTAAAATGCTGCCTCTCAGGTAAGCTGCAATTTCTCAGACTAGTTTCCAGTTACCTATGCACTCACCTGCAAGTGACAGACCTGTGCCTCCCCTTGCTGTTACAGCAAGTCCTGTGATTCTCTTTTTGACATCATCTTTGACTGTACTTCCGAGACATCAGCTGTTTTTTTCCTGTAGGTTTAGCAGGCTTGGTACCTGCCTACATTTCTGCAGGAAACCTGCAGAGAGCAAGATTTAGCCATGACACATGCAGTTTAATTTTGCACCAACCAGAAGTATCCACTGAAATTCTTCTTCAGGGCTACTGTGGCAATTTTTTGTTTATTTTTAGCCCCCAGATTTTCAGCCCTTCAGCTGAGCCTACATCACCACTTTGGTGGGAAATGGGAGATGCTGTGACAGTGTCATGTTCAAGAATAATGTCTTGGATGCTTCCCAACAATTCACTCATCAGTAAAACGGTGGAGGAAATGTTGTGAAGTGCCTCACTTGCACATGGAGCTGCCCTTGGGCAGATGTCAGTAGTGTACTAGGTGAAAGGCACAGGTAGAGTCTGGATGGGCTACCTCAGCATGCGCTGTGGCACATGTCCCCCAGGTGGCTGGGTCCTCCATGTGCTCAGAAAGCCCAGCAGCTCCAGTCTTATCTCTGTGCCCATGCCTGACAAGGAGAAAGCACGTGGGCCTGGAGTGCTGAGGGAGGGCAGTCAGAGACATGGCATTGCCTCAGGGGCTCTCTTTCACCCAAGTCTTTGTGACCTCCTCTGCTGTGCCTCTGCAGTCTCTTTCCCTGGGCAGCAGCAGCAGCAGCAGACTGCATCCAGCACACCTCCATCTCCAGAGACACGCAGGACCTGAGCCCCTTGTGCTTGGTCCGTGACACAGCTCTGGCAGCAGTTACTTACTTGGGTGGCCATCGCTCTTTGTCATCGTTGTGCTGTGCATGGGGCAGGTCTGGGTGGCACGCCTCTCCACACAGGACTTGTCAGAGACCACGCATGAGCGGTCCTAACATGGACTGTCACCCAGGACTGAGGAACAATAAACAGGCCAGCATTGTTTAGCTGGTCGTTACATATGCTTCTTCACCCGGCTATGAAAATTAGTGCCTACAAGAAACGATTATTGTTTGATTGCCCTGGAAATTCTGCAGCTGCAGAGATAGGCCTCTGTATGCATTTGAGCCCAATTGTTTGTCCATGTCCTAATTACACCTCCTAATTATAAGTAATTCCAGGCACAAGCATAAGCTGTTTTGCTGCCGTAGATGTTTCAACAAGATTCAGACATACTGTCAACATGTTTTAGCAGTTTAATTGCAGAGCTGGAAAGCAAAGAGTTGTGAGCTTTGTTCTTAGTTTGGCACGTCCCTTGCCCGACGGTGGCTGTGCAGAGGCTTGGGTGTCCAACCACACTTGTTGGCTGGGCATCCTCCATGGCTGAGGAGTAGAGGCAGGTCCCCATCAAGGTGGGGAGGTGGAGCCAGCTGCCTCGGGAAGGGCCTGCCCCTTTGCACAGAGGGTTAGGTGTGGCTGGATACCTGGCTCAGGCTGGGCACTAGCTTATGGGTAGGCAGACTGGGTGGGATTAAGTTATACTCTTGTATCCATGGCTCTTGAGCAATAGTGCTGTGTCCTCCCTGTGCATCACGGCTGTGTTTCTTGATGTCTCTCAGCTGAGGCCTGTTCTTCAGGCCATGGACTTATTGACACCAACGGCCTCTGAGGCAGCCCCTGTGGACCCCCCACAGCACTCTACTCTCTCCTATTTTCCAAACAAGAAAGTGATACTTCCAAAGAGAGGGAGAACCTTTAAATTATTCTCACTCTGCCGATGCACTTCACTAATGTAAGAATGGCAAGTCAGGATATTTATTCTGAGCAAGGAAAGTGGAAAAAACACTTCCCTATTTTGTCAGTGGCTGTTGGCAGCGGAGTCGCTTGCGCTCTTGCACTCAGTATTGCTGGTGACTGATGCAAAGCGCTGCATTCCCAAAAGAGCCTGCCTCCTTTGTGCACTCAGCTGAAACCATCTGAAAGTTCATTTTCATATACCTTCAAAATGCACTTTTGCCATGGTACAACTGGCATCTTGCATTAAAAGCAAGGTGTTTTATTGTTTCATTTTTGTTTGTGGAGAGCTTAGTTTTGCTCTTTTACTGCTTTGTCACAAGGCATCGTAGCAAACCTGGCACTTCCAAAATCATGGATGGCACAAGCACAGTGGAACCAATTTTGTTGTGCTTTGTTTACCAGCCCCCCAAAATCCTTGCTAATCTCTAGAAGATCACGGATTCTGCGGCACTTAAAAGCTTTCCTACCAACGTGTCCTACAAAAGGCTCCTGCATGTATAAATTATGCAGAGTGCTATGATCATGTAGCTGAAATAAAAGGCAACAGTTTCTGAAAACAAGCTGCATAAAATTGCACTGTGCCAGTTTCACAACAGTATAGTGAGACTTAGCAGTAATTAATTAATATTTCATACATGGCTTTCTAAACCTTGAGGAAATGCTTCATACTGAATTGACTAACACGAGTTCACTGTATCCCACTCACCCACTGTCTGGAAACAGATCAGGCAAACCGCAGCATGAATTCCTCTATTAAACATTGGTTTTCTACCGTCCATAGTACTTTGTCTTGATTAGATCACTAAATGTCTTGCTGCAGGAGAGAGGGCAGCGTTGCTGTCAGGAGTTTATGCATTGAATCCAAATGGGAAGGGAAATATATATATATATATATAATGCATTATGTACACAGAAAGTAATGAAGCATGCAGTCATTGTGGGCAAGGAGACAATTCTAGCTCTTAGTGGGCAGGCATTAAGTGCAGAACACCTGCCTGTTACATCTATAAATACAATCTCTGCGGTTCTTCCTTTCTGCCTGAGCATGTGTTTTCTGGAGCAGCTGTCTGTTCAGGGAGAAGAGCAGGGAGTCACCCTGCGGTGGTAACTGTTTAATTTACATCAGCACCGACAGCCCTCACACAGGCCATCCACTGTGCCAGCTCCTGGCACAGCGGCGGGGGAATTCAGCTGCCAGAGACGAAGGGAGGAGATTCCTCCTTCACTTCGCATGGGCTCCTGCTGTGCCAAGGAGAGGGTGCTGCTCCTTGCTACATGCTCCTGGCCCCCAAAGCGTCTCAGCATCGCAGCTGAGAAGAGATGTTTGCTGGGGACAAGGAGTCCCCTGCAGCCATGCTGTCAGAGTCCCTAGGCATCCACCCTCACAGGTAAGAGAAGCCTGAAGCATGCTTCTTCTTTGTCCATTTTGCTCTTCAGCTCTGAGTCCCCAGATCCAGCATTAAAATCATCCTTCCTCTCATCTAGACAGAACTGCTGTGGCTAGCATGAAGGAGCTCTTACCTCCTTGTCTTCCTTTTCGTCGGATACCACTGGGAGGACACCAAGGAAACCTTGATTTCTAAATTAGCTTTGTTTGTCTGGGACAGAATATATCCATACCTAAGTCTGTCTGCGTCTAGGGTTTCCTCCTACACTATCAGCACTTTTCAGAGTTCCAATTTCCATCCTTTAACAGGGTGCCTAAGGCATGGGACAGGAATATCCTGGCATGCCCATGTGTAGACTTCACAAATCCAGCTGCGTGTGATTCAGAGGTCACGTTATCAGATCTGTTCACACCCCAGAATGGCTGAAGAGGGTTACTGAAATTGTCTGTGAGTATCAAAAATCAACACATTCGATGTTTTTAATTCTCCATCATTTGTTACCTGCTCCTCCTCTTGTTCAGATTGGATGCCATCCGACCAAGTAACAAAGTCAATCTCATCTGCCCCAGATGGCTGGTTACAATCCACTAGCAATATCAATAACTCGCAGAGACGAGTAAATTAAGAGATGCTGTAAATACTGTTGTTGACATTTTGGACAGCAACTTATCAATAACACGATATTTTATGATAATTGGGATTCATGAGTGTAATAGTTAATAGACAAAAAAAAATGGTCTGGACTTTCTGAGGAATGTGAAGTTTAAAATCGTCTATTTTGCCATAGGTATTTGAAGTGTTTTTCTTCCCATATGTCTAAAATGGGAAGATGTGAATTGAATTGAATTTTACCCTTAGAAACAAGTAGCACAACGGAACTAATTCCAAAGTTTGATATCCATACTGTTCGTCTTACCTAAAATGCTAAGTTTTTAATATCAATTACCAATAATATAGAATATAGGTTATATATATTATAATATAGAATATAGAATACCAATTCTGAAAACCACATGCCATGTCATAAGTTCTGATAATGTTACTCTGTCTTTGAGTGTTACATACACAAACAATTGCATGATAAACTTCCATCACTTTAGTAGAAGAATTAGCTGCCAAATTAATTCAAATAATATTTCTGGTCTTCTTCACAGGGAAAAATATGCTTTCAGTGGTATAGATATTTGTTTACTCTTTCTTCAGATCTGTTTTCTGAGGGATGGTTAAAAGCCAGTAGAAAAAAATCACATAAAGTATTTTTCTATTAGAAACAGTGGCTTCAACAAAACAAATTTACCACATGATAAAAGACTTTGATGAAGTTGTGCCCATGAAAAATGAAAGACAATAGCTGTTTCTTTTTGTGTCTGAGTCAGTGTGATACGCCATAGGGTGTTCCTAGGCTTCCGCTGTGTAGAGAGGCTGTGGGAAATACAAAGTGGCAGGGGAGTAGTGCCCATCAAGAGGACAAGGGGACACAACTCCCTGAAGGTTTTTGGCAGCTGGAGTGGACACAGAGGTTAATGTTGACTCAGATCAAAACAAAATTTTCATTTCAGGCTAGTACATTAAAGAGAAAATCTTTATTCTTGGAATGCCAAGGAAGGCTTTATTTTAATCCAAAAGTTCAAAAAATTCAGAATCCCACTTGTGCAAATCTTTTGTTCCTTCCATTCATACATTCCACTTTTCTTTGTAATCTCTGCAGAAAAAAAGTACAGTATTATCAGCATCTCATGCAGAATGGAAATCCCATGTCTTTGTTCTAGTTCCTCTGTTGCTAAATGAGTTTAATGACAGCATTTGAAACACTTTCATTTCTTAAAATGGAAGACATGACAGATGTGAAAAGTTAACAGCTCATATTATTTTCTTTCTCAAGTCATGGGATGTTCTATTACTGTGGTATGCACAAAATTCACATTCCCAAGGCTGATAATGCAATTTTGCCATTGCCTTGCATCATGCTTGAGCTGTGGAGCAGTTCAAAACCTGTAAGTAAGTTGGAAACAGGCTTTTTTCCTTGTTTACCTGCTGATGTCTCGAAGTACAGGTTACCAGAACCTGCACACAAAACTTTATACAATCCACACAAAATAACAGATTGTCCTCTCAGGCAATCCACATACAACAGACTAAAACCAAATGGTTTTCTTGGGCCTGTTTGAATGGATAGAGCAGTCTCTGACAAGCTGGAGACATGAAGGGGTCTGCTAGATGCTCTCCACACAACTAAGCCGAGCAGTTATGCTCCACAGCCAGTGAGCGTGCCCTGGAGACATGGCATGTTTCCCAGCAGCTGACCCCTTTCTAGCTCCAGCATGGCTATTTTAGTTTCTTTTATCCAGGTAAGGTGAGTATCATCAAGGTATTAAGCAGTTTTCAAACTGTATCACTTTTAAAATATCTGTGGCAGACTTTGGTATCACTTTCATACACATTGCTTTCATGGGTCTATAAGGCCAGAAGGATTCTTAACCTCTGCACAGTAAAAGATGCTTTTTTTTTTTTTTTTTTAAACCAGTGTGTCTTGCATTGCATTGAGAAAAATGAGAAAAAATGAAGTGAGAAAGATTTCTTATGTCAGAAGAAAGATCAACTAACACATGTAGCCTTGAAATATTGGTGTTATTCCATGTGCTTCATTTCAAAATGCGTGAGATCCGATCTCTGTGAGGTTTGTGCTGCAGGCCAGCAGGGCAATGGCTTTTGGCATGAAATGCAGTTGTATGTGTCCAACGGCCTGCACAAAGCATGAAGATGTGGCAGTCCTCGTAGATGCAAAGCCTTCGGGGCATGCCAAGCCAATGCTGACGTAGTCTTCTCCAGACTCCCTTTGGGACCAGCCCTCAGTGTACATACCACCACTACCTTTCCCAGGCCTGGTGGCAGGACATTGCTGGAGAGAGCCACATGAGCTAGGAAGAGTTCTGTCCCCCTCTCTTGTCAGGGTGAAGATGTGCAGTGTAGACATCAGTGATGTTTTCAGCACTGCTAACCATGTACTTGAGATTTCTCCTCCTGGAGGATTAGTTTTGTTAGTGCTGGAGGGCCATTATCAGAGTGGGAATGGCATATGAGCGAGTACCAGCCTAGACCCTGTGTGCACAGCTGGGGAAGACAACACTTTGGAGCCTCTGTCTTCAGAGATATGTTTGAGACACATTTGGTGATAACGATAGAAGCATTATGTTCTTTGCTTCTTACCCTGAAGACAAGGGTTGAGGTTGGGGGAAGGCACGGGTAGAGTTTTTTACAGACGTATACCCTCTGCCTGCCCAAGCCCTGTACTGAACAATAGCTTGTGTAGGCTCCCTTGAAATCCTCCTTGCGTTCGCTGTGGAAAATTAGATTATTCTCATATCAGTGAGTTTCAGCTGCAGATTTCTATTTAGTTCATTAATGTGCCTTGAAGTTGGATGGCATCGGGAATATATTTCTCACTTTGATTGAGTAGTTAGGGTTGATACTTTCTTGCTTTCATGTTACTCCTTTTAAAAATCTTTCAGCTGTGTTTTTGAAAATAAAGTGAGTGAATTTATCATATTTAGACATCAGAAAGCACCACATGGCAAAGACAGCTCCTCTGGAATCCTAACGGGCTCTCAAGAATTATCCTCTGTGATTATCTCCACGTCTGAAGGACCATATGTCACAGGCTCTGTAAATGGCATCTGGTTATATCACACAAAGAGGTTTCTTCTATCGGTTTTGCAAGCAGCTCAACCCAAAATGGTGAACAAATCCCTGAATATATTGAAAGGAGCTGGATTCCTTTGAAGTGTGTTATTGAAACTGATGCATTCTGTGAGCTGGATGCCTGTTTTCCCTAAAGACAATCTAACTCTCTTATTGTTTTGTGTTGCGTCAGAAAGGACACATGATAAATCAGATGAGTAGCTAAGCCAGTGTACTAGGAAAATAATTATGAATGACCTTTTTCTCTTCTAGTTACAAATGTTATCCAGAAAGTGTACAACCCTTTCAGCTCCAAGATAGTACATCTAATCTAACAGGGCAGAAATCTTTTAACGGGCACTGAATGCCACCTCAGCAAACTATACCATAATTACCTGAAGAGTTACTATATTGATCTGAAGTTTCACAGGTCTAGTGGATGGCCTGTCTTGGGTGACAGGGAATAGCAATGCTTTTCTGCAAGCTCCTTCTTCGCTCTGTTCAGCTGACTCCACAGAACTCACCTTACAGGTCTTGTGGCACCGGGGGCCGCATGCATGTTGCCTGCAAATCTGTGCTCTAATCCGTGGCCCCACCTAAGCATATCATCAGGTGAATGGGGATCTAATCACAAAATTCAAGCAATATAACCACTACCCACTCCTCAAACCTTCATTATGAAATACAACATTTCACACCCTCGTAGAGGAAAGCAGCATGTGCAGTGCTTCCTCTTCTCCTATCTTTTTTTCTGCAGGTTTCCAGTGATTGTGGCAGATAGTTATGCCAGTAAGACCCAGAATCATGTTCTGGGTCTTACTGAAGCGTGTTCACTGTTTGGTACATGAAAGTGATCAGAAGAGTGAGTCTGACTCACCTCTCATGCTCAGGTAAGTTAAAAGAAATTCAGACAAGTTTTATGGCTCTCTCACTGTGAGAAAGAGTGCAAGCATGCAAATATTCTACATGCATATTTAAAGTAGAAAGGATACTATATAATAAACCTCAGTCTGGTGCTTCATGAAAACATGCCAGAAGAGCACTGAAAGAAAACCATCCATTGTATTAAATTTATGGCACAGCTGCTCTGGTTGGTGGCTCTCTGAAGCTGAGACTGAGGACCACACTCAGCAGACCTGCATTGCCACAATTTGTGGTTTTTGTTGTCCAGGTGAACTTGCAGATCTGGAGACTTTTAGAAGGAAATATTAGGTACCCATGCCTGCCCACCTCCCTTGATGATCCTACCCTTGCCTCCCTGACATGACTCCAGAACTGTCCCATCCCTATGGCCACCCCTAGTGGGACAGGACCATCAGGACAGGTCCCTGGCCCGCCACTGAGTGCTCTGGCCTGCAGCCCTGGCAACAGGTATTTAGGGGTAATTGAAGCCGGGTGAAACTAGGCTGAAACATTAAGCACAAGTGAGCTGGGTAAATCCAAAGCCTGCCTGTCTGTCAGGCAACAGCTATGAGGTTTTAAAACGGACATGCAGCCCAAGTAGCGAGTCTGCGAAATGAGGAAGATTACTGTAGCATTTAAAATTATGTATTCACAGAGATTTATATATTTCCACAGCTCTTTCCTACCAGCAATATATATGTGTTTTTGTACACATGTATACACTCCAGACAATGTTTACTTTGCTCTTTATTGTGAAGACCTCACTGGCCTTTTATCTGTAATCATATCTAGCAAAATGCTGTAGTTAACAGTAATTGTCATTGTAATTAACATTGATCTGTAGGATGCCTCTTACGTTTAATGTTAGGCTTCTGTGACTCACTGGTACTGATACGTGATTTACAGCTGCATAAACAGCCTGTGTAATATATGGCCTGTCATCTCTAATACATTTTGATGCATTTTTCTGTGTTTTGCTATTTTGGGGATTCTATCTGGTTTTACAGACAAATGGCCTAATTCTCAATGCTTTGTCACTTATTTGTATTTCATGCCAATTTTTTGCACAGATCTAAATTAAAGAAAGGAAAAAATCACACTGCAGAACCTCAATGTCTCATAATAAAAGGCTGAATCCAGCTCTCATAACTCTCAATCAGTCACAAAAGGAAAGCTTTAGTCCATTCTTTTAAAATATTTGTCTTTTTCTCCCTCTTGGTAATTTCCATCCTCATGATTCTTGTCATGAGGATGTCATGAGGACATGCCTGCTATAGATATATTTGCTTCAGTATACACAGACTCTTTCATACACGAGTCTGAAATCTGCCAATGTTTACTGAGTGTACAGTGCTCTCATACCTGGTCCAGCCCAGCATGTGTCCACCGTCTGAAGGGACCTGGGGAACTTCTAGCCTTGCACTACGCTCACCTTTCAGCATAAGGAGCTTAGAGAATCCACTCAGAAGTTATCTTAGAGGGACCAGAAAAGAAGATTAAACAGCTTTCAAGCTTCAGAAAAGTGTCTGGGATGCTAGGCTCAGGCTATGGAAGATGTAGGTAATAAACTATGAGGATGCATGCAGACTCTGTTGGCTCACACATTGCCCTTCACTATCACGTTGGCAGCTCCTAGTTCCCAGTCCTGCAGTAAGGAAATATCTAGTGTGCTGGGCTCCTGCCACTGGCCTTCCTCAGTCCTTAATTACTCCCAGCCAACTGCTACTGGGATATGGTCTGCCTTCTATTGACCCTGGAGGCTGAAGAAATGTTACTTGAATCTTGAATCTTGGCTGGGATAGAAGGTAGGATGTGTAGAGGAACAGCGGGCACTTGATGTGAAGTTTTGACAGGTATTTGTTGTGCTGTCATAACTGGATGCTAGTTAGAAAACAAACAAACAAAAAAAACTTCAATTTTCAAACTGCTTCTTGATAAAACTGATAAAGTCTGCAACCAAAATTCATGTTCATGTTGCAACATGATAATAAGAGGTGACCACAGCTCTGCAACAGATAAGTACTTCCAGAGAGTCTTTGCAGAGAGAAGTTAGTCTCGGAAGTATCAGCTGTGAAAACCAGTTAAAATACAGCTGGAATTCTGACACATCAATGATGTATTGGTAATATGGCTGATAAATTCAATGCGTTGGGTACTTGCACACACACATGTATGTTCTTACCATTTCTTTCATGCGTGAACTTAAATAGTTCCCATTCTGGCACATGCATGCACAATCTTAGTTTTTGCAAACTCTGGGAAATCCATGGATATCACTAAAGTAAGTCTTACCAAATTGACAGCATTGCTTTGGGAGCAAAAAAAAAAAAAAAAAAAGCATTGCTAGTTCAAACATAGAATTGAAGGCCTCTCAAATGTTACATTACCCATCTCCTTAAGCCTGCATTCATCCAGCAGACACCCAATAAGCTCAGCAAATAAAGGCTTAAAGTAATGGCAGTTGATGAAGGTGATCTGCAGGGGTCAAAAGCCCAGATAACAGACCCTGGGCCATCCAGCCAAGCACTCCAGTAAGTACAGCCTTTAATGACGAGTTCAAGAGTTTGACTGCCTCAGGACCAAACCTTACAAGCAGCAGAGCTTTTGTTGGCATTTGCAACAACAACACAGAGCTTGTCACTAGTGTGCTCGGCAGGACGATTGCCATTCATTCTATCAAGGTTCAAGATACGGTATCACACATTTTTAGGGACTCAACATTAAATCCTGAAAATATCAGCACAAAGCTGCTATATCATCCCATTTATCATCAGTCTATTGCTATCAACCTACTTTGATGCTTACAGCTTTGTTGGGAAGCTAAAATCCTGTGAGGTGTTGGGTGGGGCTGAGCCTATTTAAGGTCAGTCCTTTCTGCCTTCAGCTCACATCACCGCTGCTGAAGGTCTCCCTTTCAGCTGCTTACTTTTTACTTTTAGAGAGGTGTATTAGTGCCAGAGTGTCTCTAAAGCAGGATAGGTAGTGATTTATTTCTGTACTGTATGAGATTCGTTCAGATTTATAACACACAAGCATTTTGAATAAATATATTTAAAATATATGCAAAATATAAAGTCTCAAAACAACACAGCAGAACTGTGACTAGTTCTGAAGAGTTTGTACTAGGGAAATAGGAGGCCAGAAATGGTTTGCTTTTGCATTAAGTGATAAATTCAGCAACACTGGGAAAGGTGATCTACTCTTATCTGTATTCTCTTTCTTTTAAGCTGATTATATATAATCTCTGGAGAACACAGATGAAAACCCTCACCTAGAATTATGTAATGTCAATGAAACCATCCAGTAACAATTGTTTCTCAGTAAGCTCTCCAGTTTCTAGAAAGCAGATTAGAAAATGGTAGAAAAAATGACTTTTTCAGGAGCATTGTGGCATGAGAAAGCCAATGAAACGTCCATTCAAGACTTCACAATATGGCATGACTGGGCAATCCAGTTGCCTCATTAAAAAAGATATAGAAAAAGAAATTCAAATATTAGTATTGGATGTTTCCAATTTCACTCAGCAGACCTATTTTTAAAGGCTCAGTAGGAAATGTATTTTCTTTTTTTAACTCACCAACTGCCTGGCATTTAGAGTGAATAAATTCAGGCTACGTATCTTGGCCACGAATATGACTTTGCTTTAAGTGGTTTTGCAGAGAGATCTTGACAGATTAGAGGGCTGGGCAATCACCAACTGTATGAAGTTTAACAGGAATGAGTGCCAGATTCTGCACCTGAGATGGGTCAGACCTGGATACACATACAGACTGGGAGATGAGAGGCTGGAGAGCAGCCCTGTGGAATGAGATCTGGGAGTTCTGGCTGACACCAAGTTGAACGTGAGCCAGCAGTGTGCCCTGGCAGCGCAAAGGGCCAACGATACCCTGGGGTGCACCAGGCCCAGCACTGCCAGCCAGGCAAGGGAAGGGATTGTCCTGCTCTGCTCCACGCTGTGCAGCGTCACCTCAAGCACTGGGAGCAAGTTTGGGTGCCACAACGTAAGAAGAATGTAAAGCTACTGGAGAGCGTCCAAAGAAGGGCTACAAACATGGTGAAGAGTCTGGAGGGCAAGGTGTTTGAGGAACATCTGAGATCCCTTGGTTCGCTCAGCCCAGAGCAGAGGGGGCTGAGGGGAGGCCTCATGGCAGCCTACAGCTCCCTCACAGGGAAGCGGAGGGGCAGGCACTGAGCTCTGCTCTCTGGGGACAGTGACAGGACCCAAGGAAACGGCATGGAGCTGTGTCAGGGAAGGGTCAGGCTGGGGGTTAGGAAAAGCTTCTGCCCCAGGGGGTGGTGGGCATGGAACAGGCTCCCCAGGGCCATGGGCATGGCCCCAAGCTGCCGGAGCTCAAGGAGTGTTTAGACACCACTCTCAGACACAGGGTTTGGGTTTGGGTGGTGCTGTGTGGGATCAGGAGTTGGACTCGGTGATCCTTGTGGGTCCCTTCCAAGTCAGGGTATTCTGTGGTTCTATGATTCTGTGTTTATTTGAGTCAAGCCTCTTGTTCAGAAACATGCCCAAGCTCCCTGGTAAAATCATGACTACCATAAAGTCATAGCACTAGTCATTGAAAATCTCTTGGTTGGTTATGATGGGTTAATCTCTTTTTTCACAACATACTATTAATCTTTACATTTCTATGCTTTTTTCATCCAAACCTTTCTCAATAAGACCTTCTCACTAAGTGTGTGTTTCACTCTTTCTGAGTGAAATTGACAGCTCTGCAGTTATATTTTCTTACTCTTCTACCAAAGCAAATCTGGATTAACTCCACAGAATTTGCTGAAATTGTTATATCTTTAGGAAGGAACAGGAATTCAAAATCCACATAGTCACTGTAGTATATAGTATATTGCTCCATGAACCACTTTCCTTTGGCATGGGAATATACACTTTGGTGCACGATGCTCATGATATGTATTGAATATTGCAGCTGAAATGGAATTAATTATAATTGACACACTTGGGCTAGAGGTGCTAGCAAGCTTGTTTGCTTGCTATTTTTATTAACAAGTTTTCCCTTGTTTTTTCTCTTTCTAAGGAGAAGATTGATGCTTCCTCTGAAAAAAAACATTATGAACCTGGCCCAGTCTTTCTGCACTGAATTATGTATGGAGTCACCATAATTGCAAGTATCAGTCAATGCCTACAGAAAAATGCAAGGCTAGGCAAGTAATGGCTTTAGGTAAACACACATTTAGTCATACGATGGTTATGGTAACTGAGTGTGCATTTTGTATGCACAGTTGGATGAATGTTATGACAGCTTTCACAGCTGAGCTCAGTGCAGTGCTGTAGAGTAAAAGAATGTTGCTTTTCTCCTAGGATTGGCCAAAAAGGAAAGTGGCTCTTCTTTTTTGGCCTGGTACTCAAGACACATTTTATCTCAGACAATCACAGATAACCAGAACCTTGAGAAGCCTCCCTTAGTTTGTCTACCTTAGATACACTTACAGGATTCTCGATGAATGTTTACCCAGTTCCTCAAAATCTTCAACCAGAGAAGTTCCATAACCTCCTAAATTACCAATTGCAGTGCCTTACAAACCTTACTGTTGGAACAGTTTTCCCACTATTATACAGTCCAAATCTTTCTTGCTGTCATTTGTGTCTATGTGATCTTTCCCTAGGGACAGTGACCTAGAGAACAGGTGAATTTACCCTCTTTGCAACAAAACAATCTTCTGTTTAGTGTCACAAACATGGAGAGAAGCTCTGAGGTCAGTAGAATAAGATTCAGAATCCCAACTTTCATTGAGAAGTGTGTTAGTTAAGATACCACTTTGTCAGGAGATGGTGGTCCTTTTCAACTGCCTTCAGTCTTTAAAGATTTTAAATCACTCTAAAATACAGTAGGTAAAAAGTCTTAGACCCTCTTTCTGCAAAATGTGTGACTACACAACTCAAAGCCTTATCAGTCTTCCTGGATGATGGCTTATATCTATTTTGAAAAACATTTCATATATATTTATTGTATTTATGTCAAGGGGCAGAAGGAGAGGAGATTGTTCCTTCTCTGTAATACCTTCTAGGGATTTCAGCTTAGTGATGACCTTTGTGGGCACCACATTTAGAAGCCTGATGTGAGATATTCCTGGCTATGCTTAGCCTAGTAATTGAGACAGGAGATGGAGGGCTATCAGGCATAAACATCTCTCCATTTAGACGTACTGCAGGTACTTAGTGCCTCTGATTTTTGGATCCAAAGCCCTTTGAAATATGTAAGTTAGAAGTCTGCTAAAATGTAAGGAGTGCCTCTGCAGTGCTCCCTGTGTGCTGAATTTGCTGGCCGCACTGATGGGAGATGGCAGTGCCAGCAGATGAGAGGTTTAGCTCTGGGAGGAACTAATGACAGCCTGGGAGAAAAGAGTCAAGGAAGACAAAATATAAGACATCTGTCCACAAGGTCCTGCCATTCATTAAGCCCAGAGAAGCTGTGGATGCCCCATCCCCGGATATGTTCAAGGCCAGGCTGGATGGGTTCCTGGGCAGTTTGATCTAGTGAGCAACCCTAGGTTGGCAGCCCTGTCCACGGCAGGGGTGTTGAGTTGGAACTAGATGATCTTTGAGGTCTCTTCCAACCCAAGCCATTCTATGATTCTATGATATATAGCTGCCAATGAAGCATGTTCTCAAGAGAGAAATTGTTTAGCTTTATATTTCTTTGAGGCTGTAGTTTTCATAGCTAGCGTGAATACAAATATCAGATGAAGGACATTTACGGTCATTCTTATTAGTGAATACCTTGTGAGGATGGGAGTGGCATAGTTTCAAACTTGTGTTCCCCACTCACTCAGACAACTTTCTCAAATCCCCCTGTTCACTCACTCAGACAACTTCTGCAAATCCCCCCTCAAGTGATTTGTTGCATGCTGTATGTCAAGTCACTCACAGAGGTGGGAAGAGCAGCCTTGCCCCCAGATGTGTTTCTTTAATCATCGGAGTGCATATCTTCTCAGAGCAATGAGTTACTACTTCAAATATTTGTTGCTACAAGAAATATTAATATTGCAATCATGTCTGTCTCCTTAGGGGACTTGTATTTTATGGCAGCAATTCAATACTGTTCACTATTTGGAGTTAAAGGAAATGCAAGAGTTGAGGACTTCAAAGGCCTCCTCTGAAAAACAGGCAAAAGGCACACTAGAAATCATCTCCTTAGTTTAAAAATAATTAAATAAATAAAAAATATATATTGTTCATGATCACCAAACACTATGCGCATTTTTTTCAAAACATACAGGAAAATGAGCTTTCTAAAATACATAAAGAGTTCTGGTTTTCTGATAGGGTCCTGAATAAAGACCACACCCCAAAAGGTTTTGAGAGGTGTCCCCAGAGCCACCTTTGCAGGGTGCAGCTGGGTCACCCTGCTCTGGCTGCTGGGTCAGAGCCATATGAGACAGAGCTCCAGCTGGGCTGTGGGGTTACCCTGTCCCACGGCCATGCCCGGTGGTCTTGAGGCCATGGCAGACCCTCGTCACAGTCCTCAGCCTACCTCTGCTTGTCACCTCTGAGGGCAGTGGGATGGGGACATGGGACGGTGGGAGACCTCCACGCTGCCAGACCTGGCAACACTCCACACTGACCTTCCTGCCTAAGGCACTGCCAGTGTGAAGGGGTAGATGCAACAGCTGCATAAAAAGAGTTTGCCATTCATTTTATTCTCTTTCTCACTGTAAAAACAATTGTCAGTTAAATGGCAAGAGAAAAAATACATTTGTAGCTATTAGTATATTCGCTGACATGGCAGCAGTTCTGTAAGTCTATGATAGCTTCAAGGCTTGATTCTGTAAATCTTTCCACATCTGCACATTATAAAAGTGGTTCACCTGAATGGATGTAAAGTTATCTGTATATCTATATATGTGTCTATCTTTCCAGGAAATGGACCTTGTCCTCTAAAGAATGTATAACTCAAGTGGTCCATTACTAATTAATACAGATATTTTAGGCTAATTTTACATGATGGCAGATGGAGACAAACAGCTTATAACATTAATTTTCTTGTTGGATCTCATCTGACAAAATCCTCAGCTACTTTAGTCTCTTGTGAACAATCATTCTTTTGTAAATACGTGCCTAATAAGCTTAAATTCTGAAAATGAATATTTGCACTTACCAGTATCAAGGGAAAGTTAAAATCAAACATGCTCCACAATCTTCTGGGAAAGCCAGCAGTAAAGCACTGTTTGCAATAATCAATAAGTCAACCAAGCAAATCTCCAGACTTCTCTTACAAGGGGATCTGTCATCGGGCAAAGTGAAGGTTTGTTAGAGAAACCGCTAAGTAAATGCTTCTGTCACTTAGTAGTGTTTTGTTTTGCATTGTCAGCTGCAGATGAAAGTGCATGCATGCTAAGTTCTGTTTTGCATCCCAAACAGAGACAGCACCTGGACCAAAGCACTCAGTGTCTTCCTATACTGCTCCATCTCCGTTTTCCTTGTGCCTGCTACATTTTGTATCTCTCAGCATTAGAAGGCTCCAGCGAGACTTCGTTGCAGCCTTCCAATACTTAAAAGGAGCTTACAGGCAGGAGGGGGACCGACTTTTTACACGGGTGGATAATGGCGGGACAAGGGGGAATGGGCTAAAACTGAAAGAGGGGAGGTTTAGGTTGGACATCAGGAAGAAATTCTTCACTGAGAGAGTGGTGAGGCGCTGGCACAGGCTGCCCAGAGAAGTTGTGGCTGCCCCATCCCTGGCTGTGTTCAAGGCCAGGCTGGATGGGTTCCTGGGCAGTTTGATCTAGTGAGCTAGTGGCTGGCAGCCCTGTCCACGGCAGAGGGGTTGGAACTAGATGATCTCTGAGGTCCCTTCCAACCCAAGCCATTCTATGATTCTATGACCCATTTACAGGCTCTCAAACAAGTATACGGTCTTATACCTTACTGATCTGTATCCACCTTTGACAATTAATGCCCCCAACAGGGACTTCAACTCCCCAACAAATGTCCAAATGAACAGCAAGAATGTGAGCTATCTACTTGCAACAGTACCACTATGTTCTTATAAAATATCTCAGAAAACACATACCAAGAAATATAAAGTCATACTAAAATATGAAACTGGGCTTCATCATCATAAAAAAATGCATTCTTTGCTGCACTGTTTTTTTGCTTATACAGCAGGTTTTGCTCATTTCCTAAATTTTGTTTGAAATCCTACCTTAAGGACTGAGACCCAAAATCCCAGGTAGTCAGCTAACTTCCCCAAAGGGTCACATACGGAGGCTAAAATGTGCATGTTACAGTTACCTCCAGTCACTGTCCGCTGGCATTTATTTGCCTTTTTACTGTTGCTGAGTTTTGCCACTGTCTCAGAGGGAATATGAATGACTCATTGTTTACTGATAAAAATTCCTTTTCCGTTCTGTAATTCATCTCTTTTCTCAGACTCCTTCCCAGTGCATGTGGCAGGCACTGTGGCGAGAAACCATGGAAGCAGAGAAGCTACTGAAGTTGAGGGTGCCCATCTGAAGGCTGCTTCCCCTTCTTGGCCTGATCTGCAGAATAATCAGATGGGCAGTGAGGACTCCAGTCACGAATATGAACTTAAAGCAGCTAGGTTGGACCTCCAAGTGTTTGAAAAAAAGGGGGCTTGTAGCTGATGCAAGTACTGGATATGGGAGAATAGCATAGGTACATAGGAACCTTGGATATTGTGGCATAAAAGCAACAGCCTCAAAGCTGGAGGCACTTTCCCTTTCCAGCAGATACAGCAGATTCACAGGATACAGGAGATCTAGCAGCAGCACCTCTGTCATTTTGCAGCTGATGCCACCAGAGCCTATTGACATGTAGAAATGTAATGTTGCTGGTGATGGTGGTGGCCTGACATGTTTTTGCTCGATCTTTGCCTGACTTTCTGTGACTCATCACCTAACCTTACCTGATGGCTTTGTTGCGTTGGCATTTATCAGTATATACTTGTTCGGCCCTTCCATTCTGCTTTATCTAATTTTTGTATGGGAGATAGAAGGCCTCCCTTCCACGACCTTTGCCTTTTCCTTGTCTTACACCCATTAACAGCTAACTACCCTCATCAGAAAAGGCTAATTCCTCTATACAGGCAAGACCAGAGCCTCATGAAATCAAAGGTGAAACTCCCATTGACTTCAGCTGGAGCAGAAGTGGCTCCTTTTAATCAAAGGACTTGAGGAGAAAAGCAAAACAGAAGGCAGAGGCAGTAAGTTCAGCCCACAGCAAACTCCAAATTGATCAAAAGCTTACAGTGCTGAAATCTTCCTAGATATTCATGCAACATCCAGGATGACACGGCTGCTCTCGGGACTGAAGCCTGTTATAGCTACCACCCCCTCACTAAACACCGATCATCTAAATATAATGCTTCCTTCAAATCTGGAGTGTGTGGGCACAGGGCTAGTTAGCCATTGGCTGCAATATGATTTTATTTTCAGTGACTGGTATTCATTGGTCACTGCACAAATTTCCTTCCAAAGCCGTAATTTCTGAAATGTGGCACTTTCCATTAAGATGACAAACGCTGGCATTTGTCAGGATGTGGTATTGATTGCATCAAGCTCTGCAATAACGGCCAGCAGCAGAAGAACAATACGGAAGCCAGCAGTGCCGGGCTGGATCAGGCTGCTTCCCTAGGGCTTGTTTCCATCCTGCAGTGTATTTCTGACTTAGTGTGAATAAAATCACTTAAGAGGTAGCATGCTGATTTGCTGAACTATCTGTCAAGCGATCTGTTCAAAGCAGAGACAGGGCCAACTGGCACAAACCAAAAAGGTACTGTTCTGACTGACAGAGGTAATTCTCCACCTGTGAGAATTTTGCTATCAACTGCTGCAAAACTGGGTCCAAGCATTGAACATTTTCCACTAGAGGAAAGAAGGGGCTGGGGACCTTTTGGCAAGCATGCACTACAGGGAAACAGCACATTTTGCAGTCTTGACTCTTTTTCTTGCTAGTGAATCTGGGCCTTACTTTTTAATTTCTCTTAGTTCTCCTCAGCATACCAAAATCTCAGACTTTGATGAGGAATCCAAATAGCCAGTAATCCTCTGATAAACGTGTTCCTGCAAAACTTTGTGAGAGCCCACTCTTTTATGGAGGAAATGAGAGATCATAGGCTATGCTCAAATACATTTAATATCGAGGAAGACATGAGCAATTAGGCTGCCTTCTGCTCAGGACTGCTAGAACAGTCTGAGAAGAAAAATAGTTGTGGTGCCTTGCATGAGGCCAGTAGCCAATTTGTTTCCTTGCCCAAATGTTTTTCATTGAACTTTTTCTTGCTGCCTCCTAACAAATGACTGTAAGCTATGTGTATATATATATCTCTGTATATATCTGGGCTCAAAAGGTGGAAAATGCTGCTAGAAAAAAAAAATCTGTTACTGTTCTTAATTAACAAAATTGTCTTTCTTTAAAAAAAAGATTTCCACAGTGCTGTAGAGGAGATTTCAGAAAATGAGCTTTTTTTTAGGGAAGATATATCATCTTCTGGACTGAGTTTCCAAATGGTGTTTTTTATACTATTGAAAGTAACTGGTCTTTGTCCTCCTTTAATGAGAGTGATCTCCCATCGAAAGCTCTTCAGGATCTATTTATGAAGAGTGTCACATAAGAGACTGATATTGATTTTTATTTATTAACTTTGTTTATGTATTTCTGGCAGTTATAACTCTTTTATTACCTCTAGACCGAATGACTAGACCTCTTAATATATTGATATAGGTCTTGTTTTCTGAACATCTCTTATTTTTGTTGTTCTCCTCTGAATTCTTGCCATGTTCCTCTTATTTGCTTTTCATTTTCTTCTGAAGAACATAATGCTCTGAGTCTTAGAAAGGTCTTCTGTAGAATGAGGTAACTATCTTGCGTAGAAGGAGATAACCAAAAAGTTTAAGAATGAAAGCTAGAGGAAAATAAAATGTGAAGGCCACAAAAACCATGTAGAACTCTGAAACTGCAGACTACCCCTTACCTTTGACTCATTCTTGTTGACTGATGATTTACTTCTCTGAGATTTTCACTTGTGTTGTTACGGGTGAAAGTAATATCAGGAAAGACTGGGGAGGCAAACTATGATGTTTTAAGCATCATGAACCATATGACCACATCTAAGAAAGGATGGAGAGAACAATGTCCTGTGCTGTGTTGATGCCCTCCCAGTGTAGCCAACACTTTTCCAGTGAGGATTTGTTTTGATGGTGCAGCCAGCTGACCATGAAGGCACATGGTACCCTGGGATCCCTGGCACAATTGCTAGCAAAAAAGTAGCCACAGTGGGTGGCGGCTCAGTGCAGCCTGGCTCTCCTGGCAGCTAGAAGCACTTGGGAGAGGAGAGAAGACAAATTGTGGGAAAAATATCAAACCTCCAAAACACAATCTCTAAGCCATTGGTAACACTTAGTCACTGTGTGTCACTTGTGACAGAAAAAAAGGGGAGGGGGGTGGAATTCGCTTTTGACATACGTATTCAGTGAAAAATTTCAAACCAACTTCTTTTCAAACTCTGAAATGGGAAAGCTTTCCAAATACTTTGTAGATCTGAGTCTCTGTTTAGCTAATCACTTGTTTAGAAGATAAATCTGTGTATTCAGCAGCTGTGAATACCCAAAGGAAAATACGGCCAACTTGTGTTGCATAGCAGTCAGTGGAGAGGTTCAGCAGCCTGCTTACTCCCTGGACATCAAGCTAATTGGATTGTCCAGCTACAAGATACATTGATCTTTTGTACCCTTAGAAATAATTGTTGAATTACAACTTTTGTATAGATTTAGCTGTGTTCTCCACCCTCACTCTCCATTAAAATAATTCAATCCTATTTCAGAAGATAACCTTGAGAGAATGCGGAAGGTATATGCTTTGCCTCTATCTTAATAAAAGTCTGATACGAAGGTTTAATTAAGAGAAAGAAAATAACCAGGAAGGATCACAGGATTTAAACCAAAATAGATCTGGAGTAAGTGAAGTAAGATTCACAAATGTGATTCAAAACGTGCCCTTACAGAGACAGAGCAGAGTGTTTTAAACACCTGCCATTTCCACTAGTCCATCTCATAGCTCTTTTGTTGCATTAGAATAAGGGAAGGTAAAGCTGTATTACCCTGCTGTGTTCTAGTAGGGACATGTGTTTTCCACCGTACACTGTCATACCAAAGGAAAAAGTGGGAGGAAGTAAAGAATGAAGAAATTTAAATAGCCTGATCTGACAATATCTGTATATGATGGCTTCTGCTTGTGCTGGTTTCTTCATGCACACATGCATTAAGCCTCTCCCACCCCAGTAAGTTTAACTGTACAAATCTCCAATAAAAATTTCCTAAGTCTATTATATTCAAGGGATTTCAGATCTTGGAAAGTGAAATCCAACTACCTTATTTATTCACAGATGCATCTTTCTCTTGAGTTTCTCAAGTTTTGGCAGTAGGACCTACTGGAAGTATTCTGGGAAAAAATTCTATGTCACTTCATGTGACATAACCCACTACTTTTCATGGAGATGGTCTTGAGGCACCCATATATAATTGTATACTTAGTCAACTATTAGTTCTGCTTTCCAGAGTTTTAAAATCAGACTTACAAAATCCTGTTGCTAGGATATGCTTTGAGTCTTAACAGTACTATGGGCACATCTTTGTACAGCACTGAGCATAATGAGAAGCTATTACTGGGATTCCTACATGCCGCTGCAATAATGCAAATCTATTGTTGAGATTCCTAGCTGTTGCTACAATAGCAATAAATAGTAAAAAAGACTTTAAAATTTATCTTCGGCTGACAGAGTAGTTTGAAAATGTGGTTGTCCACTGAAAGACATGTTTTTCCCAAGCTAGATTTTTTCTGTTTTAAGGAAGAAGTTTTAAGAGCAATGGAATATTCCCAGGATAATTTACACACAGCTGACTGAATAATTCATCATGAATAATGTATTTAGATTTTGCCTCTCTCTTCATAAGGAGATTAGGATATTCTCAGACACATTCATTATTCAAACTAATACTGAGCTTTCTCATCCCTTCCACGGGCTTGATTCTGTCACCTTTACTCAAGTTGAGTAACGTTTTCTGTGGGGAATCATGCTGACTTTAGCGGCAATTCCTGCACAGCATGGGATGGGAGACGGCATCTGGACTTCAGTGAATAGGCTACAAGCATTTCTGAATATTTGATGGTCGTACTTTGAGGCTCTTCCTGCACAGGGTTGCAATGCAAATCCTAGGAGGTACTTTTGTTAGCTCTTGTAATTAACCATCACAACCCCAATTTATTAAGCATGCAATTCAAATTTTGATTGCAACAGAGAGGCAAACTAACATCTTGCTTTCCATGAGCAGTGGAGCTTAGCTTTGAACACTTTCTCATTTACAGAAAGTGAACACAAACGATCAAGAGTGAAGGCTAAAAGAAATGTGCTTGCGTGTGCAGTCATTCAGAATTTCTCTTGTTACTGGCGTTGTGTCTGGAGGTTGCTCTCACAGGCATTTTTTCAGCACTGAGAGTATGCATGATCTCTCTGTGCCTCCCTGTTCCCTGTGACGGAAGCTCTTTCTGGCAAATACTTTTAATATAGGCCTGGCCTCTGACTGGGTGGATGAAGCTTGCTTCTCTGCTTCCAGCAGCAGAGCCTGAAGCCAGAGCTACAAGCGCAGATCGTGATGTATCTCCACTGCAGTATGCTCTCCCAGATGATGCTCCCTGGCCACCAGTGCCACCTGCTTTGCAGCCCGTTGGCTCTGTGCAGGCTGGCGTTTCCCATCCCTGGCCAGCTGTGCTCCCAGATCACATCTCATTCCTCCCATCCAGCTAAGGCTGCAGGTATAATTTGGTTCAGTTCTGTCTTGCTGTCCTTGGCAAGAGCTGATGTAGGATGGGGCAGTGGCTCCCCGCCTGCTCCCCAGAACCCACTGCCTCCTCTGCGAGTCTCGGATGAGGAACTGGAGTTACCCAGGACTTTGCTTTGCTGTCAGGCAGAGGCAAAGGGGGAAGGAGGGACTCTTGAAGACTCCTCTCAGAAACCATGTTTTGGCTGACAGTCTTGTGTTTTGCAGCTAGCAGTTTTGGGCTGAACCAGGTATTTTGTCTTTCTGAAAGAAAAGGATGAAATTTTCCTAAAAATCATACCAGCTCTTCCAATGATTGGGTCAGAAAATGACTCCTTTAAGACTCTGACTTCCTGTGTTAAAAACAAGAGCTACCTGGGAGGGGATTTTGGACTAAATACACTCAGTGTTTTTACATAAAAGTGTAAGAAGTTTTATGTAAGAAGATTATGCAATATTTTATACACCTACATTTTTTTCTACGTGGAGGAATTTAACCTGAAATGTCCTGCCAATGTAAGTATAAGACTTTTGACAAAGCCTCCGGAGGAAGGAGCCATACCTCCAACATGAGGACTGCAACCATCTGTACAATGGAGAAAGTGCACCTTACCAGTGCACCTATTTGCAGGAGATATGCTTGCAGTGTGTGCACTCAAAAGTGGTTGTATGGTTCTATTAAAGCACAAGCCAGCCTAGAGTTGGCAGGTTTGGAGCACTTTGAACCCAGTCCAACACTTAATTTGATGGACAAGGTTGGAATAAGGCAGTTTAGTCTCTGACAGTAAAACAAATACAAATAGTCTCCCAGCTCTCTGATGGTGTTTACAAGAGCATTAAAATGATTTCCCGCTAATGATACACAGTTGTAAGGACTGCAACACTACATCATCAGGGTAATGCTGCTGCCACTGTGGTGCGGATCCAGAGACATCCAAAACAAAATGCCAGCAGAAGAACTGGACAGTGTACAATACAAGGAATGGCAATCAGCAAAACAGAGTCAAAGATAAATGCAAGAAGCGTGCCTCCATGTTGGCTTTGCCTGATGCTTTTGTGAAGTGTTTGTTGCTATTTACCCAGTAGAGGTAAATCCACATTTAAACGTGTTTCCTGTCTGAATGGCCTAAGAAGCTTACTCCAAATCAGGCTCCTCCCTTCTTGTGTTAATCCATATTGCGCTTTCTGTATAAAAGAGCTCTTATAATGCACATTTAGGTTCAGGAGGATAGTAGAGAGTACTTAAAGATTTTCTAATTTAGGCTTGATACTATAATTGGTAATAAAGAAAGTTTGAAGCTTGCATTTCTGTAACACAGCAAAGCAATGTTCGGAAGTAATTCTAGATGCATACATTTTGCATAAATACCGTCTCAGAAAGTAGACCAATTGCATGAACCCTCTGGGCCTTTGCTCTGCTCTAATGCAGGCTCTCGAGTGACAGCAATGCCCTTTCTCCCCTCAGACAGCAGCACTCATCTGGCTCAGTGGGAACACAGAAGCCCCCATTTCCATTTGCTCAGGACAGAAGCTGTGTTAACCTTGCAAATGCAGTGAATGTCAAAGTGGTAAAATGCTGACTTGCTTGCATCTGTCTTTCCCGTCTATTTATGCCATGGCTGTATGTTAAAGAGCACTGTAAACCACTTATGATTTGACCCATTCAGTGCGAACGTAGCAAAATCTGCAGATAACACAAACCATAATTCCAAATGTCAATAGGTTGCAGATTGCTCGCAGAGTATTTTTAGTGAAAGACGAACAACAGACTCGTTTATCTCATCAATAATCTACTTACTAATTATATTAATAGTACTGAGCCCTGAAAACTCATAAATACCAGTAGGTGTTATGATACTGGCCTTGCTGTGAGTGCTTTATGGGTTACAAATTACTTCAAATTATCATTAGGCATAAGTTTCAGTAGAGCTGCACTAACAAGCCCTCCCAGTTCCTGAAGGCACCACAAGGCTATGGTGATGCCGAAAACTCTTTGTCAGCTGTAAAACAGGAGATGATGCATGGTCCCTTGGAAGTTCAGATGTCATGGTGCTTCCTGTTGTGCCTTGCACAGGAATTCTCTGGTTTTCTTGTTTCAGATTTTTAATGTGATTTCAGGGGGTTACTCTTCCCTCAGGACTGAATTTTTGAGAACTGTTGTGAACGTGGTTGCTGTGGAGGCTGTGGAGTGGAGGTAAGGAGTAGGGAAGACATTTTGACTGCAATTACTGCAGCTTGTTTTTGTATCCTATCCAGCCACTTTTCAAAAGAGCTGTTTTGATCAATGGTGTCTCTACAACAAACCAGCAAGGCAAGGATTAAACCGTCACGTCCTAAAGAGTTGTTATAAAGCTAAGGCATTCATAGGCCTCAGAAAAAAGGAAAGGTCAGACTGGCCAGGAATAGGAGATTTCATAATTTAGGATTCCCTTTGTCTTTAACTTTCCTGCTTTGGGGTTTGTAATAAATGAACTGGACATAGCTTTATGCTCATTACAAGGGGGAACAATACTGAAAAAGACGATTTAAAGGAAAACGAGTTAAAGGAAATCTAGCAATGAAGCAAACAGGGAACAATTCAGGTTTTTACAGATGATTTTCTCTTTGTGGTCATCTAAAGCTTATTTACAGCTAGATCACCCATCAAGATATTACTTCTCCCACCGCTTTTCTGTTGGGCAGACTGCCATGTGCCAGTGGCTTGGTGGCTTCACTAGGTTTGCCATGCTGTCCTTGTCATTGTCCTGCGCTCACGGGGAGGCAGCCAGCAGCCCACGGCAAGACCTGCTTGTTGAGGTCAGCAGCAAGACTCCTTGGATTCTTTTGTTTTCCAAATTCTAACATTTGATGTACTAAACAAATATCCACTTGGACGGGGGAAAAAAAAAAAAAAAAAAAAAAAAAAAAACAACCTCTGCTATTATCTAGGAGTGTTATTTTGAGTTCCATGCTTTCTCGTTGGTGGTAATAGCCAAGATTAGGAATGGTTCCTGGGTTCCAGCTCCTCTGCCTGCTCCAGTTTGTTTCCAGAACCTGCACTGTGCTAGGCTGCTGCAGCTTGTGTTCCCCTTGCTCTGTCCCTCCCCATATATTAGCTGATCACCAGGATTAATATATTCCTGAAAGGTAAGGGGCCTGCCTCCTTGATAGCAGGGGACAAACTCATAATAAATACATAAAAATAAACATAAATAGTTAGAGCCACAGCAGACTGTGATGGAAGAAAAAAACGGTTTGTTTGATGCTTTATGGAAATGAAAGCTCTATCTTCTGCCTTCACTGCCATCATTAGAGAGCCCTGTTAATCTGCTCTCTGAACCAGATTATCATTTCTTTAAACATAAAGTATGCTGCTTTAACTATAAGACCCCTCCCCTAGCTTAATGTCTTTGAAAATAATTGCAATTAAAATGAGAGGCTGCCCAGACAGCCACGGAAAGTGAAGATTCGTATAAGAATAGACCACAAGTTCAGCAGCTGGTGTGATGGAGGGAGGAATACTGTTTCCAACAGCCTTCCTCCAGATCAGTTGCTCTTTGGCTGGCACCTGGCTGGTGGTGGAAGCTACATCATGTGTGGCCAATGAGGGTAGAAAATCATTTTGTATAGGTCTCACTGGCCCTTTCATCCTGTGGGATTTGACAGAGGTGACTGACGTGAAACTGGCAAAGGCTCAGTGCAGCAGTACAATACAAATTCTTGCAGAATGGATTAAATGCTATATGCAGATATAAAATAACTGCCCAACTGTAACTGTTTGGCTAACAATAAAGTAGCTAGAATGTTGTATTCTAAATTTCATCCCACCATCATAAATTATACATCCAGACAGCACAGCAATGAAGCCAACACAACAGAGATACTGTCCCATGGAATTGCCATCTCTGGGAATTTGCTGAATCTGATCATGATAACATCCAGCTGTCGTCTGCTAGATGAAGTTATTTTCTGGTTCCAGGTGAGTTCTTGAGGGACAACTGGATGCTTCAGAGTTCTGTGAAGCAGAGCTCTTAGAAACAGTGTATGAATATATTGCAGACATTGCAGTTAGCTTTGCTCTAAGTTTGTAAATGTTAGAGCAAGTGCTCAGCTTCTCTGTGAGCTGCTCGTGCTTCTCTGACAGCAGGGAATGAGAGTAATGCTGGGTGTTAACTGGCTGCCTCTGAGTTTCTGCTCCATGGCAAAGTGGAATCCTTTTCAAATGGCATTGCAATAGCCATTCTCTGTACCCCTGAAAGCAATCTAGCATGAGAAACATGATGGAGAGGAAGGGGCATCACTGGAATAATTAAGCTGTCCATGTCTGCTGGGCCAGCTTCTTTACAGAATCACAGAATCACAGAATGTTAGAGATTGGAAGGGACCTCGAAAGATCATCTAGTCCAATCCCCCTGCCGAAGCAGGAACACCTAGAGCAGATCGCACAGGAACGCATCCAGGCGGGTTTTGAATGTCTCCAGAGAAGGAGACTCCACAACCTCTCTGGGCAGCCTGTTCCAGTGCTCTGTCACCCTCACCGTGAAGAAATTTCTCCTCATATTTAAGCAGAACCTCCTATGTTCCAGCTTGCACCCATTGCCCCTTGTCCTGTCACTGGATGTCACAGCAAAGAGCCTGGCTCCATCCTACTGACACCCACCCTTTACATATTTATAAATATTAATGAGGTCACCCCTCAGTCTCCTCTTCTCTAAGCTGAAGAGACCCAGCTCCCTCAGCCTTTCCTCATAAGGGAGATGCTCCACTCCCTTCATCATCTTGGTGGCTCTGCGCTGGACCCTCTCCAGCAGTTCCCTGTCCTTCTTGAACTGAGGGGCCCAGAACTGGACACAATACTCCAGATGCGGTCTCACCAGGGCAGAGTAGAGGGGGAGGAGAACCTCTCTCGACCTACTAACCACACCCCTTCTAATACACCCCAGGATGCCATTGGCCTTCTTGGCCACGAGGGCACAGTGCTGGCTCATGGTCATCCTGCTGTCCACCAGGACCCCCAGGTCCCTTTCCCCTACGCTGCTCTCCAACAGGTCAGTACCCAACTTATACTGCTTCCTGGGGTTATTCCTGCCCAGATGCAAGACTCTACACTTGCCCTTGTTAAATTTCATTAAGTTTCTCCCTGCCCAACTCTCCAGCCTGTCTAGGTCTCGCTGGATGGCAGCGCACCCCTCTGGCGTGTCAGCCACTCCTGCCAGTTTTGTATCATCTGCAAACTTGCTGAGGGTGCACTCTATCCCCTCATCCAAGTCGCTGATGAATATATTGAACAGTACCGGTCCCAGTACCGAACCCTGGGGAACCCCACTGGATACAGGCCTCCAACTAGACTCCATCCCATTCACCACAACTCTCTGGCTTCTTTATGCATGAAGAAACTGGAGAACCTGTAGGATCTGACCACTTTTGGATGAAACCAGCTCATAGACTGAAGGAGGCACAGTCAGGAATGAAATCACCTTTTCTTGACTTTTCCTACCTTTTCAACCACCCTGGCAAAAGCTAAAAATTGGCAGCAGCTTTAGTTACAAATTTAGCCTTTTATCTGCTTACAAATTGCTTAGCTCCTCTATGGATTGTTTCAGACCAGGTGCTCTATTATTTTACCCCTGTGGCCTGGGTAAGACCTTATGGTAGAGACTGCGCTGGGTAACTGACCAGCCTTTCCCTTCAGTACCTTCTTGGTTTGCTCCCTGGACTGCTCTCTGTAGACAGATCGTTCTGTTCAGACAAGAGGCTGCTGGAGTTTGCTCATCTGATGGAGCAATTCTACTGTTAAGTGGCCAAATTCTTAATAATTTTTACAAAAGCCTTTGTTTGTGCCAGAACAAGATATTCAGACATAATTCAGGCCTGGCATTCATCCTAGCGACCATGTTAGTTGAAGAACCTTCCCTCACGGTAAGCAATACAAAATCCGATGGTCTGGCTTGAGATTGTCTTCAGAGGAGGACAGTTAAGACAATGTCATAGGTGTGCAAGGGGAAGTAAAATCTTGTTCTGCCTTCTCTTTCCCATTTCAGCTTGTCAAATTTTTGGCCCTATTTTTGTTGCTTTTTTTTTTTTTTTTTGTGTAGGTTGAAGGGTTGCAGTCTGCACACAAATAAACAAGTTTTGAGGCAGGGACACAAGCAGAAATTTGCCTGCGTCTCTTCTAAATCTACTGAGAGCATGAATAAGCCAGTGTAGGAGCAAACCTCCTGAGGTGGGCTGTAATAACTTTCTGTGGAGAGCAAGCAAGACTTAGTAACTACCTGGTCTTTTCTCTGCTCCAGGAATATTGCAGCTACATGCTCCCCCTTTCCTTGGGCAGATGGCGATTTGAGTGATAATCTTGCAGTCAGTCCCTCCTGCTTAGCTTGTTCACACTGTAACAGGGAAGTATTTTCCATGTGCTTGTGCTGCGCTTATTTCTAAAGCTGTGGAAAGCAGGGCTGTGTCACGGTGAGCCGTTCAGATTTCATCTGACAGCTTAAAAAAGCACTGTGAAGATAAACCTGGAAGCTATCTCTGTCTCCTGTGTGCTTTGCATCTCCTTTCACCCTGCAGCCCAGCCTATCACTCCCATGTGGTGTTATGGTTGCCACAGTGGATGTTAGGTACTGGACCACTGCCGCTGGTTTCCACAGCACATTAAGTAGCACATAATTATTGCATATAGCTCTTCTGATAAAATGCTGTGTGTTTCTGTGCTGTGACTCAGTAAACTGAATCCTTCTTGTAGGGTCAAGATGAAAGAGCGCATGAGATAAACAATTAACATACCTAAACCTGATGTTCTGCAAATACCTTGATTAAAAATACACCAGAATTGATGTTTTTGTTGTATATAAGCAAAAATGGCAGATACAAATCATTATCACTGGGTAGATTTTATAAGGTCACCTGTAATCTGAATGCCAGCCACAAAAAAAAAAAAAAAAAAAAAAAAAAAGTGTCTTAAAAAACTGCCATTAATTCTTTACATACCCCTTTTAATATTCATTTTACTCCTGGTCTTTCACTGTGAGTTCAGGTCAGGTTACAAACTGGGACCTTAAAAAGTCACAATTTCTCTGGCATTTCATGAACTTTAGAAGAGTCGTGGTCAAAAAAACCTTAAAAATCCCGAAGGTTACTAGTGTCTTTCGTATTCTTCAGTAATAAACTATGTCAGGTATTCCTGCAAATGGATAGTACCCATGGAAATTTCAGTGAACTACTAAGATAAAGTTTTGAATTACTTTTTTCCCCTGTTGCATTTTTTTTTTTTTAACCCTTGTGAGGCAAAAAAGGATCAGCAGAGGGAAGATAGGCAGTCTTAAGTTTTGGAAAGACAATAGTCTTTAACTTCCATGAAGATACAACCATCAGGTACCTGAAGACACAGTTGTAATCTGCCGACCTCACCCATAACTGTTTGGACAACTGCTGACTTCTGTGCGAGATTTAATATTAAACATCAAAAAGTCATGTTATACTGTATCTGGGGTAACAATCTTAAAGTCTGTTACCTCTGGAAGATCAAAAGGGCCAAAGCTGCAAGTTTTCCAAAAGAATTTGTTAAAGCAGCAGCAGCAATCCTGATAACAGTATAAAATGCTCCCCTTTCTGTCACCATGACTTGAATTCTCTAGAGCAGATGGGTTGTAACTGTCCCCCTACACAGTGCAAACCACTTCACTTTCTCAAGAGTACTTATTAAACTCTAAATTCATCTTTCATGCTGTATGTGAGAGATGTGACATAGTTATACAAACAAGTGAAGGAAATGGAATTACTGATACTTTGTCAGTGGATGTGCAGCACATAGCATATGTTTTTCTCATCCATGAGAGAGCTTTTAGCCCTGCAGAAACAGGGGAAAAATATAATACACCTTGCAGGTCAGTGTGCAAGGGGACTGAAGATCTGATAGACTCTGAAGAATGGTACCTGTGGTGTATCTTGACATACAAACCCTGGAGCAAAGACTCAGCACATGCACTGAGTTCTCTGTTTTTGAGCTAATGTCTTTGATGTTTTATTACATATTTTTAATGCTGATGAGGCAAAACAACCTCAGAATGCAAAAAACGATAGCAACTGCTCCAGGAAGATATATCTGTAGACAAACTGTCCTTATCTATGACCTCTGCTGATTTTACTGCATTCCTTCCTCTCCAAGCTAATGATGGTTGTCCTTCTACCAGCAGGTTTTGTGTTGGGCTAGGATTGGGTAGCAGTTTCAGAAGAGAATCAAGCCCAGCAATATCCAAGAGCAGGCACATCTGCTGAAGCCTGAAGTAATTTTGTAGGGATAAAGCAGTGTCACCTGGCTTCTGCTGATTATTTGTTGGATTAAAAGGTCTGTGGGGCAGAAAATGCTATTATAGAATCAAAGAACCACAGAATACCCTGACTTGGAAGGGACCCACAAGGGTCACTGAGTCCAGCCCCTGGCCCCACACAGCACCACCCAAACCCAAACCCTGTGGCTGAGAACGGTGTCCAAACTCTCCTTGAGCTCCAGCAGGTTGGGGCCATGCCCATGGCCCTGGGGAGCCTGTTCCATGCCCACCACCCCCTGGGGCAGAAGCTTTTCCTAATCCCCAGCCTGACCCTTCCCTGACACAGCTCCATGCCGTTTCCTTGGGTCCTGTCACTGTCCCCAGAGAGCAGAGCTCAGCGCCTGCCCCTCCTCTCTCCTCTGAGGGAGCTGTAGGCCGCCATGAGGCCTCCCCTCAGCCTCCTCTGCTCTGGGCTGAACAAACCAAGGGACCTCAGCTGCTCCTCACACCTCTTGCCCTCCAAACCCTTCCCCATCTTTGTAGCCTTCCTTGGATACTCCCCAAACTCTGCCGGGTGCTCCTCTTCTCAGAAGTGCACAAGGTACCAGACGTGCCTCCTGGGCCCCCAATGCTGGGCTTGTAGCTTATGTGGGGGTCACACTGGTATGTTTCTTCAACAGAAGTTGGACACTTTCTCGTGAAATTTCTGTTGGGAACTGGTGTGTTTCCGTGGAAACTTTCTGTTTAGCTGAGCCTGCCTTTCTGATAGAGAGAAATATCTTCTCTGACGTTTCCCAGCTGCTTTAGTTGTGAGTGATGTGAATGATGGTTTGTAAGTCATTACTGTCAGCAGGTCTTAGATTCAATAAAATCATACACATTTATTCCTTGCTAATGCCTTCAACATATATATGGTCATGCAATTTTCTAGCTTTTTTTTTTTTTT
>VXAV01004928.1:51986-78959 GCA_013399715.1 Alectura lathami | reverse complement strand
ATTTACTGCATTGAAAGCCAGCCCTTTGTTCATTAATTGGATGTTCAATTCCTATTTTCAGCTTACCTGTTGCAGCAGCCTACAGCACGCACAGGCTATATTCTGCAGCGGTTACAGTGACATTTATACTTAGGTGCTGCTTGTAATGTCAGCAGAAGTATCTCTTGCACCTTTCTGTAGTCTTGCCTTAAAATGATCCCTTCTCCACCATATTTGGCACCAAATAATGTTTTGAAAAAACTGATCGTTTCCGAGCAGACTTAGAAGGACCACCCAGTTGCTTTCTTTTCCCTGCCTCGTATCTGTGCTGAGCTGTGCTCTCCTATTTTACAGTTGTGTTGGAGTTGCATCTATCGTATGTATGTCCGTATCTATTATGTATCTATTTATCTAGAGGGCTGTCTGTTATCAAACGGGACTTGGCATAATGAGGTCTCCGTGTTGTGTTCAGGTCTTCAAGTGTTACAGTCTGCAAATTACCATCCTTATCTCTTTTTGTCTTGCTGTATCTTGCTGAAGCTGTCTCAGCTGTAGCCAGGACTGTTTCCCCTTACTTGCCCAGACATTGCAAGTTCACCTGAGGGGACTTCTGTTCCCTTGTCTGACACCTCTGAAACTTCTGGTTATTAAAGAGTCTATATTAAAGATACTGGCTTAAGTTAGCCTTATGTTTGTTTACTGAGGTTTGCAAATCTAATTGTTGAATCAGTGTGATCTGCGCAATCACTAGTATCTTTCCAAAGATGTTGGTTGGAAGTGGTAGTCCATTAACTGTTCTCTTAAATATTTTCCCATTTCATTAACACCAAGCTTAATTAGAATCCCATAAAGGACAGTCTAATCTCAGTTTGAATAACTGCACCAACCTGCTATAATGTAAGTCAAGATTTTAGCAGGGTAATCTTGCCTTGTTAGTTAAACGATTAATCATCTGCTGTGCTGAAAAACTTGCAGCTTGTCCAGTAGCTAGAAATTGAAGATGTTGACTATCAGTGACTAATAGCTTAAAATCTTGTTTCCGTGGCACATTGCTATTGGCAAGAGTCCATCTCCTTCAAGCTTCCAGGGAGAAGTGTGAAACTTTCTGAAAAAAAAAAAAAGAGACAAAATAATTCTGTCTTTCACTTATTACTCTGGATTGTATGCACACAAATACATCCAATATAAACTTTAAAATATTATCTTATGTTTTTAAACAAGATGAGATTTGTTTTAAAGCTTACAACCGATACTGTGAAAGACACAAAACTGGACAGAGTTATCATTTGGTTTGTTAAATATTGATTGAACTCAAGCAAGGCTTATATTTTTTTAATGTAGGAACAGGAGTGTATCTTGTAATCTGCACTGTGTGATGCTGCAGTAGATAAGTTGTACCATAATTCCCATGCAGTGATGTGCACCCTGCTGGCGTCTCCCACTGGTGCATTCCCTCTTCCCCTGCCCTGAACACAGCAGCACAAGGGCAGGAGTTTCTAGGAGCTGGCTGGCTGTCCCTGGCTGGCAGCCCCATCTGCTTGCAGCATGCCTAGTGCAGATTTGCCTGCAGAATGACCGCTCTCAATGGAACAGAAATACATGCCAGTGGCATAGCCGCACATGCCAGGAGCGAAATACTCATTAGGGGTTTTCTGCTAGCAGCATAGAACCCGAAATGAACTGAAATGATTAGCAAGATGTACAGTGTGTGATACTTTGCCCTTTCCACAAACACCAGGGTCAGAGCAGTAGAGAACTGCAATGAGGTCACAAAAATATTCTGTTCTTCCGAGCTTTAAAGATCAGTGCTATTTCTCATGGAGCAGAATGCTTGACAGTTGAACTTCTGTTCCCACAATTGTGTTTAAGAAGTGCTCATGAATCTTGACAGACTTATGAGTGATTGTAAGCAGATGAATGGAAACAATAGGCCTGCGATAGCCGTAGGACATGGGCGGGCCCCACCTTCAGCAGATCTGGGCTGATGAAGGCTGGTGTGGCGTGTAGGCTGCAGCAGGGCAGAGCTGCGGAAGCTCGGGCTCTCACTCTGCAACACATTGGAGCTTCAGTTCCAGCTATGCCTCAGCAGCTCACCCTGTCAGAAGTATGTCAAGCTAAGTGCCTTTTGTGTGTGTTTTGTGAAGAGGCTGGACTGTGTCTTCCCATAATGCAGATTCACATCTAAGAACATGCTGGCTGTCATAGTTTTAACCCCAACCTACCGTCTTAGTTTGGGGGGGGCATATGTTGCCAGCTCAAGCCTGGCTCACAGAGGGGTAAATAAAGATGGGTACATGTATATGTGTATTCCTGTGTATGCTTGTAACTGTATTAAAGTGAGTATAATTAACTGAGGAAAGGATAGCTCCTGGAGATGTTGTCTAGGAGTGAAAGTCTTACTTGGCGAAGGGCAGACAAACTTTCAAATAAATAAATTTTCTTGATGTCAAGACCTTACTTCTTAGAAGATGAAGAGAAGATACAGAGAGGGGGAAGCAGGATAGAAACAGCAAGGTGGTGAGATTGCTGATTGTGGTAATTGAGGACAGACTGATAAAGGGGAGGAGTTGCTTATAATTTACTGCCCACTTACAAATTACAGAGGGAAAGAAATAGCTGTTTGGCACAACCTGATAGGATAAAGGCCCTATTTCCTCTGTAACTAACTAAAAATCTACTGCCGTTTCATAATTTCATGTAACTGAATCAGAATCAGTAACACATTTTCCTTCTTTCTTTTAAATTCAATTGCCTTTGAATTTAGAAAATGTTTCCTATTGTCTCCTAAACTCTTAAGTAGTGTTTCTGCGAGTGCATGAAGACCTATTCTGCACAACATAATACTGCAGTCTAAAATCTGTATTTTGGAATTATGTTGTCAGATAAATTTCATTATAAGGCACGACAAGCTAAAGAGTTAATTGCATTGTAAAGACTTTAAATTTAAAGGTTGTTATAATACTAAATTATGTGCTTACAGTTTTAAAGGAAATAATGTGTTGATCTGTGGAATATTTAGTTCTTTAAAAAAATGTTTCTGGAAATGTGTGCCTTACGTCCGAAAAGGTGTTTATGAACAGAATCTTCAATATCTCATACATATATGTGAAATGCAGTGCATTCTGTCTGTAAAGATCTGTTGTGGCTTACTGTGTTTGATCTGAACACCATGTAATGAAGAGTTCTGAGTGTGATGAATTTTTGTGTAATTGAAAGCCCAAATGAAGAAATTGCATAGGCTATAAATAAATGGATGCTCTGAAGTTAGTATGAGGTGCTTTTTATTTCTACAAACCAGAGTGCTTATTTCAAAGAAGAAACTACAAAAGGTGGAAAGAAATTGCAACTACTGTCACACTCAAAAGCTCTGTGTGACGAAAGGCAAGTGAAAGAAAAGCCAAAAAGTGAGATCAGAAGAGATAGTTTTGCAAGAAAAAAAGAGGCTTTTACCAGACTACAAGTTAAAACAAAATGCAGTGAAGAATTACTGGCCTTCAGAAACTAGGTACTCAAAATGCCTGAGGGAATCCCACTGTCGAACAAGACCACAGAGGTGGGAAAAGACTCTAACCTATTTATTGCATTTTAATTTCTGTGTCAGTCATGGTATGTGATTTTCAGAAAAAGAGATTTGATTATCTGTTAATTCAGACAACCCATTACAGCGTTCGATTGCTCGTCACCTAGCACATTTCTCTATGTAGCTGGTAGTGTGAGGAAGAGTAAAAGCTGTCAGCTCAGCCTCCTGCCATGCTGCGTGTTTTGGTGGCAAAGGAGCAAGCGAGGTCTGAGAGTCAGGCTCCTGCCACCGTGGCAGGAATGAAATCGGAAAGTGGATGAGACTGGATTTTCCTGGTCTGAGCTGCACATGTGGAAGGGTTTGATGAGTGGAACTGGTAGACTGCATCTGAGCAGTGCTACAGAGGGACATAATACTTTGTATCCTCAAGTCTCCACAGAGAACTACAAGACAACAGGATTAACTATCAGAGTGGATTCACTCTGTAGACACAGAAAGTCTTGCCTACATGATGGGAACAGATAACTGATGGAAGAACAGACAGTGCAAACTTCGGGAGCAGATTAGTTTTGCACTTTTTCTCATTACAGCTTTTGGCATGAAAATGGATATACTTTACGCCATTTCGGTTCCCCTTACAGTCATTATGCTAGAGGGGGTATCACTTGATTTCTCATATTCTTAAAGTCCGATATATACATTTATTTTCATAGTATGTTCTCTCTTGTAGTGTTTTTATATTAGAAAATATTAGCATTGGTGGAATTTGGTAGGAAATTATGTTCTTCCCTGACAAGCTACGATGGTATTGTTTAAGGGAATAATTAATTGTCTTAGGAAGCCATTTTCATTAAGACCTAGTTTTAGTAGCTGGTCAAGCACAAGAACAAATGGTGATGAGGAGCTGTCATGGATGTTAAGCTGAGAAGGTGTGCTGTACTGCTGTAGTCTGACTTTTCCTGCATGAAAAAAATCAGGGGTTCTGGCATCTGACTCCAAATCACTAGAAAGTCATCTACCTTTGTCAGTGGCAAATGATGGTGAGTCTAATACTTGGTGAAAACAGCTGAAATTGAAAATAACTGGAAAAACTTGGTGGGGATGAAATCTCTGTTGCAGGTATGCAACCTTAAAAATCATTCAAAAAAATCAAATCTTTAGAAGAGGATGCTAGTTTCAAAGAAGAAGTAATTGAAAGATGTTCTTTGTCTTTGTACAGTACTCCTCATGTCCTAACCTCTCGCTGTTTAGACCATATGCCTTATTTTCAGACAGAAGCTTCGTTTTGGTTTCTAGCTACTGCAGTTGTACAATCTTTTTTATTTTACTCAACTTTTTTTTTTTTTTATTTTGCTCAACATCAAAATCATGAGCAGGGATGTCTATTTTTCTTGTCTGCATGATTTGTAGGAAGCACAGATCTGATACAGGTCACTCAGCACCTTCAGTTCCCATCCCAGTTAGGGTCATAGGGGTTGAAACTCGCACAGATTTCTTAATTGCCTGTAATTACTAGAGAATATTAATGTGTAAAGATGGAAACTAAAGATCAGTGACAATTACTTTTCTTCTGTAAGTCCATGGTGATAACAAATTCTAAAGTCTGTGTCCTCATTGCCCTTGAAATGAAGGTAGAGTGTGTGAGAATACAGCAATAGAGATATAGCTGTCAGCCATCTGAATGGCATTTTTTAGAATTACATGTCAGTACGTATATGTTCCTGGAATCCACTGGTATCCCACTGATTAGATGTTGCTGTGTTACATAATATCTACATATACTGTGTCTTCCATTCTTATCACAAGGCTTCCTGGACAAGGTGCATTCTCATCTACCATGATGTTAATTTCCTACATTGGCCTTCTAACAAACTGGTTTATACTTTCGATTTTGTGCCCATTAAAACCAAGACTTAAAATGGCTTAAAATGGGCGGCCCCCTTTTGGAGGCAATCAGACTTTGTTTCAATGGTTTTAAAAGCAGTCCTGAGGAAAAATAGCAATAATCTAAATACAGCATCCTGAGCAGAGCAAGCCACTGCAGTGCAGAACATAATTCATAGAAAGCATTTGACAATAGCATTTTTGATGATTCATTCTCCTGACTCAGATGGCAGAGAGAACCAGGCATGGAAACAGTGTATTTCTGCAATAAAGGAGTGAGAGATGTTAAGGCACAGTTGCTTCGATGACCCTGGAAGTGAAAGCAGGTTACACTGATGTCTGTTCTTGGCAAGGTTGTGATGGGTGGGGGAAAGGAGAGAGAGAGCACAATCAGTATTTAATCAGTAAATGCAGGAATACAATATAAATTAGTGAAGGATATGAAGCGAATGCCTAATCAAGTATAACTGATGACTTTTTTATACATATTTGGCTGGTAAAGATAATTTCAGTTGCCATAGGTCATGTGGTGTTTTGAGACATCCTAATTTTTTTAATAAATGGTTGTGTGCGGTGGTGGCATTTCTGCAGAAGGTTGTTTCACAGTGTTGCATTTGTATGACTCCATGCTTCACTAGCAAAGAGGTCTGTCTGAAGCTATGCACTGCCCTGTGAACACTTCAGTATCTGACGTTGTGGTTGGTTTTGTGGGATTATTTTTCCTTTTCTGGGGGTGTTGATTTAGGCTTTCCTTTTCTGCCTGGCTGCTTCTGCTGAGGACCATGCTGGATTTTGGTAGCTCTGTGACATCTGTCCCTTTGCCAACGTCAGCTGAAACTAGGTGGTATGTTAAAAAGCATGGGGACAGAAGCACCAATGTTCAGGCAGTCCTGTTCCTGAAGGAATACAGACTGAAATGAAGCATACAGAGTCAGTGTAGCTTTGGTAAGTGGGTTAACATTGACTACCTTCAAAAGAAATGCCATGCAGTACAGCCTTCCCAAGGAGGCTCCTGCCTGGGGGATTTTCAATGACACAGAGTGGGAGGGATAAACCAGGTGTGCTGTGCCTGTGGCTGCACAGGATGTGGTCCAGCCATGACAGCCTCTGGTACATGATGGGATAATATCGGGTGGCATGCTGAGTCAGAGACCCAGGAGCAGCAGGATTCCATCTGCAGGGCACTTGTACACGTTTTTAATCTGGTGAGAAGCCTTTTCCCAGTCTTCTGCTAAGGAGGGAGGCCTTCAGGTAGTGGGTGTCCTCAACATGTTCTTCCTGTTCTTCAACAACAGGATGGCCTACGTGGCACCGGGCTTGCAGTCTCCGGATGTGTTTCAGCTCTCCAAAGCAAGAAGAGGGTCTTTGGGGAAAAGCTAGCATGGCTCATTGGAAGGTCTTTAAACTAGGTTGGAAGGGGGAGGGGGATAACAGCAAGCCTGCCCACAATAAGGTGGACATAGCTAGGTTAGAGGGACAGAGTGCTAGCAGGGGCCATTGACCTGCTGCCCTGGAATGTGCTGGCAAAACTGCAGCACACCAGAAATTCTACAACAGTGAGCCAGGGACCACTGAGTTGACAGGAGTGGGCAACAGGGTAGCTCAGGAGAAACACTTTCAAGGAATTAAGGAGTTGTCCTCCAAGAAGATGCCAAGGCTGGCTGCCCAGCTGAAGTGCCTCTACACCAACACAGTTTGGGTAACAAACAGGAGCGGCTGGAAGCCACCGTGCTGCTGGACCATCATGACATAGTTGCCATCACTGAAACTCAATGGGATGATTCCCACGACTGGAGTGTGGCCATCGTTGGCTACAAGCTATTCAGAAGGGACAGGCACGGAAGGAGGGGAGGAGGTGTTGCCCTTTACACCTTTGTCCTGCTGGGAGACTCCAACCACACTGACATCTGCTGGAACAGTAGCACAGCAAGCTGTTCGCAGTTCTGGAGGCTCCTGGAATGCATTGAGGACAACTTCTTAAGCCAAGTAATAGATAGCCTCACCAGCGGGGATGCAATGCTAGACTTGTTGCTCACCAACGCAAGCGAAACACGTGGTGGCATCAGGATTGGAAGCTGCCGGGGCTCTAGTGATCGTGTCATGGTTGAGTTCACATTCCTGAGGGATGTGGGGCAGACAAGCAGCAAAATTAGGACCCTAAATTTTAGGAAAGCCAACTTCCAGTTCTTCAGGGAGTTAGTTAATAAACCGCCCTTGGAAACTGCCCTCAAGGACAAAGGAGTGGAACAGAGCTGGCAGGTCTGTAATGCAGCTTTCCTTAGTGCCTAAGAGCTCTCCATCCTCAGGTTTAGGAAGTCAGGAAAGGAAGGCAGGAGACAGGCATAGCTGCACCATGACCTGCTGGTCAAGCTGGAGAGTAAGAAGAAAATGCACAGGCAGTGGAAGCAGGGACAGGTATCCTTGAAGGAGTACAGGGATGCTGCTAGGCTGTGTAGGGAAGGGGTCAGGAAGGCCAAGGCCCAGCTGGAACTGCGCTTGGCGAGGGGTGCAAAGAAAAACAAGAAAGGCTTCTATAGGTTTATCAGCCAGAAAATGAAAGTTCAAGAGGGCGCCCCCTCCCTAGTGAGCAATACAGGCAGACTGTTAACAGAAAGGAAAAGGCTGAGGCATTCAACAATTTTTTTTTTGCCTCAGTCTTCAATTGCCCCTCATGAATCCCTTGAGCAGACGGGTCGGAAGGTGGGGACTAGAGGAGCAATGCCCCTCCCACTGTAAGTGAGGATCAGGTTCGCGACCACCTGAGGAACTTGAACATCCATAAGTCTGTGCTGCCGATGAGATGCATCCCAGAGCCCTGAAGGAATTGGCTGATGCAGTCGCCAAGCCACTCTCTATGATGTTTGAGAAGTCATGGCAGTCAGCTGAAGTCCCCGGTGACTGGAAGAAGGGCAATGTCACACCCATTTTTAAGAAGGGTAGAAAGGATGGCCCTGGGAACTACCAACCTGTCAGCCTCCCCTCTGTGCCAGGGAAGATCGTGGAACAGATCCTCCTGGAAGCTGTGCTAAGGCACATGGAAGGCAGGGAGGTGATGTGATACAATCAGCATGGCTTCACCAAGGGCAACCAACCTAGTGGCCTTCTGTGATGGCATAACTGCATCGGTGGACAATGTCATCTATCTGGACTTCAGTAAGGACAGTTTGGGCTGTGTTTTGTCCAATGAAGCATTGGAAGGTGCTTGAAACCCAGGAGGGTGGAGGGAGTTGGGGTGATACAGGTTCTTGCTTGTCTTTAATTTTGTACTTTCACTGCTGCCTCTATGCATTTGTGCACATTAACTTCATAAATGCATGGCAGTCTGTAAACTTTACATCGTCTTTTCTTTAAAGTTGGCTTTTTCTGGCTGGGGAGTCTTCCGCAAGACTAGATGAGTCATAAAAAGAAGCAATATGCTAAGTTAAATACAGTAAATGATTTATCTCCTCTCCCTCTGGTTTGTGTTTTGAAATGTATGCTGCGCGGTTTGATAGCTTCCTACCACTGCTGCCAGGCCACCTGTCCCACACCACGTCCAAGTCTTTGTCTCCAAAAATACCACTGCAGCTCAGACAAACAGCTTGGCAGCCATGCCTAGGGAAGACCTTTAAAATGATGATCTCCTAATGCCGCAATTGGAGAGAAAGATACATTACACATCTGACCCGACGCCTGAGAGCTGCAGAGCTGGAAATACCACTCCACATCTAAAATTCAAATAGGGGCTTGATCAGCCTCTTGAAATGGGCATTGTGTGGCTTGAGAACAGTTAACATCTTGCTGCTGCTTTCCCTGATATAGACTGATTCTTTGTTTGTTTGTTTTTTAAAAATCAGTGACTCCAGCTATTAGCTATGGTGAATTAGGCTTTTATCCCCTGCACAGACCCAGTGATTTTTCTCTGCTTACTCTTACTTCCTTGCCTTTTAGTGAAGCTATTGTGAGTGTTAATGCCACATGGTGGCTGTGGACTGAGGCTAAATATTTTCAGAGAAATATGATTAAGTGCAGACAAGTAAGCAGGTGACTCACAGAGATTTAGGTCTCCAGAAGCAGTAGAGTTGCCTCTGTGCTGATGTTGCTGTTGGCTTGGATTACACGGCTTATGTAGCGTCAGTCTAGAAGACCAGCGCTGGCTACACCCACAGTGACAGCAGTGCTGGACTCTGCATGGCAGTTCAGCATGGAGCCCTTGGCTGCCATGGCTGGTCATCAGAGCTGGTGGTGGCCTGAGGCTGGCCCACATGAGCTGGCATCGCAGTCACTGGGGCTGTAAATGCTTAACTTCTGCTGGACAACAAAGAGAGGGTAAGAGGATGAAGTTAGAGGTGCATGGGGTTTATTTGGTGTATGGACGGTCTGCAGAGCTGCAGGGTGCAAAAAAACAAGCGGGATGCAAGTCCTGCACAGCATTCTTGTCCCTGGAGAACTGCATCATCTGGTGTGCAGCCATGTGGCTTTGGGGATGACGCATCCTCTCTGCTGTGCTGTGCAGGAGCTACTTTGCAAACCATTGTGATGGCTGCCTGGGAGACTCTGGGCCAAGGCCAAGAGTGCTTGTGAGAGAGATGTGGCAAAGCCACTTTTGGAAGTGCACGGTATTCAAGGGAACAGCATCAGTTCCTTCTGGCTTGGATGTGGGAGGCAAAACTTCTCAAGTTTCTGCCTACGTGCAGATAGAATAAGCAAGCACGTCTGTTAAAACAAAAGGTCTATGTTGCTTGTTTGGTTTTAAGAAACTTTCCATCCTCCCATTGAAAGAAGTCCTTAGGGTAAAATGAGTGCAGTTGTGACTGTTTAATATTGTTGGCTTCTGTTTCTACTAAGGTTACATAATTACTGTTTTCCTGGGAAATGAGATCATGGAAATGAAAAACTAAATTCACCAGAGCATAAGCAGGCACAACTTTGATTTCAGACACCTGTGTGTGCCAGTATTTAATTTGGCACAGGAAGAGTAGCATCAAAATGAATATAAACAAGCAGCACAGGAATAATGGAACAACTGGCATTCAGACACTGAGATGTAGGAGCAAGCACATCACTCCCAACATATAAAACTTCACAGCTTATAGCTTGTGGCGGAACAAGGCCAATGCAAGAGCAATTAAGGAGGACCCTGTGCAGCAGGAATGGCAGGGGGTTTGGGAAATGCAATTGCAGAAATCCAACAACCCGCACCTGAAATGAACTGCAAAGAGTGAAGGGCAAGCCGCAACCAAGGAAGAGAAACTGGAAGGCTGTTGGGCCTTTCCTGTGCCTTGCCTTAGTAATTATCTCTTGTTTGCAGAGCTTCCATTAATTGGAATGCCTTTCCTAACGAAATTAGGCTGACATCCAATATTCAAGTTTTTTTTTTTAACTGCTAGGGAAAATTTGTTCTTTCAGCAAGTCAGCCATTGATTTTTGTTTGTGTTTTCATTCATCATGAGACTGTTACGTGCCAAAAATTCCACGTTCCATCATATTGGCTTGGACAGTATGAGTTATTTGATTTATTTGCTTGCTCTCTGCTCTTGAAAGCTGAATTTTACAGCACTGCCCCATTTGTAGTTAATGCCATGTGATTCTCTCCCATAACCCTTTATTTTTTTGTTTGTTTAAAAGTTATTTTTCCTTTTAACTATCTTATCTGTTAGGCACGGATTTGCAAAGACACTGAGTATCCCAAAGTAAAAGATACAGGGTTTAAGAAAATTTTTTGAAATGACATTTGTGTTGTGGGATTTCTAAATTTCAAAGGATTCTCAAACTTGCCTAATTTACTGGGAGCACAGGAGCAGGGCTGTATCAATACACAAGAGCACTGGCCTTTATTTTTATTTTGAAGGGAGATCTTTGACAAAGCAAAACTGGAGCCAGTATTGCATATTGAGCTGGAAGGGGCCAAAACCTGATCAGACTGCATACAGTCTTTGAACAGTGCTTTCCTTATCTCTAAAGAAAGGTGGGACTGGAAAGAGCAGATTATGGTGTTATTTGCATATGGTGTCCTCTTCTTCAGCCAGGTGGGGCTGGGTATCACTCATGGGTGTGCAAACAGCCCGGTCTGTCTTACTCGGTTTGATATATTGACAGTATCTACATATATACCGTATCAGTCGGACTCAATTGCTTTCAATAATTAATCTCTGCTACATCTCCACTACTACTTGTGCTGATTATCCTCCATAACAAATATGATTCTTATAAAAAACATATGCGGCCATTTTACAACAGACTTTAAGTAATTGATCTGCTTTTCTCCTTTCCATTCAGCGTGTAGGAAGGATACTGAGAAAGGCTGAAGGTTAGATGAAGAGAGAATAATTTGAGGTATCTTTTACTCAGAATTATCAAAAATATGAGACTGGCTTTAAAATTAGTTTTTGAAAGGCAATATGCTAAAAATTCCTCTTAACTTCTTTGATGTTCGACTTATGAATGCACTCAATTTACTTTTACAGGTTTGTAAAAGTACACATGCTAACAAAAATTAATGTGAATTAACCTTAGTCATCCAACACCTCCAGCAGCTGGAAGTAGGGATAAAAACAGTTCTGTAGGACCTGTGACTGAAATCATGAGAGAAAAAAAAGTGTACATTTTAGCATACTATTACAATTTCTGGGACATTGACATCATTTCTTTAACCCTCTAAATTTTCCCTTTACACGTGTATATAAGACTGTATGTATGTATGGAAACTTACTCAATTTTTGCTACTTATTTAAACAAAAATAATTTTCTCAGGAGTATTTGAATTCCTTCTCCTTATGATTCAAGTAGATTTACTTCCTATCCAGAATGCAGATAATGCAATAGTAGTCAGCTTCACAAAACAGACTGTTACTGTGAGAAGTTACATAGTTGTAGACTCACAGAATGGTGGGGATTGGAAGGGACTTCTGGAGATCGCCCAGTCCAAGCCCCCCTGCTAAAGCAGGTTCCCTACAGTACGTTGCTCAGGAAAGTGTCCTTGTGGCATTGGAGTATCTCCAGAGAAGGAGACTCCAGGGGCTCTCTGGGCAGCCTGTTCCAGGGCTCTGTCACCCTCACAGTGAAGAAGTTCTTCCTTGTTCCATGTTCAGATGGAACTTCCCGCCTTCCAGTTTGTGCCCGTTGCCCCTTGTCCTGTCGCTGGGCACCACCAAAAAGAGCCTGGCCCCACCCTCTTGACAGCCGCCCTGTAGATATTTGGAAGTGTTGGTAAGATCCCCTCTTGGTCTTCTCTTCTCTAGGAGAAACAGGCCCAGGTCTCTCAGCCCTTCCTCAGAAGAGAGGTGCTCCTCCAGGCCCCTCATCATCTTTGGAGCCCTCCGCTCACCCCTGTGCAGGAGTTCCCTGTCATTCTGGAACTGGGGAGCCCAGGACTGGACACAGTCCTTCAGATGTGGCCTCACTTGGGCAGAGTAGAGGGGAAGATCACCTCCCTCAACCTGCTGGTCGTGCTCCTTTGAAAGTACCCCAACCTGCATTAAGAAATTATGTTGATAACCCCAAAATACCATGTATATTATGGACAATGTGAGGAATTTAGTGTTGTTGCCAACACATGCCCATGGTGAGAGAGAAAGTCAGCCAGCTTCCCTTAACCACTGAATGGAGGCTGTGGCCTCTGTGCGGCACCAAGAAAGTAGCGTGTACAGAGGGTATGTGCATCAGGAAGGACTAATGGACTAGTTTAATGGGAAGTTCGACAGGAACATTTCACAAGGAGAGCTAGCCCTCAGATCAGGATAAAGATACCTCTGAGATTATTGGAACAAACAAAAAAGGCTTTAAGGATGTCTTTCAGTGGAAAATTATAAGGAGAGAAAAAGGAGTGTTACAAAGGGCAGTCACAGATCAGAATATCTTGAATTGGAAGGGACCAACAAGGATCATTGAATTCAACTCCTGGGACCACCCAAAAATCAAATCAGACTTCTGAGAGTGTTGTAGAAATGCTTCTTGAACTCCAGCAGGCTTGGTGCCGTGACCATTGCCCTGAGGAGCTAGTCCTGGAAATGAAGAGAGAGAAGGACAGGCGTATTTCCATCAGGATAATAGCTGTGCGGATAACTTCCTGAACTGCTCTTTTGAAGCAAAGTGATTATCAGCTTCATAGTGTACAATATCAGAACTGCACCAGATTTTACAGCAACTCTAATGGGCTTTTCGTCATGCATTTACAGACAGTGGGTGACATTTCCCTCTAATGCTAGAGTTGATCAAACTCTCTATTGCAGTGCTCTCTAACAAGCCCTGGCACTATTATGAAATTTGCACATAAATATCTTAGTCAATTACTTTTTCAGGCTATTGATTACTAACCAACAAATAGTCCTCAGCACACTTCCCATCTATAATGAAGATAATATTCTGTACATTTTTTTTTGCATTATTCCCTCCCCTGTGATCTTGGGAGGTTGCAGAAAATCTAGCGGGCTGTAGCACATAGTTGCAGTCTTCTCTTATATGTTGTAAAACAAGAAAACTGGCTGTCTTCTTTTCGTGAAATGACATTCGTGCATTCTTTCGCTCTCAGTGTACAGCTGGTACCTGTCTTCCCGTTCACAATGAAGGGGCGATAGCAAGCAAGGTGTATAGATGCAAAAGAAAATAACTGTGGAAAGAAAATATAGTATCTTAGTGATGCTAGAAATGCATTACCACTGGGGAATGTGCTGATGTGTGCTATTGAAATGAGCAACTGAATTTAGGGTCTGAAATTCCATGACTACTGATGCATTTACAAAGCAATTTTTGCTTTTTCCTGTGACTGCATTGTCCCTGTCTTGGATATGTTGTGCATAAATATGGAAGAAGAGAGAAATACAGATGAACACCACATGCGGGTGTCTGAGACTGCATTGTGAGACTCAACTAGCGTACAAACACAGTATGAGAATAAGATCATGTTTGACTGCTAGAATATTTACTTTTCCCAGCAAAGCATTTATTTGGTTTTCATTACTCTTAATAAATGGAGAAAGGACACAGATTTGTGTTTTGCCTGCTTGTCTTTCCCACAAGGTTTTTATCTTTTATACATAAACCCACAAGATAAACCAAAAGTCAATGTTTCAAGTGAATTCCTGATGATGAGAACACAAAATTACAGCTGAGAGGGTTCCTGTAGGATTTTCAACACCAGGCAGCCCTGCAGAGGAGCAGCTGCCATTTGCTTTGCACAGCAGTGTACAAGAATGCCCCAGAGCACTGCAGGGAATGGCAGGGGTCCTCCAGCATTGTCCACAGTGAAGGACTGGTCACACTGTGCTTGGTGTCAAACTCGGCTTTTCTTTCTGGGGGCTGCATCCTGACGTTGTTATGGAGAGTGCCTTGTCTTCTGGTTCTCCCAGCCTGAGTGGCAGGTAGTTCATTTTTAAATGGGTGATATTTCTCACACCTAATTCTTCATTTTCTGTCTTAAATTGACTATCTCTGCTTTCAATTCTTTCCCACTGACAACAGTTAAGCAAAGGGTGATGTCGTCGTGGTGTGTGGACCACGTGACCTTTCCAATGTAAATTAGTCTTTATCTTGGGAAAGAATACTAGTACACTAGTAAGCAGCAGACTCATCTATGCTGAGGGAGAAAGTTTGAAGTGGATGGTTTGGAGTGGAAGATGTGAGCCTTGTTGAGTGGAGAACAGTCTTGAGACCTGCCCCAGGACACCTGCAGAGCGGTAGAAGCAGCTAGGCTGTTGGTGTAGAACCGTGTCACAGGAAGTGTCTACAGCGTGTCATTCATGTGCTCTGTCTATGCTGAGTGGAAAAATTGAGCAAAAAGTGGGGTATGTGCACTTCACCATGATCATAGATATTATTGTTAGTATGTTACCCTGCACAGCTGTGACTTGTGTCAAGAACTGCTTTCCCATGCAGCTTGAGCTACACCAGCGGAAAATACTTGAAAACTAAATTTGTCAGTTGATAGGCCTCATCTCACATGTGTTATAAACCTAAAATATTTCTTGATATGGCAGTTCTTTCCAAATCCTTCAGGCTAATGATGATGTAATGGTGATCCTGATATATAATACTGTGAAGAAATGATTTTTCCTTGAAGAAAGTGATCAGCTGCAGACTTCTCTGCGCACACTAGAGGAAACAGCAGCTCTTCATGTGTTGCAGAGATCTGCAGGGTTGCTGTGGTAGCTATGTCTGAGACAACCACCGTTGCTCATGTACAGAATGGCTTTTAGAAACTACTGACTAAGAAGCAGTGGAGGTTTTGAACGAGGTGAAAGATGTGGAGGCTGAGTTTCAGTTTGCATTGAGGGTCCTCTTCCCTCGCTGTGAACATGCCTGGGGCTTAGACCATCCAGACAGTGGCCCCTTTCCTTCCTTCCTTCCTTCCTTCCTTCCTTCCTTCCTTCCTTCCTCAGCAAATTGTTTCAATATTTTCGTTTATAATAGTTACAGAAGTTTAAAGCCGTGGGTTTTTAACAGTTTTCTTCTTTAAGAGAAGTTTTGGTGCGTGCTCTGAGGTGGCAAAATGTTTTGAAAACCTCCAGAAAATATGTGTGTGGACTTGCAGATCTGGGGTAGACTCCAGAAGAAAGCATAAGGACATAGAAATGTGGGAAGTCAGGAGCTCGTTCAAACATACTTCTATGATTTGTCCGAGTTTCCCCTGTGGGACAGGATCTGAGGGTTTTAATACTGCAGCACAGAATGGCTCAGCCTGGTGTGTGCATTGTGTGTGGGTGCCTGTACTAGGTGTGCAAGGGCCTATAGGCACTGTCTTTTAAACTCTGCCATGAGTAAAGAAATACTCTTTGCAGGTTTTCTGCAGTCCCTTCAGCAGGGAATTGTTGCTTCCGTAACCTTTATATTTCTTCCTGAGAGGAATTATGTGCAGCACCCAATGCTCTGTCATAGGATTACATGCTGATATCAGCTTGGTATTTGATACCTTTCTCTCTCTCTCTCTCTCTCTCTCTTTTTTTTTTTTTTTTTTTTTTTTAAGCATATGGAAACTACTGCTTTTAGCAGCTGCTGTGTCTGTCTTGCCCACTCATCTTCAGCCTTCCCTGCATCCTCCTCCTCACCACACAGTTTCTGCAGTGTGGACAGGCTGGGCACTTCCAGAGCAAAAGACTCATAACAAAAATTGTAGCAACTGGTATCTAGATGCTCTCTGTTGGTATTTTTGGAGCTGTTTCACCTGGTCTCCTTGGAAGGCTGGATCCCTCACTGACAGGATTTTCCCCACGGAGAAGTGAGCAGAGGTGCAGCAGGCCCGGAGGAGTGAGCATGCATACAGGAGCACTGCAGTGCAGCTATCTTTCAAAGCCAGGCAGCGATGCTTTAGTATCTGTGGAGTGCTGAACTGGACTGAGCAGCATCTGATTTTTCCTGTAATTCATTCAGCTGCAGACTGTGGAGAGGCAGGGTTGTGTCTCTCAGGGATGTGCTGTAAGCACAATGTGGTAGGAGCTGTGCAGTGTCACTGGCAATGAAGTCGATGTCCTGCCTTTCCCTGGGCTCTGATAAGTCATGGGGTAATGAAATGTATTCCTGTCAGTCCTTTTCCCCAGGCAGCACACAACCATGGGCAGTGATTGCTTTATGTCCCATGCCTCTTATCCTGAATACTTGTCATTTCATATGCTGGGCTGCACCTGAGTCTTTTCCCTTTTCTTTACCGATCCTCCAAAAAGAAAAAAGGTCCAGCCAAGGAAATGGTGTATTTTTCTGTGTCAGGAAGCAAAGTGCTGCTGTCCCACAGACCCATTTGCACATCATTCTGATAGGCAAAATGAGTTGAGGAAAGCTGCTCTTGTTCCACCATCATCATCCTGTCTCAGCTGGTGGGGAGAAGCTACTTGCTCCTACCCAGGAGAATTAGGCAGGTGCTTGAGCAAGCTCTATAATCCCTGCGACAGATCTGATCCCAGCATCACATTTGTTGCTGCCATGAGACCTTCCTGCTTGGTTGTGTAAAACAGAAATATATAAATCCATCTTCAGTGATGTGTAACAATTCTTCCTGGCAGCACAGTCAGTAGGTAAGCTGCTTCGTGTTTCCTGGTGTAAGGCTCTGTTACTTGCTGTTTTGCAGAATTTTAGTGCCCAAGCTTTAAACTTTCTGGTGCTTCTTGGTATTTGCTTCATGCATATTGACATTTTTGTTTTGGGGTATTCTGGGGGCAGGTGCTTCAGCTCAGATTGTTCAGTTCTTGCCCAAATGAAGCTGGAGAAGGGTCTGCGAGGGGGTTTGTACGTTTGTTTTGAAGGCATGAGTGTTAATTTATGTCAAGAAATTGGAGGGGGTTCCTGACACCAGTGTGTGTTTTCTGGAATCTGGGTGGTGTTAATGGGACAGGGAAGGATTGGTTTCCTTTCAGGGAAGGGAACCAACCTGAATAAGCACCCTTCAGGAAAGCTGAGAAGACTCTGCTGGTGCTTCTGAGATCTTGTGTAACATTCAGACAGCCACTAACCAAGCTCTCATCAACTGAAGCTGGTAGTTCATTTTTTGTTAGCTTAACTTAATGTTCTTGGGATCCAATTTAAAAAAATAAATACAGTGTGCTTACAGCTGCAAGTGCATTGTTTTAAGTTTTTGTTGTCGACACAATAGCAGAGAGAATGCCAAGTGTTCTGGGAAAAAGAGGTGGGTGGTATCTTAACTGGGGTATCCAAGATCAATGGAAACTTTTGACCTTAGATGTCCTGTGCTGTGTATGTAGGCTGTGATAATCCTGTTCGCCTAAGGTGTTCTTACTGCAGCAGTGACCTCCCTTGGAGAGGATAAGGGCACTGTTAATTTGGCATTCAGTGTAAAGGCATGAGGCAAATGGGAAACTGTTCCATACTTGAGGCAGGAAGCACTAAGTGCTAACTTCTGCAATCAGTCAGGAAAGGATCTAGAAAATGCAACATATGCTTACACAAAAACTGAATTTTCTTGAATGACCCTAGTACTAGCATTCCCTGCCATGACGTTTCAATGTAATGTCTTTTACCATACATGCTTATAAAACGTGTGTGATAGTATGTCTAAGAAATAAAATTAATGGGGGAAAAAAGGAAGTATTAGAGGTTAGCTTGCAGCACTTCCATGCCTCGACAGCCTCCAGCCCTGACCTTCTTGCTGATTTGGGCAGGGAGAAGAAAGTCTTAGCTGGGGGAAAGTAGTTCCACCTGCCTTGACATCTTTTAAGTTTGGCCTTAGTGTGAAAGATGGAACAGCAAAAGGTCATTCACCTTTAACTGCTGCAAGAAACTAGTTAATAGTTGTAAAACTCAGTGTGTCTTGGTTTTAAGTGTAAATGGGAGCCTTGTCAAGTGGCAACTGGAGGAGGCTTGAGAGCTGCCCTCAGACACCTACAGAGCAGTGGCAGTGCTTCCTGGGGCTGCAGCAGTTTCCCTTGCCTCTGATGGATGCGGGAACTGTCACCGGCATCTATCTCATTGGTGGCAGGAAGCGGATAGCTGAGCCGGATCATTTCCCATCGCTGCCTGTTGGGCCCCCTCCCTGGAGCAGGTCTGGTTGCTTCCTGGGCTCAAAAAGCGACCAGCTGTCACGGACTTCTGCAAAAGATTACAACTCCCTGGCCTTTGGTCAAAACTCAGTCTCAAACAATAACTGAGCATCTTTTAAAAATCTTGAAACTGAGGGCAATGTGCGTCATCACTCCTCATGGTACTCGTTTTGTAACAAACTTTCCCCTGGTGTGTTAAGTGTAAGGGGAAGAAAAGAAAATCAGAGTTTGAATTAAGTTTATTGATACATTAATGCATTTATTTTTTTTGGTTGATAATTCTGGCTGTAGCTGGCACAACAACCAAGGTGAAAGCAAAATCATCATCGCATTTGATTTCTGTGGACTTTTTTTGGATTTACAAAAAAATCAAATCTATCACCTGAAGTCATTCTTGCTTGCACATCATGTTTACCTTCCTGTTAGTGGTAATACTGAGATAAGAATAATTTTGGTCAGAATTTGGCAAAGAATGGATTCATTGGTCTTTTCTGTTCTCCTCAGTCTGTCTCTGTTGTTTGGAATTTGGAGGGGTTAAGACTGTTGTCTTCACTGTAATGAGTTTTTTATTCATTTGTCTGTGGAAAAAATCAGCCTTCTTGCTTTATTGACAATAAAAATGCAATTTTCCTTGCTTCTGCTGTATGTGCAGTATATTTTTACAGTACTGCCCCCAACCTGTTCAGAGTACGCTAGGGAAATTGTGACATCCTTGCTCAGAAGCCTGTAGGACGTTCAAATTTGTTTTCTGTTTTGTTATGTTTTGTTTGTTTGTTCCCTCTTTATAAATTTATGCTGAAGGTAGGCTGCAAACCAAATTCTGTATCCAAAACAGTTGCAAAGCAGGAAATTCTCTTTTCTAGCCAAGACTCTTTCCTTCAGTCCAAATCTGAGACTTTTGGTTCGCTTTAATCCTTACATATTTGAACTGTGTGTCTGAAACCTGCACATGGTAGTACTACATGTTTTAGTGCATTAGACATTGTTTCCAAGGTGGCCTAAATGTATATAATTTCTCATTTCTCACTGTTCCATTTGTAATGCAGAACAGCCTTTTATCTGTACCTGCTTAAAAACTAGAACATGTCATTTATTTGTGTTTTCTGTTGCAGCTATGCAGGCAAGAATCTATCTTCTCGTTTGTATCCAAGCTGTTTGCTTCCTAGAATGTTTGGTTTTTCATCTCCTCCCAAGGGTTTGTAGCTGTATTTCCTATATAAGCATAAGACTGGAGCATGGACCAGAAAGCTTTCTAGTCCAGAAAAGCTGTCTTCTTTTTTCTGGCCCAAGTAGGATCCTAATGGAAGATCTTCAGCACAATGAGTGAACAAACAAACTTACAATCGTCGTTGCTTTTGGGCCACCCTCCAACAACATTGAAGTGATTTTCTACTTTGGTCTTTCATTTATTGTCCTATTTACCCTCTTGCTACCTTTCTCCCCACTTCTCCCCTGCAAAGCAGGGCTGAATTGTGTACTAATACTTTTGCATGAATTTCCAAGTCACAGAAGTGTGTGTGTTCTCTGAAAGAGTATATTTTTTTATTTTAAATTCCTGGCTTGGCATTGCCAGTTACCATATGGAACAAGTTCTAATAACCAGCCAAGATATAAATAAGTTCAGCAAGAACATTAAGAGCAAAAAAAAAAAAAAAAACAACAAAGAAATCCCTGATCTTCCAAGCAGCCTGTCAAGCACCACTTTCATTCCAATTGGGAAGAGAGAAGTAGCTAGGAAGAACAAATGTGTGCGATTAAATTGGCAGCTTTCAAAGTTATGTATGTGAGACAGACTCTGTCAGAAGATGTTTCCCCCCTCCAATGTCTCTGAAATTGTATCTTGTTATCTCTTACCCTGACTGTCCTGCTGTTCACAGGACCTACTGTGCAAGAGTTGAAAATTCAGCCACCTTGTTGGCTGGTATTACTTGCATTTCCTGTGTGCTGGCCTTTGGCTTCTTCTTTCATACACCACCAACAAACTGCAGTGGCTCCAGAAAGAGACATCGTACCATACCTAGGCATGTGTGCATGCCATGTAAAATTTTCCAATGATGTTCAAATCTTTGGGAATGTGGGGTTTATAAGGTGATCCATGCAAGTGTTTGTTTATTTTGGACTGTCTCTCCAGAGCTGCTGCCTACAACAGTCTGGTGACTAGCCTGTGTTATCTTTGTGTACTGTGCAAGGATTTTGCTCGGAGAGAGCAGAGTTAGAGCTGGTAAGACATCTTTGACTTAAAACAAAACTCTTCAGACTTCTGCTACATCTTGTCCCAATTCTAGCTCTTATTTGAAGGTCTGTGTAAGCTGGCTCTATCTGTGCTGCAGCAGGAATGTGGTGAGCAGCTTTTCTTGAGCTGAAAGTGAGGATTATTCTGAATCTTCAGAGAATCTGTATTTGCAAGATTCCATGGCAGAGTTATAGTGCCCTAAAGAAACTCTCAATAATCACTGTTATGAAGCGGCTAAAAAACACTTTGTGATTAATAGTGGTAGGTAAGTTGCAGGGTCAGGCTTACCTGCTTTCTAGTGAGGCTGCTGCCAGTGATTCTGTGGAAATGGTGAATGCTGCCAAAAAGCAATGCATGGTGGACAGCACAGAGGCCCAGTGAATCCATGGAGTTCTCAGGAAAGCATCGCTTTCTCTCCAGATGGTAGCAAAGTAGTTCAAAGTAGTCGGTTCCCATTTCCACATACCATGACACAGGCCCAAAGGTTGTCAGGACTCTAGTACTTCCAACAGGGCTTTTGTTACTGTTTCTAATTTTCACTATTTTGGGAAAAAGACCCTCTATTGCTGGAAAGAAATCTGGCTGAAAGCAGGGTTCTGATTTTTTTTCCCCATTAGGCTAACACAAAGCTGCTGCTGCTGCATCTTCCTCTGAGTGGCCTCAGCACAACACCCTTGGAAACAGGAATGACTCATCCTGATGGGGGTCTTCCTGTTGGGATACTGGAAATAAACACAGTTCCTGCAGGAGAGTTAAAGTACAGTAATTCGTATGGTGAAACTTGAGGCATTGCTGGGTGAGGAGAGGCTGCAATCAGAAAACTGTCAGATGCAGCAGAGAAGCCCTGGAGGAAGAGACGAGCAAAGTAATAAGATATGTTCAGAACGTTTTTCTGTGGAAATAGAATATTGGCTCTTGGTTAAATCATGCAGAGATTTGGAAAAAGACTTAGAGAAACATACAGGCATTGTTCAGGATTGCTGCAACAACCACACAAAATACTGCAGCTTAATAAAGGGCCCTGACAGCCCTACAGGAGTAAGCATACTGCATATCTCTCTCTACCATGGGCTTCGGGTATGTTTTAGAGCAAAGTAAATAGTGGGACTGCTGTGAGCAGTCAGTCTTGGATTAAAAGCTCACCTCTTCCCTTTCTTTTCCCTGGCCTTATTGTGATAGAAGTGAATCCTTAGGAATGTCCTAATGGAAATAAGTCATATACACTGGGTACCACATGTGACAGATCTCTGTGCATATAGCAATCATTTATTCATTATTTTAGGGTTGTTTATCAATCAATTTAGAGGCTCTGCTCATATGTGCTTCTGAATATTGAGCAGCACTAGACAAGTAGCTGATACTATATTTCTTTTTACACAGAAATTTTGCTTTGATTTCTTTTCTTTATTTTTTTTTCTCTTCCTTTTTCTTTTTCTTTTTCTTTTTCTTTTTCTTTTTCTTTTTCTTTTTCTTTTTCTTTTTCTTTTTCTTTTTCTTTTTCTTTTTCTTTTTCTTTTTCTTTTTCTTTTTCTTTTTCTTTTTCTTTTTCTTTTTAACAAAGAACTATTGCTTATTTGGGGAAGCTATGAAACTGGAAATAAACATTTCTGATGACTAGCAGAGTCTGTCATGTGAAGCTCTTCTCTGCTCGGCTTGGTTCTTCATCCTCCTGCTTTGTCCTTTCCAGTTTTGCAGCTGCTTCTGTATCCCACTACTCTGCCTAGCCCCTCTGTGAGCTCTGAGATTCAGAAGTATTCCTGAGAAGGGGGAAAAGTGTGTAAGACACGCCGTAGGCTCTTCTGCATCCCAAGAACAAGATCTCAAACTTGATCTTGTGGGAAAAATTTTCTCAGAAGAGGCAAATATTCAACTCTTCTTTCTAAGATGGGAGCATAAAATTCTGGAATGTGTTCTTGCCTTCCAGGGAGTGACATCTGGATGCAGAACCATAAAAGAAGTTCCTTGATTCACGCTCTGGGAAAATGTTTTCCACGTACATCATAAAACCATGCTCCTAAATCACAGCACCAGGCCTGCTGAGGGTGCATAATACCTGGAGGATTGTTGTTACACACTTGAGTGCTCAAATCTACCTAAGATTTTTTTATAACAATATTCTCTTTCCATAACAAAGTACTGAAAGAAACATGTGGCAGTTGTATTTCACAGGGTATGCTGCTGTTTCCCAGCAGGATGCCTCTGTTCAGCCTGCTAGGGAGTACGTTGAGGAACTGACTATTGTCAAGGGGGAGGAAAACCTGGACATAAAGAGGAAATCTTAGAATCATAGAATGACTTGGGTGGGAAGGGACCTCTAAAGCTCACCCAGTCCCAACCCCCTGCTGTGGGCTGGTTGCCACCCGCTGGATCAGGCTGCCCAGGGCCCATCCAGCCTGGCCTTGAACGAACACCTCCACCCACAGCTTCTCTGGGCGGCCTGTGCCAGGGCCTCACCACCCTCTGAGTGAAGAATTTCCTTCTAACATCTAACCTAAATCTCTCCTCTTTTAGCTTTTAACCATCTACCCTCATTGTATCAGAAGATCATGTAAAATGTTGTTCTCCTTCCTGTTTATAAGCTCCCTTCAAGTATTGGAAGGCTGCAATGAGGTCTCCCTGGAGTCTTCTCTTCTCCAGACTGAACAACCCCAGCTCCATCGGCGTTTCTTCATAGGAGAGGTGCTCCAGCCCTCTGATCATCAGGTGGGGCCTCATGAGGGCAGAGCAGAGGGGGACGATCACCTCCCTCTCCCTCTGGCCACCCCTCTCTTGATGCAGCCCAGGATGCCATTGGCTTTCTGGACTGCAAGAGAACACTGCTGGCTCATGGCAAGCCGTGAAGTCCTTCTCTGCAGGGTTGCTGTCAACGAGTTCTTCTCCCAGTCTGTACACACACCTGGAATCGTCCCTACCCAAGTGCAACACCTTGCACTTGGCCTTGTTGAACCTCATCAGGTTCTCGTGGGCCCACTTTTCCAGCCTGTCCAGGTCCCTCTGGATGGCATCCCTTCCTTCAGGGGTATCAACTGCACCACTCAGCTTGGTGTCATCAGCAAACTTGCTGAGGGTGCACTTGATCCCACAGTCTAAGTCCTCAATAAAGATGTTGAAGAGCACCGGTCCCAAGACGGACCCCTGGGAGACACCGCTCGTGACCGGCCTCCACCTGGACGTAGAGCCATTGACTACAACCCTCAGGCTGTGACCCTCCAGCCAGTTCTTTATCCACCAAATAGTCCCCCGTTCAAATCCATACCTCTCCAATTTAGAGATTAGGATGTGTTGAGGGACCATGTCAAAGGCCTTGCACAAGTCCAGGTAGATGACATCTGTTGCCATTTCTTTGTCCACAAATGCCATCAAAAATCTTCTGTAAAACATTGCTGAAGCCTGGAAGTGAACCAGGGGCCTTTCAGATATTCAGTCTGACACTTACCCAACTGATCTATTTCAGCCCTAATGCTTAAACTTCATAATTTACAAAACGAATCTACAAAGGAGTGCCAATTTTGAAGTAAACTTGTGCTGGGACTCTAGGATCTTGTGTGTCTGGGAAAAAGCATTCTGTGATGCAGTAAAACCCAAAGAAATCAAGCTGAATTCCCAGTGTGCTGTAAGCCAGGATGCAAGTACTGCTGGTGCTGTTAATATATGCACATCATAATGACTATTATTACTATCGTTAATCATTTTCAGTGTAATTAATGTAGGTACAGTAAAAGCCTATTGAAAAAAAATAAAAGTAAGTAAAGAAAAGAATAGGCATTACATAGTCATTGTATCTCAACAAAGCCCTGTGTCATGGAATTTTACCCATTCCACATTAACAATTTTCATAGCATCAGCCAGCAAATGCAGTTAGATGGCCATCAAGTTAAATATTGCTCTGTGTTTATATACTAATCACAGAATCATAGAATAACTGAGTAAACACAGATGTAACTCAGAAAAAAAAGTTTTAATACTTGACAAGTATAAGTACGAATGGTGCTTCATTGTCTCCAAATAGCTTCTTTAGATCAGATTTTACTTTATTAACTCATGTAGATATATAATGATACATGTCTACTCAAGGGTCTGTTTAGATTGTGTCTAAAAATGGAATTCTTGCTCTTTGGTCTGTAAGTAGTCCTGCATCACACTGTTATTAAGTAACAATGCAGTCTATGACATGAATATTAAGGCTGAACCACTTACACTGTCACATTATTTAAGAAGTCTTATTTCATAAATACTTCATAGGTGCTTCTATTTTAAATCTGCCAAGCCATAATTCATATTTTAGCATTATCTTAAAGTGTGAAATTCAAATTTACATTCATCAGAAATTCTGAGGAGAAAACCTTTGTAACAATGCTACTTCATATCACATCTTCTGTTGATTGTGGGGATAATTTTTTTTTTCATGGAGAAATCATTGTGGCCTTGTATAACACAAGCTTCCTTTCTTTCTAGCATAATTAATTTTACGGCAAGATGTGAAAGATGCATTTCATTTAGTGTATTCAGAAATACTGCACTTGTAAGTTGTTGCGTACTAACCTATTCCATTGCTGAAACTCAAAAAAGCACACGAGAAAGAATAATACCAAAACAACAAAATGACTTCGGATTACATACACTCCAAAGTAAATGAAAATTTGACCAATAATGTTCCATCGTAGTTCAAAGGCAAAACTTCAGCTAAGCCTTCTTTATAACATTATTTGTTGTATATCAAGTGAAAATTTTAAGCAGGAGCATCTTCAGTGTTCTTCAAAGAGGGAAAGAGAGAAAGCATAGTGAAGTACAGGATAAAATGTTACTTTTCTAAGGTGTACAGGCCATATGGGTGATTAAAACAAAAAAAGATTGCACTCAGAAAAATAATGGATTTCAGCAACCAAAAAGTTACAACCAACAGCACTATTGTATCTCTGACTCTCTTCCAACTCTTATTTTTTATTAAGATTAGTAACACACTGGATAATTGGTTTTGGCAAGTGAATGACGTTTCTGTTCCTGCATCTTCCTAATTCTCTCAAATTCCCAAGAGAGGGTTAAAGTAACCATTTTTTAAAGATAAAATATTTATCTTCACTATCTAAAAGGAAGAAAAAAATACAAATAGGAGCTTAATTTCCTCTATTTTAATTGACGTGACCTGCGTCACAGGACATCATTTGAGATCTTTTGAACTAAATCTTGAAACACCTTACCCCCAGGGCTCCACCTGCTCAGTTTGTTTGTTCTCACAGTATAAATCACTGAAATGAGGAAGGTGCATGTAACCTTCGGGATCTCAGGCTGTGAGCGCCAATTGCATTTCATTGAAGTTACGCTGGACTGACAGTAAAGAGAAAAGTGTTTTGCTACCTGAACTTGGGTGTACTTAAGTTCTTAAGTGGTAGGTTTTTTTTTTTTGTTTGTTTGTTTGCTTTTTTCCCCAAATCCTAATGACCCTATGTATTGTATTCACTAATGTCTGCAAGGAAATGAAGTTCAACTGCGATAATAGTTATTGAGTTCACCCAGTATCTAGAATGTAGTTTCTAAGCAGCAGGTTGGGCATGACTGTGACTGCTTGCCAAGATCGAATGAGAAACAGGAAAATCTCCCAAATAACTGGGTTGAAATAAGTAGGAATAGTAACCAGGAATGGATGCTTGTACTACTGTTCCTATTGAAATTGATCACAAAATTCCTGATCTCTCTCTTATGGAGGAGAAACTGGCTTTTAGTTGGTATAACTACTGAAGGTAGTGTGGATGTGGTGAAGCCTGTTGTTACAGCGTTGCCACAGTGGGAAACAGTAAGTTACTATGTATGCCTTGATCTCCATATATGCAAATGAAGAGAGGATTCACATCAAGATTTTTGTTTAAGATTTTCATAGCAACAACTACAAGAACCCAAAA
>VXAV01004928.1:6311-51933 GCA_013399715.1 Alectura lathami | reverse complement strand
TTTTTTCACCAACACCTTTCATACTGTATCACCAGCTTGAATGCAGTACCCCGAACTGGCATTAGTGTCACCATGCAAACACCAAAGTGCTTAAAGTTCTTACACGCATTTTTCCATCTTACTCACCTTTTCCAGTACTATCTCTACATTATATGGAAAGAAGGGGAGAAACTACTAAAATTTTGAAAAGCCTGCTAGTTTTAAACATGAAGGAAAATTATTTGCAAGAAATGTAACTTTTCACTACAGACTTTTAAAATAAATTCATCTGAAGTTCTAAAACCATGAAGCTTTGAAGTACCAGTGTTCTCATAAAGTACTCAGAAATGTTCATTTTGAGTCAAAAAGTTTTACAAAAGCTTCTCTTCAATTTCCCCTCAAACTCTCAGTGTTTCCATACCATACCTGATGGAAGGGGAAAGAGGAACACGGACTTCTGAAAATTTCTGCCTTGATTTTCATCTCTCCTCAGAGTGCGTGGGATTCGTTCTGGCAAACATTACGCCAGCCTGGAGGTGTTTACCTCTCAGCTATTTTAGGTTCCCTGTGTGATCAGTTGAGGAAAGTAGGATCTTTTAAGGCGTGACTCATGTGGTCTATTTCAGACACCTACTCCCAGATAAGAGGTCCATATAGGAGCCAACGGTGTCTGGTTCAGATGTATACATCTACACTTGGCCAGATGAATCTTACCCAGTGTGTCTATGCTGCGGACTGCTAAGTAACCGATAAATTTAGCTGCAAAGAGCACCGTGCTGTCACAGTGGTGACAGCAAAAAGCTAACTCAGGTGTTTCTAACTCTACAGTGTAGTTTACCAGAAGACAGTGTCCACCTGAGGTACTTCTAATTCAGGTGTCTCAGGCCCTTGTTTTCCATGGCTGCCATCTCTAATTGTAGCCGTGGTGCAGTTGTGAAACTCAGGAAAAAGCACAGTATGCAACATGAGGCTAAAGAAGCCAAGGTGTACATCTATGATGTACAGTTGGAATTAGGAGAGTCCAGTTATGGTGCTGATGTTTTAAATGCTTCTGACGGTGTTCCAGAATAGCCAGTGGTGTGGAAATGCTGCTCATCTGTAGAGATGAGGAAGCTCAGTCTTTTCATTTTGCTGAAGAGAAGGTTAGCACATTACTTAATAGTGTTTTAAGAGCTGCTACAGAGAGACATTTCTGATACAAGATGACAATTTAATTTAGTGAAAGAAAGCATGATGGCAATCTCTTAGTAAAATCAGATTAACTCAGACTAAAAAAAGGAAAACATTTTAGACAGAAAGGCTAAAGAGCTGCTGGAATAACTTTATCTGGGAGTTTTATAAATTCTTCTTGAAATTCTGTGAAAACTAAATATGATACACCAAAATGAACTCTTACTGCTTTAATGAGGGAATTAAACACATTGAAGTGCTATGGCCTGTGAAGTAGGACTACGCTCTGAGGATATCCCTTCTGGCCTAAATATCTGTTTAATGGGCCTAACACAGTACCAGCTCCAAACATCTCATAGTTCTGGGAGATCTGCATTTCAGAAAGAGTTGTGCAGCCTTTCCCATTTCCAGTACAATCACTATCAATCAGCTGGTGATATCTTCCTCACACTGTGATCCCTTAATAGGTTTTTTGATCTGAGCATATGCTCAGTGAACTAACTTTCTGCGAGCTGGACTTGTTACAGTTATATAGAAATACAGATAAGAGAGCTATGGAAGCAGAGTGTACTGAAGCTCAAAGTCATGACTGTGAGCTACGTGAGGTTCTATGCCCTGGATGTCGATTTGAGGTGTTTTACTAATAATTCTCTGCTGGATTTTTTTTTCACTGCTATGTACTAGAATACCTTTGGTAGGCCACATGTAAGCCTCACATTTAATTTTGACAGAAGAAGGTGAATATTCCTTTTTACCATCAGGCAGCAGATGTTAGGGAAATGTTCCTATGTTAGGACTGTAGTCTGTCTTGGCTTCTTTTAGAAGAAGAAATTAGAATTCGTTCATATTTTTGGCATAGGCTGAAGTATAGTGTTTCTGTTAAAAAGCATACTCTTAAAATTCCATATGGTCCTCTTGGTTTTGTTTTGTAGATGTTTTCTTTATTCTGGTCAGAGCATGCAGGGCACACATTTGAGATGAACTGTGAAAGATTCCTATAATGCGTTCCCCTACCTTTACTGAGATTTTCAAAAAGGGGAACACATTTTGGAAGATGTATTGCAGCCAGAGTGCACAGCCCCTAGAGAAATGTGGAAACATGGATCGTAATGAACTAGTTTCTGAAACTGAAATTTGTTTTAGAGTGGAAGCATCTTCTGGTTTTTGCCCAGCTGGATTTTCTACTGTGTAATTAAATAAAAGCAGTTTCTCAGAAAGCAGAAGCAATTTAAAGAAATTATACATTTTATAGAAGAAAAAACCCTGTCATAGTTAAATTTTTTCACTGATCCCATTCATTTTTCTTTGACAGTGGAAATATCAGGCAGATAGTGCAATAGCAGCACTCTGATCTGCATGACTGAGTGGTTTTGAAAAACTTCTAGAAAGCAGACCTTCTGCATTAAAGCTTGACAGTGCATCTTGCAGCTGCACCCGCAGGTCAGTGGAAAGGACTGCTGCCATGCCAAAGGGAAGGTACTGCTCTTTCCCTTCCATTCCAGGCCCCTGCATTCAGTGTGTCCCTGTTTGTCTCACTCTGGTCCAGTCTATCAGCCCTCCTGGCTGCTTGAGGGTGAGCCAAGGTTCCGGCTTACTTCATGCCTGCTTCAGCTCAGCAGTGAGGAGGTGGGTAAAGTCTTAACAAAGTGCCTTTCTTATACGTCCTTTTCCTAGGGGTCTTCTTTTTCCTTGCCAAAATGCCTTTTGATCTACCTCTTCCAGCCAAAACATTCATGAAATGTTCATGACCCCTCACAACGCTCTTACTCCTTGCTGTCAGCTTTGAAAAAGACAGTGATGCTGATAACTAAAATCTGTTGTGATATTGCTGTAGTGTAAATAACAGAAGAGCTTGGGCGTTGGAGTGGTTTTCTGGTAGAGCAGGGTTTACATTTCTATACTCCACAAGTGGAATATTGACAAATCACAAGAAATAATCATGTGCAGCTGACAATAAAATTAGGAGATGTTGTTGTATTCCTTTTATAATCATTCATGGGAATCCCATAGGGGATGTGCATAAAGTACGAGGACAGAGCTAAAGCTTCCACTGTAGTAAGAAAGCAGTTCAACCTCACAGCAACTGAAGTTTTCAGCTCTTGAATTAAGCACATACTGTACATTTTACTGCACTGAAAGAAGCATTATGGCTATACATTAGATTTGAAGGGTGATGCAAATTGCACCATTAAATGCCATCTTTGCATTTAGATTTCTGTTATTCTGTCAAAATATAACTGCATTTTTACTCCCCCTTGCTTTACAGAACTGGTTCAAAATTAGGAGAAGAAGTTAGCCTGCGTATTATCAGCAAACACTGTTAGTAACTTGGGAGTCATCTATCCTAGGTTTGATGTCTAAGCTCCCCCTAAGCTCCATTTGTAGGCAATGGAGTGAATAGACAACTCCAGAGGGTAGTGCCTCTCATGCCAAGTCAGCTCAGATAAGGGAGATTAATTGCTCTTTACAGGTGCTTTTTTCACTGTCAGCTAGAAAAAGGACGAGGCTGGGATCAGATCTGTTTTTGTTTGTTTATTTGTCTTTGTTAGACATCTCAAGTAAAGAGGATAAAGGCATATTTTGTCATGGATCAATGGAAGAGCTTTCAGGTTATGTTAATTTGTATAAGATAAGGTTAATTTGTTATCGTTGCAACTCTTTGTAGTAATATGCTTGTTTTACCAAAAAAAAAAAAAAAAAAGATTCAGGGAATGGAAAGAATAGAAGCAAAACCTTGAAATGACCTTGAAACGCAGGGTTTCCCAGCGTTTGCTCAGATTTCCCTTTCAGTAGCAGTAACAGCACTTCACATACAGGAGAGGGTCCAGCAGTGGGTCACCAAGGTGGTCAGGGCCTAGAGAACCTGTACTACAGGGATGAGACTGAGGGAGTCAGTGAAGAAGATGAAGGGCAGGGAGGTGACTGATACCAGCCTTTATCTTCTTAAAGAACAGTTATAGGGATGACTGAGCCAAAATCTTCCTGGCTGATGCAAACAATATGACAATGGAAAATATTCACGGCCTGAGGCTTGGAGGGCTCAGGCCCTCATTAGGAGAAGCTGTGTCTCTGGGACAGTAGTGTGGCACCAAAGAGATGGTGCAATTGCTGCCCTGTGGGCTGTTCAAAGCCATGGTAGAGCTGATCTGGTGGCTTTCTTTACTCTAACCTGAAAAGTCATCTCTTCCTGTGTAGCACCACCCCTCGAAATCTGCAGCCTAAGCCTGGGCTCCTGTTCCCAGCCCTGCTGCATTTCTAGCTCCGTGCAGCAGGCCTTGCTGAAGCATCTGCGCAATGTGGTAGTCTGCTGCTACTGTTCTGAGATTGTGGTCAACTTACACCTTGCTCGTCATGTCACTGTACCAGTCTGCTTACAGCATAGCTCTGTGACACCTGGCTTCAGATCCCCACTGTGCTCAATACCGATCAGGGCCTGAAATTAGATTTCCTGTATGTAATGAAAGCATGCTTTAATGATTTGTCTTTTTTNTTTTTTTTTTTTTTTTTTTTTTTTTTTTTTTTTTTGAGAAGATAGGAAATGAACAGTCCTTGAAGACCTTCTGCAGGTCTTAGTTTTCCCCAGCTGAGAAACTGGTTTATGGGTTGGGGAAATTTAATACTTTCTTAGCTTTAGATGCAAGCTGTGATTGCAGAATCTTAATTTCCTGCTGGGAAAGGTACCCCTTTTAAAAATAAGCTACTCTGCATGTCTGGTCTTTTCGAAATGGTAGCTGCTCATAATCTTGGAGGATTTGAGGAGAAACTTAGTGAAAGGTGACAAAGGTGAGAAAAGAGCACTGTTTTACCATTGCTGTTCAGCATGAAATAGCACCTTAAAATCTTTCACGGCTTCCATTAAATCATCTTGAAATTTTCTTCTATGTCATTAATCCCAACCTATTTTAGATTATATAAACAAATGCTACTTCTTTTGAAAGGTATTACAGTAATCCCTCTTCACGTTGAATTCACTCCAAGAAATGATATGTTTCCCATCAAAAGATGGGAAAATGAGCCCGGATTTTTGACAGTAGAAATTATTGTAGACAGTAGAAATTTGAAATTATTTATTTATTTTGTTGTATTAGTGGCATCATCCTTCTTGACTTGCAGGCTAAGCATGGTACAATGTATATTTTAAATACCAATTTATCACATGTTGAAGGCTTGGAGAAATTTGCTGAAAAAACTCTTTATTCTTTTTCTTCAATGGTTTATCAGCCTTGTACACTGTTCTGGTTCTTTGCCCTCAGAGAAGTTATTTTATATTTTGTGTATTTTAAACTGCAGTTTTATTTTATTGATCTAGCCAATAACCATACAGTTTGCAGATTCTTAGCATTGTGTTGTTGTGCTGAAAGTTCTGCATTGTTGCCAGCAAACAAAACCAGGAAAAACTTATGTAGCTTAAAGGCAAATAGGATTCTTGCATTGTCTGAATGTTCTTAAAACAAAAGCATACTGAAAATGTCTTCCTCTTCACTCCCTTTTTCTGAGCTTCATCAATGCAGCAATCTGTCTCTGTCACACATAGTTTCTTATTTCCCTTTGTAATGATCTCCTTTGCATAGGATCATTCAGGCTTCAGAAAGAGACAAAAAGAAGGAGAGATGGGACTTTTTTCCTTTTATGATGCATGGAAGGATGTATTGGAAAAGAATAAGGGGAGCCAGAACCCCTCCAGGCTGGAGGAATGGTTGGTAGGTTGGAGGGCTAGGCTTGTGTTCAGAGACACCTGGCAGGCTGGCCAAAATGGGCTGATGGGATCCTTCTGAGGCTGAATAACAGCAAAGTCCTGCACCTGGGATGGATTAACTGCACCTGGCAGTACAGCCTGGGGGCTGATGGACTATGAGTAATACCTGTTACATGGGCAGAATGGCACCTGCTAGGCAATGCTCATAAACAACAGAAATCCTCAGTAGTCATTATAGAGGAATAACAGAGCAGGCAAGACAGTACCTATGAAAATCAAGAAAAGAGTGTAAAATTCTGGTTGTTTTGGTGTCTAAAACAAATCTTTATGAGTGCTCTTCTGGAAGCCTGACTTTTACAGCTCACAGATATAAGGGGTGATGCAGGGAGATTTATTTCAAAAGTGAAGGGAATGCTGGAGATGTGTGATCCAGTTGAGATCTGCAGTTCAGATTAGGTTGGTTTCCCCCTGAGGTCTTGATTCTTCTCCATGAACCACAGATGGTGTGTAGGACAACAGCTTCTAAATGGGGTATCTGTGTTTAAAAAGCTAGGCAGGACGTATTTGGGTCAGTTCTGAGCTGATCTTTGTCAGTAATACTGCAATCAGGATTAAAGCTCCAGAGAGTTTACATTTGCATTTCACTCTCTTCTCAACTACACCCTTTTGGCACAGCCTGGATTTCAATCTGACTCACCACTACACTTAAATGTCAGTCCCTGACTCGTTAAATCACCTCCCTTACTCTTAAGCAAGGAAACTAATTTATTTTAAATAATTAAGCTTTAGATTTACTCCTTCCCATTCTCTTAAACCTGGAATGTTGCAGTCTGAGAAAGGCTACGTTTTTACCATTTGATTGTGGCAAGTGCATGTGCAGATGAGGACATCAGTACCAACAGTTATTCATTAAACATGAGAGGTGAGGCCAGATTTGCATATGAAAATATGCTGAAGATGTGAGGACAGCTGCCTCAGCTATCAGCTAAACCAGAGTATTGTGAGTGCTGTTTCAGAGCCATATCTAATGTGTTTTTTGCGCTCTGCTGACAGAGCCAGCAGTGAGGTCCTGTCTTCTTTGTCACTTGCTGCTGCTTTTTAGTTTGTTCTGGGATCATCTGTCCTGTCTCCTGTGATGTTGATAGTCAGCTGGTGCCAGAGCCACAGGAGTGGTAGAAGGTTATCTTCCCTAAGTGCTCATGCCTGCCAACACACAGCTGCTACTCTGCCAGCAGATGAAGGGAGATTTGGTGCCTCAGGCTCTTCCAAGTGCATTTGTGTTGTGGTTGAGCTGCCTGCTGCCCTGGGCACTCTCCAAGAGGGTGTTTAGCCCAGCAGATCTCACAGCAACTTATAGGTGAACTTTCAGTGCACAAGAGCATAGAGGAGACATAATTTTGGTTTATTATGATTTGAAACCACTACTGCAACCAGAATGTGGCTGTAGACAGAGCTAAACAAAGGCAGACCAGCATCTCCAGTGTGTCCTGACTGGGCTTTCCCATTCTTCCAAACCTCAATAACAGAGCTGTCCTTTCCTCTCACACTTCTCTTTTAGTATCAGTAGGGTTCAGGTTTGAGAGCAATGGAGCAGCATCCCAGGGTGCGTGTTTTCAGCTGTATCCAGACGTGGGCAGTGAAGATCTCATGATCTTCTCTGAAGGCTTAAAAAAAAAAATCCTTCAGCTCTAATGCCTGGTGTGTTATGAGTGCCTAAGAATCTTAGCTTTCTTTTTAAAATGATTAACTACTACTGAACTGGGATGAAACTCTTGAAATTGTGACCCAATTACATGCATTATCTGCCAGACTGGAAGGTAATGACAGATACTTCCTAAAACATCGTTTGTTTCTCTTAATATTTTAAAATAAAACATATTATTCTGCATTGAGCATCTGAGGCAAGAAGCAACTTTTCAAGTGCTGACACACGTTGCTGTTCTCAAAGCAACAAGGCTGTCCACATCCTCTTGTACCCTCTGCATTTGGGTACAAAGGATTATGCTAGGGTTATATACTGGGAGAAGGCTAGACTATTTTAGATCTGTCACACTAGTTAGAACTGATCACATGGAAAACACCTCACCGTGCCCTTGTCACCCCTTGCTCCTCCAAACTGAGAGCTGTGGCACAGCTAATAGAAGTAGATATGATCTGGATGATGGCGTACCAAATGTATGTGCGCTAGAGGGACCTGCAACAGAGCACCCTCCATGGGAATGGGCCCTCTTCAGGGAACCCAGCCTGGGGAGGGCTGGAAGTTGCATGTGTTATCCTTGGTGGCATACTGATAAGTATGATTTCTGAGTGAATAAGGATGGAAACAGCTGATTCCCAGCGTGGAGTGACTTTTCTCCCTGTTTTCCCGCCATTGGTTTTTAATATAAGGGTGTTCACCTGTGAAAGAGGGGAAAGGATCTCTAGTGGCCACTGAGGTTGGAAGGGCTCCCCCTGATCCCAGCCAAGCATTCCACATTGAGATTAGTGTTGTCTGACCAGCATTCTGGGGTTGTACACGAAATGTGGAAAATTCAGGTGGTGTCTAAGTGAGGGTCACAGTGGGTGCTGCCCAGCTGACCACACAGTGGCCAATCCTGACTCAGCGCTGGAAGAGATGCCATGCAGCCATGGAGAAGGTGCTCTTCCCTGCAGCCCTCCAAAGGGAAGCCTTTGGGTCAGGCAGTCATGGCCAGGGAGCAGCATCAATTGCTGTGAGGCCTGGTGTCACACAGCAGTGGGTTTAGGTAGCTCTTGCAAGAGCCAATTAAGAGTAGTTTTCGGCATTCTGCGGGACCACTACCTGGAGAACAGCAAACACCTGTCAAACTCCATTTTGTATTACATATTCATAACTTGTTAGAGCAGGTCCCGCTCTGTCACTGTAATGACCTTTGCGTGTTCTACATTTATTGTTCTTTGTTGCACAAAAACAGCACTGCCAGCTGCCAAAATCCCTCATGCGGTTGTAGCTGTTTTAGTCCCCAAAGTAAAGAAAGGCTTGAATGTTCAGTGCAAAAGGATGTGTGTTTATTGCCAGCCTTGCTGTATAACCTGGGTAGCCATAGAATAGTGCAGGCAGGATCTATTCTGCCCGGAAACGTTGCCACAAAGGCTGTGTTTTTCCAAGAAGGGGAAATCAGATGAACACACTTCTGTTGACTGAGGGAAGCCTTGTGCAAATGTCTGCCACATTTTAGGAAAATTTACAACCTCTAAAACAGCTAGCTTTCTGGAGCCTCAGAGGCTTAGTGTGGTAAAGTCATTGGAACAACTGCTAATGAGTTAATTACTGTGGATTCATTAGTTAAAATTGCTGCCAGAGACTTGAATGTTGTAGATAACTCTCTGCTGGCAAGTGGCTTATGCTTCTGTACAGCCCTTTGTCTGATTTACGACTCTGCTCACAACCAAATGGAGTTCTTGCCGGATTATCCCAATATTCAGTTCTAATTTTAACTTATTTATGAAAAAATAACTTGTGGTTCTGAAGACACTTCCTATGTGGTGCAAGTGCACTTTGAACCACTATCACAAACTGAGCTATTTCTGTGATTCTTGTCTGAAAGTGTCCTGCCTGCATGACAGCTCTTCCTCTCAAATATAGGCAGTTATCAATCACCCATGAAATCTGAGACATTAAGAGGCTTCCAAAGAAAACTACATCTAATTTATATCCTCTGAGGATCATTATGTGTGAGATAACAAGGATTTTGCAAAAGAAAAATTTGTTTAGTAATTTGTAATTTTGTAATTTGTGATTACAAAATTTGTAATTTTGTAATTTGTTGAACTCTTTCCTTGTGGGCACCGACTTAAAAGCACTTGATACTTAAAATGGATATTTAGAAGTGTTCTTTCTTGGCTTTTACAGGAAGTTACAATGATTGACCAGGAAATGTAAGCAGCTACACTGGTCTCTTTCTTATAAATAGCAAACTTACAGTCCAGCCTCCTAAAACCATCAAAACCAATTCAGATGTCAGGTTTCAACTCTGCCTCAAATGCTTTTCCCTAACAGAAATTATAGCTGCAACTGCTGAGCCCTCTGGAGGCTTCAGATTTCCCAAATTCCTGCAGTAAGTCTTCTAGCTCTTGTGCCAAGTTTTGTTTAAATACTTTCTATTAACTTTTCGATTAAGCTCAATGAATATCTTCTTTCCACCTTGGCTCAGCAAGAATAACATTTCAATTTCTCTCCTGTCCAGATAGATGTACCCTTGACCTGAGGGTTTAATGATTATTCAGGGTTTGACAAGATCTTTCATTAGGAGAAGGAATTGATACAGAGTCTGTTTTTTCTTCACTACAAATCTGTTATTTCAAACACCTACAAAATCTCTTTTCTCTGAACAGAGTAGGAGTCTAGTTTTACTCATAGTTCCACACCTCTTTCCAGCCTGCACTATATCTATGAAAGTGTCTCTCATCTTAAAATTAAGATCACACTAATTACATTCCTGCCGCTGACATTTTGATGGGCTTTTGTTTCCTCTCTCCAATGTGTGCACAGGCACGTCTGCAGCAAGCAATACTGAGTCATTTTACAGAGTTCAGTCCCTGGGAAAAGCTGTCTGTCCCATCTTCCTTCCAGCTGCTTCAGTTAGCTGAGTCCCAGTGTGAGTATATCACTCATATGATGAGCTATTAAAAATCTTATTCTTAACTTTTATAGTTTACTACTTTTTAGGGAAATTCTTCAGGTAGTGGTGAATCAGGGAGAAACATATACTAGTCTTCAGAAGGCACGAAATTGTCCCTGATCCAGTGAATCATTATTTCCTCTTGTATTTAGTTATGCTGCTTCTACAGCAGGCATTTTATTGTGATTTCTGTAGCATACTTCAGAAAGCCATGTGAAGCTTGCTTGAACTGCTTGGACTGTTTCAATCTTAAGGCTAAACAGACTTTAAAAAATGTTCTATAAATATATATATTGCTTGTATCTTAAACATGAAAAAAAAGAGAACATTTAAGGCCATGCAATAGTCTGCATGGTGAGAATGGCTATAGAATGGCTTTCACCTGTGGCTTCCATCTAAACAGTTTGCTTATATCAAAGTTTGCTAGTCTTCTCTGAGAGTGACAAACGATTAGGTATAAGAATAAAAGAAAATCCTCAGTATAGTGCCCCAGAATATTTAAAAAAGCCCTGCTTTCCCAGGCATCCTTCTGATGCTGCCTTCACATGCCTAGGTAGATGGCTGAGTAGTTTCCAAGTAACTGAGGACTATAGGAAAGAAAGTGTCACCTCCATCTTCAAGAAAGGTAAGAGAGAAGATCCAAGGAACTTCAGACTGGTCAGACTCCTCTTGACAGTGGAGAAGGTGATGGAGCAAATAAATGTGGAAACCATTTCCAAACATGTTAAGGACAGGGAGGTGATGGAAAGTAGTCATCAGGGAAGAGACAGCTTAGGGGAATATTATCCATTTGCATATGTATTTGATTGGGTCGGGGTCGGGGACTGAAGAACACAGAGCCAGACTCTTCCCCATGGTGCCCAGTGACAGGCCAAGAGGCAATGGGCACAAACTGAAACACAGGAAATTCTGCTTAAACATTACTCTAAGGCTGATCAACCACTGGCACAGGATGCCCAGAGACATTATAGAGTGTCTGTCTTTGGAGGTACTCAAACCAACACCAGACACAGCTCTGAGTAGCCAACTCTAAGTGACTGTGCTTGAGCAGGCATTCTCCAGTGGTGCCTTCCTGCCTCAAACACTCTGATTCTGTGATAAAACAGCAATCTGGCTTTTGCTTTGTTTTGTTTCTTTGCAAAAGTGATGCTGCAATCCAAGCGTATATACAAGTGAAGGTTCATCTGCTATTGATGTCTTTGACATTTTGTATTTCAGTCCAGCAGCTGCAATATCCACACTCTTGTTGAATTGACAAGAGTGAAAGGTCCACTGACTGAAAAGGTCATTTCTGGTATCTTTTCACTTGTGCCATAAACATAAAGGCAATCCCTAACTAGAATGTCTTAGCTTCAGCTTTGTGTTTGTGCTTTTTTCTTTTCTCTTTCCTAACCATGCATTTTTCTGTCAAAAGCTGGTTCGTGAACTACTCAAGGGAAATGCCTACCATAGGTTTGGCTGAGCTATTTTGATTTTTCATTCATTTTCAACAGTGGGGCTGTCTGCTGCTGTCACATTAGCAGTGCATTAGCAGTGTTGGCAATAATAAAGCAAACTTCATTTGCACATTTACTGATAGTTCTTCCACAGCCACAGTTGTTATTTTCTTTATAAAACCCAATAAATTAGCAGGATGACAACTATTATGCCATTTAGTTGCAATTAATCAGTAGTGCTCTTACATAATGCTTTGGTGGAAGCTGCAAGGCAGTTGCATGTTACTGATCACAAGAACCACTGTTCCTGAGGATACATTGCCATAGCTGTGACTGCATCAGCACCATCAGTGAAACACTGTTTGTTGGTTCTGTCCTAGAGGTACTGATTCCAACAGTGGAGGATGTGAACTATCATCACAAATATTACTTTTTGAGATAACACTATGAGGCAGAGTCTGTAGTGGGTACTATAAAAGTGTTAGTAAGGGAAAGAGAAGGAAGATTTATTCATTTGAGCACAGGGCTGTACAACAGGACTGTAAATCACAGAATTGTAGGGATTGGAAGGGACCTTTGGGGGTCATCTAGTCCAACTCCCCTGCTAAAGCAGGTTTCCTACAGTACGTTGCTCAGGAAAGTGTCCAGGCATTGCTTGAAAATCTCCAGAGAAGGAGACTCCACAGCCTCTCTGGGCAGCTTGTTCCAGGGCTCTGTCACCCTCACAGTGAAGAAGTTCTTCCTTGTTCCATGTTCAGATGGAACTTCCCGCCTTCCAGTTTGTGCCCGTTGCCCCTTGTCCTGTCCCTGGGCACCACCAAAAAGAGCCTGGCCCCACCCTCTTGACAGCCCCCCTGTAGATATTTGGAAATGTTGGTAAGATCCCCTCTTGGTCTTCTCTTCTCCAGGAGAAACAGGCCCAGGTCTCTCAGCCTTTACTCATACGGGAGACGCTCTAGAACCCAAATCATCTTTGTAGCCCTGTACCAGTCCTGCTTGGATTCATACTGGCTGGCATCTCTCTGTGTCAGGTTTGTAACATAAGCTCAAACATGGGGATTTGCTACCCTGGGTGGGATATTGGTAGAGCTCAGCCATGGGCTGTAGGTCTTCCAGCCTTCAGTCTTTCACCCCCAGAAGTTGCCTGCCTGAAAAGGAAGATGGGACTATGGCAACCCAAGGTGTCACGGTCTTCTCCATGGCACACTGCAAACCTTCCAGCTGATGTATAGCCAATGCCTGGCTGATGACTTTGTGCACCAGCTGCAGACAGTAAATATACCGCACCTGGGGTCAGGTTGTATAGCTTTCCTTGCAGGGTTAGCTCCATACTTTGCACCCTGTATCATCTTTGCATGATAAAAATTCTGCAGACTGATAACTGTCAAACATTTCAAGCTTTCCAGAGGGAAATGCTGCATGCCTCCTGCACCCTGTAGAAATTATAGGGCCTGAGGGAGTGTAGCGCTTTTGGAAGTTGAACTGCATGGGAATGGTAGGCCTTCAGCTTTCATCAGTCTGTTTTAGTAGCTGCTGCAGTAATGTCAAAGTCTGCCACAGCACTGCATGAGAAGATTTTCAGAGATGAATAATTCTGGCTGTAGAAATAAATGGAATAAACTTCAGCTATGCAGAGCTGAGTCTGTGGCATGGGATTTTTCATACGAGGAGTTATTTTTTTCCACATCTGATAGTCCAAAATGTTCCAGATTTCATTTCAGGGAAATATTTGTTAAACAGTCGTAGTCAGATATCTGTTAGGCGTGGAGTGAAACAAAGTTTATGAACTGATCCATATCCACGTATGTTATTAAAATCCAAGAATTTTATGTAATATTGTATTGCACAGATACCAGTTATTGCTAGTCCCAAGCATTTTAACACAGGCTAGACCTCCAAAACTCATGGTTATTCTTACAAGTGGAAATTGCCATAAGCATGTTCAGCAGCAGCTATGAAAATACTGCAGAAATAGAAATATGTGATTTTGATTTTTTTTTTTTTTTTAATTGAACCAGCCTCTGTCATTCCAGGAATTAGTTACTTCCCCAAATGTTTTATTTATTTATTTATGTATGTATTTCCATTTGGCTCCTCCTTATGCTATCTTCCCATTATAAGCTGAATTATTAACTTAAGGATGTAAGAGTAAACTGGTAGTATCACCAGTGCTGCTGCTGAAAATTAAATGTTCAAGAGCAACAGCCAATAACTCCACTGAAGTGCAGGAAGACAAGGAAATTTGCTGAAATATTGCTTTGCACCCTTTGTAACCATCAGCTCCTGTACTGAAGCTGAGTGTTGAATATGAGTAGGCCCTGTCGTTTGTGAAAGTCTCTTAAAAGAAATTGCAGAAAGTGCAGAATCAAGCATCAATATTTACAATTTAAAAGCCTGCTAGCAAAGTGAATAAGAATGTATGGATTGCAGAGCCCTGGCTTGCAAATGGGTCTATTCAGCTGCTCACATGAATCCAGCAGTGGATCTAGGTTTAAGGTTTCTTTATGAAGTTTTCATTAGACCTAAGAAGGGCTTTGAAAACTTATTTATAGACAGTAAAGGACAGAAGGGATCAGCAGAATGGTGGAGTCTGACCTCCTGCATAATCCTGCACCTCCTCCACAGCAGGACATGAGCTGCTTTTTGTAATGAGATGAAGTGAAGCCAAAATTTGGAACACTGGTTGCCGCATCTGTTTGAGTCACCATGTGCATGTGCCTCCCTGGATTTGGGAAATGACCCTGCAAAACCTAGGAGTAGCTGGACACATTAAATTTATCTCCTAGGACAGCATAATAAACATTTCTAAGCCCAACACATTCTACCTGGCACAGGAGAAAACCCATGTTTAGATTTGTTGCAGGAATTGCCACTGGGTCTCAAAACCCCTGTGGTGGGTGAGGATCTTTGGCTAGGGACAGTAGAAATGCAACGTACACTGAGAAGCATGTAGTCTGAAGGCAGGCAGCAACATAGCGTTGAGATACACAAACTAAATTTAAAATAGCCGGGTCAGATACTGGAAGTAACAGAAATATTGCTGGAATATCGAACACTGAGCCACTGCTATTTTATATTCCTGCTAAATATGAAAGAGCACTAAAGCATTTTAGGAGTTGGTGCAGAGACAAAAATCTGTATATACAGTATGTTGTTAAGTACAGGGTGAAAGTAAAATGATTTTCCCCTTTGCCATAGGTTAGCCACAAGCCTACACTTAAGGAAGTGTCCTTATTGAGACATCAGCTTCCAGAAGGACCTGGACTACAGCCAGTTGTGAGAAAGGGCTGGTGGGAATGTTTTGAGATAATTCTAGAGAAAGTGATCAGAATTTGCTGAGGAAGGAAAATAAATCCTGGCTGGCACTTAGGGGGAGAAGAAAAGAGCTCCTGTGTGGGAGAATCATTCAGGATCGAAAACCCCAGAGTGAAGGGCACCAGAGAAAAATAACATCTCTAAAATGGAAGTTGATTCATAAAAATTACTTACATATATTCCTATACTGGGCAGAACAACAGTGACAGTTTATTAAGTTCCTTGCTGTAAGAATAGACCACATAACTGAAGCTATCAACAAAAGTGGACATGCCTTAAGGAGGTATTTGTGGTGTCTCCTCAAACTTTCAGGGTGATGGAGGCTGGGTTAGTCACTGGAAACAACATTCTAGAGATGCTCAGTCCCAGGACTGATGACATACAGACATTCACAGGGAGAAAGAGAGAAAAGAGACTGCTGCTCCCTGACATGACACAGATTACAGGAGTGGATGTAGATGCAGCAGCGAAGGCAGAATCATGCTCTGCAGCTTTTCTCCCCTGAGGTGTTATGGAACAGCCTGTGCCTCTGGAGAAGCTGAGAAAAGGACAGAATCTACAGGAAATTGGCTAAATGCTTCTGTTGTCTATTCTGCAGCAAATTAAAAAAATTGACTTTTTGCCTGTATAGATTTTACAAGTTCATTGTAACTCTATGTATTATTGTTGTGGGGTGTGTAGATCTAATGGGGGCAGTTTCTTTACTGTCATACATTGCGCAGCTGTAGAAAAGGAAAAAAAGACTGTATTTATGGAAAAAATTATAATGAACCAACTCATGTGAACTTCATTTTTGCACTAAAACTACAGCAAGTTCTGTGTCTCAGTCTACTCAGTTAAAACTATTCTCAAAGCCTCACACGTTAACCTCAACTCAGAATCAGCATTTGACTTCAGGTTTCTCAGGAGGCCAGTTTCCTTCAACACCATTGGCAAGGTCCTTTTTGATTCCCATACTGTTTTCACCTATGCTACTTTGATTCTTTTAACTCTGTGATTGATTGCTTCTTCAGCGTGTCCTTCAGAAGAATCCTTCCACCTTCTCTCTCCTTTGCCATTCCCTACTAAGTTTCCACAAGATGCCCTAGGACTTTCTCCTCTATCTTTTTGTTTTTCTGCTCTACATGTATTCATTCTTAAGATGATAGTTCAACAATGATCCGTATGTTGCCAAGTTGAATATCTGTACACTCTTCACTACAGTCTTGTCTCCTTTCCAAGCTAGTATTTTGGCCCATCTCTCATTCTTATCAATAGCTATCAAGTTCAAGGTGATTCACTTACCTCTGTGTAAGCATTTATACTGTTTTCTTAAATGATTGCTGTGAACACCACCACCTGCATTAATCAAAGTGAAAATCTGACCCAGAACATTTTCCCTTAGAATTTGTATGCAAGACTGCCCATGAAAAACAATCATGAAAGCTGACCTCCCTGTTTTAGATCATGAGTCTGTTAAATTTCTATCCATTCTCACAGCTTGCATCCTAAATTCTTGTGAAGTTACAGATGAATCTGGAATGATCATAACATTTAGTGTCAGTGTTTTTCTAAGATCAGTTTGCAGGCAAAGCAAACATATAATGCTGGAGGAGAACCTAGTAAATTGTCTTTGGTGATTTTTTTTCCTAAGATTAGTGATGTCTACACAATTTTACATTTTTTCTGTATAAGTTGTGTTATTAATTAAGGAATAATGATTGTTTGTGAAAACTAAGGTTTAATAAGCTGAGTGAGTGGAGGTTACCCTACAGTCACTGAGGTTAAAATTGCTGGCTCCTGAATTTAGTGTTTAATCTTATGAATAATCATTTTGATTTCATTATTGCCTGTAGCAGTACCTTAAGCTGACTTTGATGCACACATCTTATCTTGAAATTACATGTCCGTAACTCACGCAGGTTCTTTTCTAAATGTTGGGAGGTGTTGAGGTATTTGTGTAACTTTCCCTTAGGTTTTGAATTATGGTAATACATGAACACTAAAATTTTTCATTGGTTAAACTATCATTGAAAACACACTTGCGCCATCAATGTGGTGCTGAAGAAGATGTTACACGGTTGACCTGATGTCAGTTCTGGTGGGTTGTAGCATTTTTTTTTGATGGGAGTCTTGAGAGGATGGAATATAAATCCATTTTAAAGACGAAACTGCTAGTTCAGCTACAGCTTTCAGCAATGCTTTCCTGTACTTGGACAGCTTTTAGTATCTTCTTGTTATTTCAAATAATCTAAATTGCAATTCACTCAAGAGCTTTTTTAAAGAGCAAATGGAGGGCCAAGTCAGAGAAGAGAGACTTAAATAAGGAAGTCTTGTCAGTCACCCAAACTGTAAAACATTTTCCACACAAGCGTTTGCAACGTATGGAGCAGCACAGACAGCAGGGAAAGCCTCTCTAGCCTCTGGACTGCAGTGCCAGAGCCTGGAGTATGATCACACACTCCTCCTAGGATTCTGGCCCTCTGTGCTCAAGGCTAGATCTCTGGTAAGAAAGAGCTATTTGAGAAGCCTTGGCTGGTCTTGGAGCTTTTTGAGGAAAAGCTGGAAGAAGGCTCTGCAGAGGCTTCTCACTTCTGCTTGGGAATGGCTTTAAATTCAGGCCCTCATACTTGGTGCTCACCTGGGCTCCGCCACAATAGTGTTGCAGCTGTGCTTGTGCCAGGCCACATACATACCAGAGCCTGACTTTCAACTGATTTCTTGACCTCAGGCCGGACTTGTCTGGCAGTCTGGACTCTCACTTCACTCAGTGTGGTGGAAATGGGCTCTTGCTGATACCACTGCCTTTTGCTCTTCTTGGGTCCCAGTTCCTGTCTCCTTTTTCTCCATAAAGCAGTCTGCTCTTGCTGCTTGCTGTCATGCAGGAACAGTGAGCACCGTAGCACATCCAGACAGGACACAATTACAGGAACACTTCCCTCACCATGTGAGTGAAACTGACAGGTATCACAATTCTTATTCTCTGAGAACAGCTCATTGGCAGTGCCATTTCAAGGCTGAAAAACTGAGGAGGAAAATCAGAGACAGTGTCCTTTAAAAATGTTAAAGACTAAACAAAAAAGGTACTGTACTCTTGCCTTGCTCAGGCACTCCTTGAATTCTGCTTCCACTGCTGGATGGTCTTTCATAGAATCATAGAATTGTCTGAGTTGGAAGGGGCCTTTAAAGGCCATATAGTCCAACTCCCCTGCAGTGCACAGGGACACCTACAGCTGGATCAGGTTGCTCAGAGCCCTGTCCAGCCTGGCCTTGAAGGTCTCCAGGGACGGGGCATCCACCACCTCTCTGGGGAACCTGTGCCAGTGCTTCACCACCCTTACCATGAAAAACTTTTTCCTTTTATCTAGTCTAAATCTCCCCACGCTCAGTTTGAGACCATTTCCCCATGTCCTATCACACCAGGCCCTGCTAAAGAGTCTGTCCCCTTCTTTCTTGTAGCCCCCCTTTAGATACTGAAAGGCCGCTATCTGCTCTCCCCGGAGCCTTCTCTCCTCCAGGCTGAACAGCCCCATCTCTCTCAGCCTGTCCTCACAGGGGAGGTGTTCCATCCCTTGGATAATTTTTGTGGCCCTCCTCTGGATGTGCTCCAACAGCTCCATGTCCCTCCTGCACTGAGGACTCCCCATCCAGACGCAGCACTCCAGGTGGGGTCTCACCAACGCAGAGCAGAGGGGCAGGATCACCTCCCTTGCCCTGCTGGCCATGCTGCTTTTCAAAATTGCATTTGGAACTCTTTGTCACAAGGTGGTGTTGAAATCAACAATATAAGTATCTTCACAAAGGTTAGAAAAATAGAAGTCCATAGGCCCCACCCCAGGAAATCATTGCATGCCCAGTGTGGAAGGTGGGAAAGTATGCCAGAGGAAGGGTGATTCTGCACCTGTGTGGCTTCCTATATGCTTTCTCTATTCAGACATCACGGGCCATTTGTCATGGACAAACCACTGTTGGAAACAGGCTGTTGGTATGATGCAATATTCGTTGATATGGATAATATTCTGCAACACTAGAATAATACTCTTCTGCTTATGAATTCTGGTGGCACTGACATGCAGGAGCTGTTGCCTTTGCAAGACTGCTGTCTTTGTTTCTCTCTTCAGTGATCTGATGTCACTTAGTTGCTGCAACCAACACAAAGGTGCTGTTGACTTCTTCCTCACCTGAAGGTTTGCAAGCAGTCAGCTGAACCTGACAAGTTTTCCTGGGGAAAAACATGGAATTAAATATGTACTTACAGAAACATATCTGCTTCTTCAGGGATACAGACACTCCGTGAAAGGTTGCTGTCTACTTGTTGACATGATATTTGGAAGATGGTGTGGCCCGCTTCTGTTACTCACCCACCCAGGAAACCTGGAGCTTCTGGTCATAAGAACACTAAGCGTGTAATTCTCTCCTCTATGTAGTTTAGGATGGGTGGTTGAAGTGCTGGAAAGGATCAGGGAATAAAAATGACTCTCCTTTACCATTCTGTTTATTTTTATAACAGTATATTAAGATGATATACCAGCAAGTGACAGCTAATTTTCACATGTCACTAAATACTGTTAATCTCAAAAGAAAACTGAGAGTCAAGCACAAGTAAAAGTGTTGTAAGGCTCAGTCATCATGGATGTCCTGGGTCATGTTGTGCACCCCTCAGCCACGCTCCCCAGTTACTGCAAAAGCCACTGGTTCCTTCTGCATTTTTTAACTAAGTCTTGTGACCTACATAACACATTGAGGTTAGTATGAGAGACTGCCATGGCTCAGTGCCTTAAATTGTAGCTATAAAAAAAAGGCTTGCAAGGATTGAATCCTTACTGAGAGATAAAAGTCGTGATCCATCAAATTAGAAATGTGCTGGCAAAACATCTTGTTTTCTTGGTGTATGTGACAGGGCCACAGTTGATTGCGTAGTAATAACATAAGAGCGTGAAAATAGTGCTGAAGGTGTATCCTAGTGTTATTTTGGCTGAGAAATATGGCTCCTGCTTTCAGGTGTATCCTTTTCTGTCATGATGTGTACAGCATCTTTGCTGTATAAAGTTACTGGACAGCTTTGCGATAGTGTTCATTATTTCTTGCAGCATATTGTTTTCTAGGTTGATTTTCACTGGCTACTCTAAGGGTTTTGCCAAATGGTACATCAAACGGAAGCCGTGTCACCTATGCTCTCCCTCTCTCTGCAACCTAATTAAAGTAGATTAGAAAGAATCAAAGGCCTTAAACAATCAAAATGCAAATAGCTGGGGTTGCCCAGAATAGTTGTTGCAGAACATGTTAGGTACTAGAAACAGGTATTGCTATTTGAATATCTAAATTGCTTTAGTAAACATTATAAGGCCATTAAAGGCACTCTATTAACCCTCTGAATGATTTTTTCTTCTTTTAAATTACTGGCCTTCTATCATCTGATAGAATTCTATCCATGTAATAGAATTAAAACAAATACATATTTAAGATTGGAAAGTTACACAGCTTATACACACAGGCTAGATTTTAAGCTGTTATTATCTGGTTAGTTTTACTAAAGTGAGTGTAGCTATGCTCATTTACCACAGACAGAAAATGGGTGGAAGATGTCTGGCCATGTTTTTGATTTTTTATTTTTTTTCTATGCAAAAATAGGAGGATCAGAAGATTACATTTTTTCCACTTTTCTTAAATGTCTGCAAGTTCAGACAATCTATTGGCTGCAAGGTTTAAAAGAAATAGTGAGATATACATGAGGTGGTTATATATCTCTAATATACTAATATCTCCCTAGATATTAGTCTTTGCTATGGTTTGCTCAATTCTCTTCATAGATTTATAAAGATCTGTGAAGATCATCTCCTCACAGATGTGAGGTTATTTATGAGTGCAGTCAGCCTTATTCTTGAAGTCACAAAGGGCAAGACGAGCACTACAGTACCTTCTTCAGTTCCTAATATTGAATGAGAAATGGCAGAGTTGTGCTGTTTGATACATGCTTAGTCAAGGAATTTTGTTGCCATTAAAAGTTCCCATTAAAAGTAGCCCACTTCAGAGCCTGCATCTGGAACCACAAGAAGAAACCTTTTTACAATTAGGGTGGTTGAACTCTGACACAGGTTTCCCAGAGAGACTGTGCTGAACATGGTCCTGGGAAACCTGCTCTAGGTGGTCCTACATGAGTGACGGGTTGGGCCAGATGGCCTCCAGAGGTCCCTTCCAGTCTCAGCCGTTCTATGATCCTGTGGTTCTATAGCCTCAAAGGAAAAAAGGCTGTGTGGGTTTGTGCAGTGTATAAATTCTGAGTCAGTAACATTGTCTGCCATGTTGTAAATAAGAAACCAGTTTGCTCTGCCATCTGTATGGAGATTTAGTTCTTGATTATGAAGCATACAGGTACATGTGTACATGTGAGGAAGATGTCTAAAATCCCACCATGGTCAACACACCAGGGAGCTGAGTCCCTCTGTAGACTCCATTAAGTCTACAGCAGGATCATAGGAACATAACACACTTACATTCATCTGATTTAGCCTTTAGCTGAAACCCTCACTACACCACGTTGCTCGGAGCCCCATCCAGCCTGGCTTTGAACACCTCCAGGGATGCGGCATCCACAGCTTCTCTGGACAGCCTGTACCAGTGCCTCACCACCCTCTGAGTAAAGAATTTCCTCCTAATGTCTAACCTAAATCTCCCCTCTCTTAGTTTAAAACCATTCCCCATTGTCCTATAACTGTCACACCACGTAAAAAGTTGCTTGCCCTCCTGATTATAAAGTCCCTTTAGGTACTGGAAGGCCGCAGTGAAGTCTTCCCAGAGCCTTCCCTTCTCCATACTAAACAAGCCCAGTTTCCTCAGCCTTTCTTCATAGGAGAGGTGCTCGAGCCTCTGAGCATCCTCATGGCTTCCTCTAGACCCAATCCAACAGCTCCACGTTTCTTGTGCTGGGGGCCCCAGACCGGGATGCAGCACTGCAGGTGGGGTCTCATGAGGGCAGAGTAGAGGGGGACAATCACCTCCCTCTCCCTGCTGGCCACCCCTCTCTTGATGCAGCCCAGGATGCCATTGGCCTTCCTGGCTGCAAGAGTGCACTGATGGCTCATGGCCAGCTTTTCATCTATCGGAACGCCGAAGTCCTTCTCCGCAGGGCTGCTCTCAAGGAGTTCTTCTCCCAGTCTGTACACACACCTGGGATTGCCCCGACCCAAGTGCAACACCTTGCCCTTGGCCTTGTTGAACCTCATGAGGTTCTCGTGGGCCCACTTTTCCAGCCTGTCCAGGTCCCTCTGGATGGCATCCCTTCCTTCAGGGGTATCAACTGCACCACTCAGCTTGGTGTCATCAGCAAACTTGCTGAGGGTGCACTCGATCCCACAGTCTAAGTCATTGATAAAGATGTTGAAGAGTACTGGTCCCAAAACCCTGGAGGACATCGCTTGTCACCAGCATCTCCCTGGATGTAGAGATGTTGACCACACTTTCTCTTTCTTTCTATTGGTCACAAATCTTGCTGAAAATATCTTGCTAGGAGAAGACGGCTATTATTTAATAGTGCTTTTTTTTTTTCACCATACCAGGACTACTATAGGAAGTACACTATTTTATGTCTATGGAAATTTAAGATCCTGTTTTTACTTTTTTTTACATGTGAGGAAAGACTTCTGTAGGCTTCGGTGGGCTTTGGATGAGCTCTCAATTTTTGATTGTGCTTTTTGATAAAAATACATAATTTATCCAGAATCCTCCATGTTAGTCTTTCATTATCAGTAGATATATCCAGCTTGAAAGATGGAATTTTCCAACTGTGCAACACTATGGCTAATCTTTTTTTTTTTTTTTTTTTTTTTTTTTTTTTTTTTTTAAGGGTGTATTCTAAGAAGCATTTTGACAAAACTATCAGTAATCTCAGGGGAGAGGAGGATCATCATGCAAAGGCTGCAGATGCTGCTGCCCCCATTAGCTCTACACAATTAAGGATGTAATATTTTTTTTTTCATCTTTTCAGAAATAGAGTATTGAAAATGGTAATTCATGCTTTTACTAAGCTTCACTGCCTAGCTGATACTGTGTTCTAACATCAGTTTGAAAACCACAGGCCAAATTAACCAGATTTAGAGCAGTGATAAGTCGTTTATAAACCTCACAGAAAAGTGTTGTGCTGATGTATCTACAATACCCAGTTTGTTACGTGCAGCCATTAAAAATAAAAACTGCTCTCTCAAATGGGGAGAAAACCTTCTTTCATACCATAAAACTCCAAAGAGTTTTTCTTAGCTTTAAATGTTTAAAATCTGACTCACCACTGCATCATGGATGTTAGAAACATATATCACAGCCTACTAGAAAATCTGACTTCTAAGTACACACTCTGTGGCACAGGGACAGGATTTCCATTGATGCTGGGAGGCTGCAAGTTGAAATTCAGTCCCATGTACTATATCTCAGACATATTGAGGTGACTTCTGCATATATTTGCTTCATTGTTTGTTCGGACAGAGGACTGTGGGTTCCATTGCCATTTTCCAACTGTAACAGGAAATAATGAGAAGCAAATGTGAATTTCATTATCCCTCTTCTAACAAGCTACCAACATGACGGTTTATTTTTACTGAAGAATACATGTCTTAGTTCTGTATCTCTTGGCTGTGTGATATCTTCTTGGTTATAAAGAAATCTGTTCTGCTGCATGAGGAATAAACTTTGGTTGTTTAATAATGCAGAAGAATAGAAAAATTCTAATGCTTCTCTCTACCATCAAGGAGGTGATTTCTGCAATAAAACTCCTATCACATTGTGCTAATTATATTTCAAGTTCCTGAGTGGGTTCTCTTACTTTGTTTTGTCTTCTGTTGATAAGTAATCTTAGTACTAAAATTTCCTACCATAATAGTGTGTTCCTTCAGCGGCAGCATGCTGACATCCAGTGCCAGCAATGCAAACAATTAGCATTGTGCTGGGATACTGAGCTTTATGATATGTAAAGGAGCACTTTGTGAGGAAGTACACGGAGTTTTTCATAGACGGAATACAACTACCATATGGAATAATCTTTGTATGAAGGGAACACATCCTGGATGCCTGATTTCATACCACACCATTATTTTCAGTTGATGCAGTGTATGGAATAGTAGGTTTCACTGTTACGGTCCTTGAAGGAGACGGGTGTATTATACATGTGAAGATGATGAAACAGTGAGAGTTGTGTCAAGAACTCAAGAATGAAAAAATATGTTCTTTCACAGGAGGGGAATTACATCTGTTTCCTGAGCAATCTTACAAAACTATAAAGGGTCCTGAATTTGAAGCAACCTGGTCACCTGCAGGACCTGCAGCCTGCAGATGGTTCCGGGTTGTAAAAATTTCAGTCTGTATGGAAGTACCCTGCGTTACCCTAACTGCTTTAAGTCAGGAAAGCAAGGTGTGGAGACACAGCAGATAAATATGATACTAGTAGAAAATGATCTAAGAAGGGACTGAGAAGAACTGATCTTAAAAACTATGATGAGTCTTTAATGTAGCACAAGAACAGACATACTTTGCAAGGCTGGTCACCAACTCATTACTGGTTTCTTGTTGCCTGTTCCAAGCATCTCAGAGAGACAGCTGTCTTCATATGGGCTACTAGTCAAATTCAGAAGTGATTTTTCTGTGAGGGCTTTGAAAGCCAAACAGAAGAGATATATTTCAAACAAGTTTATTTGTGATAAAAATCATTCTTATCAGTGGTATGGTTGGTGAAATCGGCTATTTACCTTAGCACTTCATTCACTAACTGTTGTATTCTTACATTTGTTTATTTTTGTTACAAGATTGGAAGGTGGCGAGTGATTTGGGGGCAGAATGGAAGGAACAAAAGGTGGCCCTAGAAAGTGCTTGAAGATTCTAGGAAATTGCTAGGCTGGACTTGTTAATGCTTGTGAAATCATTTCTGACACAGTCTTTCAAATGGAAAAATGAGGTATTAGAAGGATGATAGTCCTTTATCTGCTGAGGAAGATGGATGGATATGACTTAAGATGTCATGTATATGAATGGGTGCTATAAAGGGATCATTCTAATGACATGCTGTAAAAGACAACTGTCAAGAATAAATTATTCTTCTCTTCTGATGATTCTGATGATAACCTACTCAAATTCCCCTGACACATTTCCTCACCTGAAGTTAAAAGCTTTCCCTAAAATGTTTAATGGCCACAAAGGTCTTTGTTGTACATTTCCAACTCCATGAAAAAAATTGGGTAGTGGCTTACATAAGAACAATTTTGCCTGCAATTAATGTGTTTGCATATAGGTACACAGGCTTTGATTAAGCAAAGGAAAGTACTTAAGTGCATGTGTAAGTACTTTCCGGCGTTGGAGTAATGAAGCTGAAATATGAAAGAAGAAAGCATGACTTGAAATGTAACAGAACTGATAAGAACAGTTCAGAGAAGAAAATAAGCCCAAGGCTCTGGTGGTGATGGGAATGAGGGTGTATGTAGCTATCTGCATTGATACCTGTGCTAAAGGCACACCCTTTGTGTGCAGTCCACAACCAATACTGCACAGCACTTTTTCTTAAGGAGCAGCAATATGAAGAGGGAAAGAAAGTTAAAGAGGCCAGAAATTATATGGGGGGAGGCAGTAACCTGTCCATAGGTATTAACAACCACCTGTAGAATGGCTGACTGGAGAGCCATGAAGATGAGGGCCTTCAGGCTCAAGGCATCATAGAATCATACACAGAATATCCCAAGCTGGAATGACCCACAAGGATTATCAAAACCAGCCGCTGGCTCCATCCAGGATCACTCAAAACCCAAACCCTGTGTCTGAGAGCAGTGTCCAAATGCTCCTTAAACTCCAGCAGCCTGGGGCCGTGCCCACTGCCCTGGGGAGCCTGTTCCATGCCCACCACCTTCTGGTGCAAAACCTTTTCCTAACCCCCAGCCTGACCCTCCCCTGGCACAGCTCCATGCCGTGCCCTCGGGTCCTGTCGCTGTCCCCAGAGAGCAGAGATCAGCGCCTGCCCCTCCGCTCCCCTGTGAGGAAGCTGTAGGCTGCTATGAGGCCTCCCCTCAGCCCCCTCACATCCCATCCCAGAGTGGGACCTCAGCCGCTCCTCACACATCTTGTCATCTAGACCCTTCCCCTACTTCATAGCCCTCCATTGGACGCTTTCTAACAGCTTTATGTCCTTCTTATATTGGATATAAGAGAACTGCTCCCAGTGCTTGAGGTGATGCTGCACAGAATAGAGCAGAGCAGGACAATCCCTCCCCTGGCCCGGCTGGCAGTGCTGGGCCTGATGCACCCCAGGGTACAGTTGGCCCTTTTCACTGCCAGGGCACACTGCTGGCTCACATTCAATTTGCTATCAGCCAGAGACCCCAGATTCCTTTCCATCAGGCTGCTCTTCAGCCCTTTACCTCCCAGTCTGTACGTATATCCAGGGCTGCCCCATCTCAGGTGCAGAATCTGGCACTTGCTCTTGTTAAACTTTTTGTAGTTGGCAATTGCCCAGCCCTCTAATCTGTCAAGATCTCTCTACAAGTCATCTCTTCCCTAGAGGGAGTAAAATGTTTCTCCCAATTTAGTGTCATCCACAAACTTACTTAGCATACCTGCATCCAAGTCATTTATGAAAACATTAAAGAGAACTGGCCCTAGAATGAAGCCCTGGGGAACGCCACTAGTGACTGCCCACCAGCCTGATGTAGCCATATTTACTATAACCCTTTGAGCCCAACCCATAAGACAACTGTTCACCCATCACATTATGTTTTTATCTAGCTGTATGCTGGACATTTCTTCCATACTGTGAGAAAGAGTATCAAAAACTTTAATATAAAAAGTTTGAAATATAAAAAAACTACATCTACTGGCTTCCCTTGGTAACTACATGTGTAACCTTGTCACAAAAGGAGATTAAGTTAGTTAAACAGGACTTTGCCTCATGAACCCCTGTTGGCTGTGACCAATGACTGCATTTTCTTTCATGTGTTTTTCAGTAACTCCCAGAATAATCTTCTCCATAATTTTACCAGGTGCTGAAGTGAGACTGACAGACCTGTAATTACCAGTCTTCTTTCTTGCCCTTCTAGAAAATTGGAGCAATGATTGCCAGCTTCCAGCTGACTTGGACCTCTCTAGATTCCCAAGACCATTCAAAAATAACTGAGAGAGGGCTTGCAATGATATCAGCAAGCTCTTTGAGTACCATATGATGAATACAATTGGGCCCCATAGACTTATATGCATCCACTCAGAGCAGCAAATCCTGCGCAAGTTCAGGGTTGGCTGGGAGTTTGTCATTGCCACAGTCATGGTCCTCTAACTCAGGACTGGTTATCCCAGACTCCATCATCAGTGTTGAAGACATAGGTGAGGAAGGTATTAAATGTCTTGGCTTTGTTTATGTCCAATAGGGAAGGAAAGCTAACCGTGCTGCATTGCACTCTTGTGAATGGTTTCTCCCCAAATTGCCTGTGACTCATATTTGAAATGTGAGTATGCCTGTTTGCATTCAGCTCAGTACTGCAAGGTCTCAGGGGGAATGCCATGTCCACATGTGGGCACCAGCGCTCAGGAAAGTGGTTTCCATGACGAGAGGACAGTGAGGAGCATAGACACGTTCATGATGGTGCAGGGACACCCTGAGGGTCTGCAGTTCATGGGCAACCTGTACTGGGAAAGGGAGGCTAAGGAACAGCATGACAGGAAGCCATTGTAGAACAGTAGAAAGAAACCGTAATTCACAATATGGCAGCCTCCTGTGATGCCCATTGCCTTGCTGGAGGAGTTTTGGTGTAGAGAGATTAAAAGTAGCTAAAATAATGGTATTTGAAACACATAAGGGTAGGACAGGTCTTTAAGTAAGTATTTGCACAATGTTGTGTGTCTTTTCTCACTGACTGAATTGGTGATTGTAGGTTTGTGTTGGTTGACAGTAAATTAAGTCAAGTGAAATTCCCTGATTCGGTGCTGCTTTACCTTTGACAGACTGGTACAAGAAGTGATAGGCTAAAATTGCAGTGAGGGAGATATAGGCTGAGCATTTGGAGAAGATTTCTGATGTAAAGGAGGCTGATCACACAATGGATTGCTGAGGGAGGCTGAGGAGCCGCTGGAGGATTTAAGAGTGGATTAAATGAACTTCTGTCAAGAACAATTTAGAAGAAGTTGATCCTGCCTTTGGGATGAAGAGGTGAATTAGATGACCCTCTTGAGGTGCTGCTGAGCCCTGTTGCCTTTGATTTCTGTGACACTGACATGGTCTTGTGTACTCCTGGGAGAAAAAAGCATACTGAGCTTAATTATTGGAAGGTGGTTTCAGTCAGCAGGAGGCATTTTCTGAGGAGAGATGGCTTGAGACAGAAGGCTGAGGACGGTAAATAGGTGAAGGGTACAATTAAATGAGATTATAATAATTCTGTAATTGCAATTAAATTGAAATAGAAGTGAATCGTTTTTCACTTGACCTCCCACTGACCACGCATCTCAAAACAGTCTTCCTTAATTCAATGTACATTAAGAAATCAGAGCCTCAAGTGCTCTTTCGGTCACTCTATGGGCAGGAAGGTGCTGGTCTGAGTAGTGCCTAAGGATTAGGGGGCCATTGTGGATGCACTCACAGGCTCCTCAGACTGCAAGTGCTTTATACACAATGATTACTGACTACAGCTTTGGTACTGACTCCATCCTCAGTGCCAAGCATCCTGCAGCACTCCTGTGAAGGACAAACACAGTTTCAACCTTCTGCCTACAATATTAACACAGATAACTGTTTTGAGGTTAATGCCATGCTGGCTTTGAACTGCTGCTAGTAATGAACACCTGCATTGAGTTCTGCTTTATTTGCAGGTGATTAAGGCATTGTTATTAATTATTAAACCTTTCCTTGTGATATTTAATTTTTTCTCCCTACTTTGTGATGAGCAAGCATTGCCATTATTGCCTGCAACCAAATAACTGTCCCCATTTATCATACTAATTGTGGCTTAATGAGGAAGGACCTGGGTCTGGAGGAGTTGTCTACCCCTGAACAATTCTGGAATATAGCTTTCTATGGTAATGAATACAGGCTGTAATGACTAGGTCTGGTAGGTACTGTGTTTGTCATGAAACCATAAGTGCAATAAAAATTCGTCATGTGGTGGCAAGCTTACAAAGCACAACAAATTGCAATAGTAAATATAGAAATATGAAAATAGAGTATGAACAGATACAAGATTAACTCCTTTCACATTGTTTTGCCACACAAAGGGGTTAAACCATTCTCCCTCCATTTTACATGAAATTGGAAGTGGATCACAGTAAAAATGTTGCTCTGAGGTTGTGTTGATGGCTTTGGGAGGAGGACTGGATTTTGCTTACTTAGGCATCCCTCTTGGTCCACTCCTCGTCCAGCAGTATTTCACTGGTTGCTCTTCTGCAGAGCCCTTGGATCTGGCTGCATTCTTGACATCTGCTGGGTTTGTGAGAAGGGAGCAGGATACTGGAGCTGATATCTCACTTGTGGATGAAAGGGAATGTTGTATTCTGCTCCAAGCCACTGATCTGTCTACAGATAATGACCTTACAGATAAATAAATGATAACATTTTCCTACTATTCTTATGTTTTATCATGAAATTACTTTGCAAAGATTTTAAAACAATAATGTCTGCACAACTAGGGAAACCCAACTGAATACTCTGGAGAAAATAGCTCTTTTGGTTCAGCAGAGTGAATAATCCACTCTAAATTTTTCTAAGTGTTCTGTAAATATAGATGGGACCACAGGTTGTTTTGAGGTCTTATGCATGAGAGAATAGCAACCAATAACCTCTGCAGTCGGGAAGGGTAGAAGCTGAATTTTTCTTCTCTCTCTATGTTCTCTATGTTCAGTAATTCTACAGTAGCTCTTACAATGATGTAATAATAAATATTCAGTATTAAACAATATTCACAGAAGTGTTTCTTAGAAAGATAAAGTGAAAAATAGTTTTTCAAAACTTATAGCATTTTAGCATTTGCTTTTTTTTTATATAGTAATTAAGTAATATAGGTAGTGAAGGGAGGAATAAGTTTATTTTAAGTCCTCCTAGCTATCTTGGGAGAAGCAAAGGAGACATTTGTTGAGTAAAGCACCTATACTACTCAAAAGTAGCAGTAATGATAATTGCAGGTTCCAGTTTGTTTTAATGATACAGGCACTAGTCTGTACATAGCTACAGGTGAATTCAGTCCAGTGTTTGACTCTCAGGAATAAAGGGAAAGAAACACCCTTGTTTGATATGAAAGCCAAAAGGACAATATTGAGGAATGAGAAGGACATTAATTAGACTATTTTTCTACTGTCCTCTTATAATAGCACCTTCAATGACCTTCAATTGTATTTTCAGCATCACTTTTATTTACAAGTGAAGTCGCCTACAAGCTGCAATAACTAACTGTAGTCTCACCTGTCCATACTGAGCTTTATTGCAGATTTACATTTCCTCATTGTCTCTCACATCCTTGAAGTGCTGCTCTTTTGATGTTGCATGGTGTGTAGTCAATGGTCAGGGTCCTGTTATGTGTGTGACCAGCTACCCTGGCTTCAGCTGGGATAGAGTTAATTTTATTCACAGAGGCTGGTAGGATGCTGTGCTTTGGATTTAGGATGAAAATAATGTTGATAACACACTGATGTTTTAGTTGTTGCAAGCAGTGGTTTCACTAAGTCAAGGCCTTTTCAGCTTCTTGTACTGCCCTGTCAGCAAGGAGCTAGGGGTGCACAAGCTGCTGGGAGGGGACAGAACCAGGACAGCTGACCCAAACTGGCCAGAGGGATGCCTCATACCATATGGTATCATGCTGAACTAAAAAACTGGGTGGAGTTGGCTGGGAAGACAGCTGCTGCTCAGAAATTGGCTGGGCATTGGGCAACCAGTGGTCAGCAATTGCATTGTGCATCACTTGCTTTGTATATTCTTTCATCATCATTATTATTATTATCATTATCATTATCATTATCATTATCATTATTATTGTTTTCCCTTCCTTTTCTGTCCTGTTAAAGTGCCTGTATCTCAGCCCACAAGTTTTACTTTTTTCCCCATTTCTCTCCCCAGTCCCACTGGGAGGCAAGGGAGTGAGCGAACGGCTATGTGGTGCAGAGCTTCCTGCTGGGTTAAACCACGACACCTGCTACAACGTGAAATTTTGAAATACAAGACTGTAATTGTGAGGACGTGAAGACGGTTCTCTTTTTCTTGTGTAGCAGTAGCAGTCATGATGTGGTAGGAACTAGGACTTGGCCCCTCAGATGCTATATGATTGTGAAAGTGACTCAAATTTTGGGGACATGAGGAACTGACAATCTTGTTTCTGCTCTTGGACACTGGAAGAGATGGTGATGCTCGATAATAACACCTAGCTGACTGAGAGACAGTCCAGGTGTTTTTTTTTTTTTTTTTTCTTCTTCTGTGACATTTGGCAAATAGTTTACTTTAATCTGGCTGGTGTATACTGAAGCTGCACAGTCCTGTCTTTTTCAAGGGAGCATTCAGATGAAGGTGTGGTATCTGTACTACATGTGCTGCTGGTTTCTGCTCTGGAGAATCTTAGACTAACCACGTTCTGGCAAACTGGTTTCTGTTTTCACACCAAAAGCTATTCTTGGTTCTCTCTGTGTATGCATGTGTTACTTTGACATGATTTTAGAAAAGATACATATATGGTTCACAGTGATGGGTATTTTGTAATGCCTTTCAACAGTGAATCAGTTTTAGACTTCAGCAGTATCACTAAATATTTTCTTTCAAATACCCTGGAGTCTTCTTCTAAAATGGTGTTACTGTTTTCAGATGTTACTATAGTCTCTCAGTCTGGAGAGGTGGTAATCAATGTCCTTGAAAAGGTACAGTATGGCAATATGCTATAAGCCAAAGTTGCAATTAATTCAGTAGAGATGCTCAGGCCATTTGTTTGCTTGTTTCTCACTGGACATTTTGCTTCCTGGACCTTTTCTTGTGAATACCATGATTTATTTGACACGCCCTCACCTCATGTCCTGCTCATGCTGTAAAATGTGCATCTTTCATCTGTGCTAACAGGAACTCCATTTCTGTAGTCCCAAGAACAGGGGATCATATTTACTGCATTTACTCTTCAATGTATTTTTTTTTTGTTTGTTTGTTTCTCAGAGAAATGTTTACATGCATGTCATCGTTCTTGGAAAGCTTTTAGACAAGAAGCATCATGCTCCTCCATAGGGGTGAAATATGGAGCTGCATACAGCCGCTGTAGAGGACTAAGAGAGTGATCAGAAAGGTTTCAGGCTGGCAGCACAGTGAAGTCTTCTGTTTTCCAGAGGAAATACTGCCTTGCCGTGTGCTTCAGCCCTGACTGGGAGGTCAATAGCCCTGCCAACTCAATCTCGGGGAATTCCCGGGGGGACTGCACACCTGCTGTTTGTTACCTTCACATCTCCTTCTGTGCTACTTTCTCTCTTCTATTTGTTGTGGTTTTTTTCTTCTTTTATTTTTCTTTTCCAAACTAGTCACTGCTCTTCAAGGAAGGAAGGAATATATTGATTGACTTGAATTTGGGTAGTTTGATTACACTGGAAAATTTTGAAATATGTTGTGTTTTGTTTCCCCCATAAGAACAAAAGCGTTGCATTGCTCCTTCAACAGGTCAGCAAATGCACAAATTCAAATGTGAGTACACAGAGGGAAAAGCAAATGCCTGGGAATGTGGCAGTGTGTGTGTGCAGCATTGTCGGCAAGCAGCCACTGCTCACGTTGAATGCTGCAATTTTGCACGGCCGCCAGGAGGGCTGACAGAATTGGCTGAGGAGCTCTCCAGACCACTCGAGTTCAGCAACCCTGAGAGTGTTACAGAAGATCTCTGGGACATGATAAAGGCTTATGTTCTGCCTCTATATAAATTAACAGGGTGCACTAGGTAGCTATAAATTTATTAGCCTTTATCAGTTCTCAACAAATCATGAAGAGACTGATAACAATCCCTGTAAGCTATAATCCCTTTATTCTAATGAATGCCATTCAACATGGTTTTATAATAAACAGTTCATTTATTTCTTTGATATCAGTTTTAATTAAATTACAAATCCATTTGATAAAGGCAATGCTGTTGTCATGGACTCCAGTAAAACATCTGACTTTTGGCAGAACAACATACTGATTAGAAAAATAATTACTGCAATGTGAAATCCATACTGTATATATTAAATGATTTAAAATGTAATAATTAAGATGTTTCAACAAGCAAGTTGTGGCACACAGTTTGCAATGGCTATGTTTGTCCTTAGCAAGGGTGGGAGATGAAGAAGGTCCCACAAATTTTTTACTAATTTTTAGCAGCGTTGAGCAAAATAATTGCTGAAGAAGTTTCAGAGAATGAGAAGTTAATGAACAATTAATGAAGGAGAGGAGTTACTTAGAAGTACTAGGGTCAAGTACCGACTCAAATTGAGCTCCTATTACAGGGTGATGCCAGAAATGACAAATAGGGTCCTAGCAAATTTCAGTGGGCTAAATATTGAATGAAAATATAGCAATGCTGTTACTGCTTTGGCGTTAATGAAGTACTGCCAGAGTACTCCGTTAATTGTGTTGTCAGCATACTTTAACAAGGATGTTGGCTAGTTGGGAAGAGTTCAGAAGAAAACCACAAGGTCTCCCAAAGAGAGAGAACAAAGAAATCCAGTTCACTGCAGAGGAAATTTAAAAGTAGACATCTTGCCTGTTGGCAAGAAGCTGTCTCACAGTAAAAATCTGATGAACTTAGGAGATAGGTTGTGAATGGTGAAGTGGAAGCTGAAGCTTGGGAGCTGCAGACCAAAGCGCATATTTCTAGTATTGAGGACATCAGCTGAAATAAAAGCTTATTAGTTCTTTATTATCTGGGACTTCAGATTTCATAATCATCCAGCAGTTCTGATCCTGTCATTAAGTCAATTTTTTTTTTCCAAGACACTAACAGTGAAGCCTACAGTTCTTATTTTCCTGCCTATTTTCTTGAAATAATGTAAAAAAGCCATACACACTTTTTGATTTGTGATAATTTCACATGGTTTTTGGTAATTATGAAAATGATTTATTCAGTTGTCATGTACTAGAGCATAACTAGCCTGTACAACAATAGGCAGAATTTATACCTAATAAAGTTATATCCTTTCTTTTTCTGTTGGTGACAAACCTAAAGTTTTCTCATTTGTTTTCAGTTTAGTGGCTGTGAAGAAAATTGTAATAATTAATTTGCCTTTACCAAAGTGTTTTAATTGCCATGGTTTTTGTTGTAAGTGTAATTGCGTGGCATTTCTATTTTCAGACTGCCCTGCGCCATAGCTTTCATTTTGTTTTCTTGCCTCTTTGTATTCTGCTCTGCTTTTCCAACAATGTACTGAGGACACTCTTTTAAAAGTAGGCTTTATGAAAAAGCTCACATATATACAGTGGTTACTTCTTTTTACTGATTAAAGGCATATTTAGGTTCAGGATGTTGCCACCTTTTGCTGTAGGAACAGGGCAGGAAGCAATTCCCTGCAGGACTTGTTGGATGCTGTTGCTTGTTCTTGGATCCACATGCTTCACCTGGGTGATACTGTACTTGTGCGATTTACTGCTTGGGAGAAGAGGGTCTCACATTCAAGTACGCAGTGATTCATGTCCAAATGAGACCAGATTTCTCACAGAAGAAACTGATGCCCTCTTCCATTATTTCATGACAGCTTTGCAACATTTTTTCACTGTCTTTAAAACATTTTTGGCACAAAGCTTATCTGCCAGCAATTTTCAGTCCCTGACCCTGTTGTCTGTCTCTCAGATTTACTGCAAGTTTTCTGTGATTAGTATTCCCAGCCTCTGCCTGCTAAATACAACATCCAGAGTTCCAATATCCCAATAGTCTCCATAAAAATTCTGAGTCATCTTCAGTTCTCTGCTTGTAAAAATTTCACTGGAAAACACACACATGCAAAACCAACTAAGTAACAAAAATCTTTCCAAAAAGCAGAAACGCTTGTGTCTAATTAAAATCAATTCCTTTACGCATAATGCACTTATTTAATTACATTATCAGTGATGACAATTGTGTACTGGAGGGGAAAAACCAGCTTTATAACCTAAGAGTTCTTAAAGGTTTGTTGCTTTCGTAGTTCTTCACCACTGTATAGGTTGTGCTCATATCCCTGTGATGTATTGGAAGGAAGCAATATACTTTTACAATTTTTGGCATATGCTGATTACCCTGTTTATTCAGAAATACTGACCCAGCTTCTTGTTAAGCACTTAGACTATGTCTAAATCAGGGACATAACCAGGGATTTTTCTCTTGCCTTTCTTGATTTGCAGTGCTTGGAAATCTGCAGGGAGAAGTTGTACAGATCCTGCTGATTCACTCTGGCAGATGCTAATAGTTAACTGCATCCTGCGAGGATGTGGGATGGTCTCAGCAGGACACAAGAAAAATTGAATTAGGTTTGGCCAAGCTTGTATAAAGGTACCCTACTTTTNATTTTCTTTTTCTTTTTCTTTTTTTTTTTTTTTTGGCTCCTATTTTAAACACCAGAAGCACAACTAATATGGGGGCATTTTATATCATATATGTTCAGGGCAGATTCAGTAGAACATATTTGCAGGACTTGTAATAGCTAAATTTAAAATGATGAATTAAGGATATCCTGATCCCATTGATGGCAAAAGAAACTCTACTACTGCATCCGTTAAAGCCAGCTTTTCACCCTTACGCTCAGTAGGAGTACCCATGCAGTGTTATGCATCTTCTGGTAATGATCAGAGCATTATCTACTAATTCAATGACTGGTAATAGCTGTGCAGTTGGCAGCAGCTTCCATGACGTTATACGAGGCTGGCTCTGTAAGAAGCCAAATCAGAACATCAGATCTCTGTGTTCCTTCCCATTGGACCTTGTGGTGGAGCCTTTAAATATTTATTATTCTTAATAGGCACGAAAGTCTGCAGATGAAGTAGCTATTGGCCCAGATACCAGATCTCTGCATAGCAGCTCCTGCCCAGCTTCTCTGCATTGTGTTTCTGCGCTGCACAGGCAGGATTTTTTAAATATGATGTTTGCAATTCAACACTGAGCCTCCACTGTGCTGCCAACCTGTTAGAAACATAATGTAAGGAAGCAAAATTTTCTATGACTTCTTGTGAATTCTGGAGTTTAAACTCCTTTGTATTCATGATCATGAACTCTGACGGCGGAGTGCTTGACTTGTTGATCAGGATGAAAGGACAAATATATATGCCCCTTGAAATATCCTTACCACACACTGCAGCTAAAAATTCAGCATGTTGTTGCCCTGTGATGATTTAACCTTTATTGCAGGGAAACTAAATTAAATCTTCTTACCCAGTTTAGCTATGGCCTTTTTTATTCCCTAGCGAATCTCTTTGAAAATATTATCTCTTTTCCCCACCCCAAAATGTTACAAAGGATTTACTGGTTAGTTTTTTTTTACTCCAGCACTTATTTACTCAGCTGCACTTAAGTCATAAGACACTGAAGAAATACTGCAATAGAGCACTTTTTTATATCACCAACGATGTAACTATATTGCCAATTACTCCTGAAACAGTGCTGGGGAGCTTGAGAGGGTTGTGAATTGTTCTAGAATCACTGTTTTGGGATTGATTTCTCTTTTAAATCTCAACAGGGAAGGATTTTCCTAGACTAAAAAGGGATTAAAATATGTTATGTTCTTTTGTGGTACAGAGAGGAAAGAATTAATTTCCAAGGGGCTGCTGATGATTTTCTAGAGAGTATCCATGCAAATGTTGCAAATATATAATATGATGCTACAGAGACAAAAGTGGATTTGAGGGGAGCTTTAATCCTTTTGTGCATCTTTGGGATTGGAGAGTGAGCTTTGCTAGATGATAACACTCCTGTTCTTTGAAATAGCATGAATTTTTGAAATAATTCAGAATATATTTTCTTCCCAACATGGACAGAAACGAGCTGCCTGTAACTCACTGGTTAGCACACTTGGGAGTGCTTGGAGAGATCTGTGTTCCAGCCCCTGTTCTGAATCATGTACCTTTCAGACCAGCTACCATGAAATCCTTTGCTCACTTGCATTAGGTTTACAAGAAGAAAATGTATTATTTAGGGAAAGAACACTTTATTGATCCTGTTGTTTCCTTGTAAAAGGTGGGACATTTTAAGCATTGGTGTTTTCATGGCTGAAATTCCAGCCCACTCTACCTAGAACAAATTTGAGACTGTGCAAGTTGTTTTCACAGAGCCTGATTACTTGTTCTGTCCCTTGAAACTCTTTCTCCAAAATTCATGTGAATTTATACAGAAGGGCAGCCACATTCTGAAGAGAAATCCAATAACAAAAGCATGTGTGGGAGGAGGCGGATCACTTTCACTGATCTTTTTGTCTCTTTTTGTTTTGTTGTCACCCTCTCTTCTGCTATAGCAACAGTGCTGAGTGTTGATGACATAGCATGTTGCAGCAATATTTGGGGCATTAAATTTGGTTCGATCTGTCTTCATTTCTTGTAGAAAATGGATTGTTACCTGTGAATACTTTTGTACCCTACTCCATAAGTTACATTTTATCTGTCTATCTTACCTGTATATGGCATATTTATCATAATATTTTCATTCATCTGCTGCCAGGTCTCATCTTCTGTTTTCAGATGCCTCTCATTAATATTTCAGGTGCAAAAGGTCCCTTAGGGCTAGAATAAGTCACAGTTGGCTGAGGAAAATCGGTGTTGCATCTTTCATAAAAGTCCATCAGATCTTCTTTTCTAGGATAGTCAGCCCAGTCAGAAGTGGCAGCATCTGCTGTTTCAATCTATCATTTCTTTTGTTTCCTTATTAAACAACCTGTCTTTACCTAATAAATTGCAACATATCTACATTTCCATCATGGATAATGGCCCTGATGTGGTCTCTGTCACTGAAACCTAGCAGAGTGAATTATTGCCCATCCCCCAGCTTTGACTGTATTGTCAAGTTTGCATTATATCAGGTCATCCAGGAGCTACTGCAGTAATCCTTCATTCTTATTCTAGCTGTCCACTAGTGGCCTCTTAAGTTTCATCAAGTGAAACACTGAAATAACAAGTTGTGTGTATTTATAGCCTCATTGTTTATTAAGTACAGTAGCCAGTTTCTGAAGAAGCTGTTGGGAAATGGGATCTTAAATCAGAGCTCATTTTCCCCCTTCAGCTAGGATGACACAGGAAATGAGATAATCCTAGAAGTGTTGTCCACAACTGGGTGTAATAACGAACAGAAGGTACAGATATTTGGCTGTATTAATTGGCTGTTCTTCAGAGCTACACATCTGTCAACTGGTAACTACAGCAGCTTCTCAACTTCATTACTTTAAGAAGGAATGTTTAAGTGGTGTATTTCCTTTTTATTTCATTAATTTCATTTTTTGTACTGGCCCTGTACATAGAATGATATTTAGCAAAATTTCTTCTTATTGTTCTGGGAAATTGTAATTTAACACCTCTCCAAAACAAACAAGCAACACAACAACAACGACAACAAGCATAACAGAAAAACCCTCAGAACCGTTGCTACAAATAAAGACAGACTGCACTGCAAAAGGCAGTTTTGCAAGGTAGCAGTCATCAGGCTGTGCAAGACATCTGTCTCCTTCATTTGGAGGTGTATCTATATTGTTCACAAACTGTCCTTTGGCCTCGTTTTCTCAGTTCTGTAGCCAAAAGTCCAGCTAAGACCAATGAATGGCACAGGTGCTAAAATGCCTCTGCAGTTCCTCTGATGGTGCTGTCATCTTGCAGCTACAGGTGCTCCTCACGGCCCAGAGCCAGCACTGATACTGTGCCCCTTCCTATATTAGGATATTGTAGGAAGGATTACCACATTGCTGCCTCTCAGCGTAGGAGTTTGGGGTGAAGTGCTGATCATATCCCCATCTCTCTGGGAACCTAGGGTGGCGATGGCCCCAGGGTGCTCCTCTGAGGTCTGCCTGGCCTGTCATTCTGCTCCAACTCAAGGAGAACATACTCAGGTCCATCTGTTCTTTATTGCTCACTGGCATATTACATCTCCTGCCTCTGTAAAGAACACTCAGGCTTCCCAGAAGATCTTCAGTTTTATTTTTATTTTTCGTCCAAAGGCTATTTGCACCTTGCTGAGAAAAGTGCCTGGTGATTGAAGGCCATTTCCCAACAGTGGCTACAACATCTATCTCTCCGATAACTCTGCAATCTCGGTTCATGCCTCAGTAGGGCATGAGCTGTCCTTGCTTATTCCTTTCCTAGTTAGCATTTTCTGTCATTGTTTTTGATAATCATGATGCATGTGGTAAACATGGGCCTGGGGCAGGAGTGGGCGGCTTTTTGTTTTTCACCTCTGAAGGAACTCTCAGTGTTGCTGGTGGCTGCTTGCATGCCCCTCTCAGGTGTCTCTCTTGGTTCAGGTCTTACCTGCCTCAGGTGATGTTTTTCTCTCTGCACATCTTCTCAAGAGATTTTGAGGGAAGGTGTCTTATTTGGCTTTGCCTCTCTGTATTTTCTTTCTGTTTATGCCAAGAGATAAGAAATAATCACCTCATTAGGAGGAAACAGGAGATCTTTATTTAATTAATTTAGCACACATTGTTTGTTTAATTATTGCATAGCACTGCAGCAGTGCTATGGCCGAGCATTACTGCTTTAGGGTCCCTTTTCATGGCACTATATTCTCTCAGAAACAGATCAGAGACCCTTTCCCCAGCTTCCTTTCAGTTAGCAGGTTCAAAACCTGTCCTGCCCTGAAATGAGTAGCACAGCCAGTCCACAGCAGATCTAGGAATGCCTACTTCAGGTCCCAGAGCTCTTGTAGTAAACAGTCAGCCTCTTGGTTTAGTTCTAAAGTTTTGAAACTTTTTGTTTACTCTCCAAGAAACCTTATTTCATTAAATATAAACTAAGCCTGATGGGTGCTTGAACCATTTTCTGAGTGTTGTTCTGACTATTGGTTACCCTGGCCTGCCTAACAGTTCACTGCAAGTGAAGCATTCTTTCGCTGTTACTGCTCTAGCAACTTGGTGGTTGTTTTTAATATCGAGGATGTAAAACCTCCTGGCCTGAAATGAATAGTTTTCAAGGCCAGGCTTCTCTGTTGTTAGGTTTTATTTTTTCCACTTAGCAAATACTATCTATTTCAGGTTGGAACTCATCAACTTGAAAATCCAGAAGGCTGGGATGAAGTGAGTATTACTGAGAAATGATTAAGTAGTGTAACAAATGCAAATTAAGTTTCTGCTATAAAACATTGCCTAAATTACTGTAAATCTTCATTTGATTAACTGCTGTGCTACAGGTACATACTTTTCTGTCAGTGAACCAGAATATATTAGAATGTTTACCTTCTGAAATTGGCTACTTACAGGTGATGTCTGTTTTTTAATGGAAATAAAATTAGACCATTATCGCCAGTAATGAGCAGAAGACACTGGGGAAAGTGTTGCCATGAATGTTCCCATGTTCAGGTAGCTTGTGTATATACTGCCTAGGAAAAGAGTTGCCTAGAAGGCTATAGGAGAAACATCCCATGAACCGTAACTTCTTAAGGATGTGGCATGAAAAGGGCAAAAGGAGATGAGTGCAAACTGAAGGGGCAAAAGCAGGTGGGAGCACTACAAGGTGATGTACAGGTAAATGCAAAACAGCTGAAGTGAATGCTCACATCACCCTGAGGAGACAAAATATGATCTAAGGCCAAAAATAAGGCAAAATTCAATGTGTTTTGGGGCCACTACTTTATTGATGGACTGAGCACAGGACCTTTATTTCCTTATGATTATGATCTGAAAAATAGTGTTTCTTGCCCCTCTTCCCAAATAGCAATGTTCTGATACTTGCAGGACAGATATTTCCATCTGTCACCTGTCAGTGATTACAATTACTTTCCCTTTTCGCTTTTAGTATATACTCATTGACTGAGCCATGTCTTCATATGTGTGCTTTGACTTCTCTTACCTTCAGTAAAGAAGTTCTGTTCAACCAAGACCAGACAAACACTGTTTAAGGAAGAGCAGAGGTAACACACAGAAGAAAAAATAAATATTTATGTATTAACAGAGAATATATTAAAAGGAATATGGGGAAGCTGCTGACAAATGAATGCTGGTTGTGGTCTCAGTATGGAGAACAAAATGACTGTGAGGTACTGAGTTTTCTCCTGATTGTGTTTTCACTTAAACCAGCCATAAACTGATGGCCAAAAGCAAAAATAGTGAGGTAAAGGACTATGAACAGCCCAAAATGTAACACTCAGTTGAGAGAAATGCCTCTGGATTGGAACAGCTCCTCTAATTGTCTTTTGCATAACAGTGGAAAAGAGCTCAAAGGCTTTTGTTCTCATTCCAGTTCATGGATTAAGGAATACATTCTACCATGAAGAAAAAAAATGTATTTACCTTTTCCTTTGTTTTTAGAAGAACAAATATCTATAGGTTTTCTATTAAAATTCATTATATGCAGGATTGCCTTTCCTATTATTTTCTCAGCCAGGTTAATAAGATTCTATGCATATTTTGGAACAACACTATTTTTTTCTAGTTAAAAGCACATTTTATATCTTCTGGGAGGAAGCAATGCTTATGTAAATACGCTGTTTGCACTGATTTGACATTGGGAGTTCACTGGTGCACTGAAGAAGTGAGATTCCTAGCTGATTGTTTAGAAGTAATTAATGCTTCCAGAATTATTTTGTCATGCATACACTGATTTAAGAATACTATTATATTATAGATGCAATGCTCCTGGTTCAGATTCAATTGCAAACCTTTACAGTAAATTAGTATGACAATATGCAGGCAGATAATGATAGGACAAGGGAGAATGGGCTAAAACTGAAAGAGGGGAGGTTTAGGTTGGACATCAGGAAGAAATTCTTCCCTGAGAGAGTGGTGAGGCGCTGGAACAGGCTGCCCAGAGAAGCTGTGGCTGCCCCATCCCTGGCTGTGTTCAAGGCCAGGCTGGATGGGTTCCTGGGCAGTTTGATCTAGTGAGCTAGTGGCTGGCAGCCCTGTCCACGGCAGGGGGGTTGGCACTAGATGATCTCTGAGGTCCCTTCCAACCCAAGCCATTCTATGATTCTATGATAATATCCTTTTCTTCAAGCAAAATAATTAATGTTGATAAAAGAGGTGTTTTATGTAACTATATCCCAGGTACTTCTGTTGCCGCAGTATTGGCCAGATGATGTATCTTTTCACTCACTGACTCACACAGCAAGGACAGTTGTAGGGCATAGTGGACATAGTAGTCATTTACCATTCATTATTAAAAATACCTAATAGAGAACTTTCTGGAGCTCAGCTTCTTCCCATTGAATCTCCCTGACCAAATGTGGGATAGTGGTACTTGCAAAATGTGCAGCTCAGTGGAAGACAGTGTAGAGCCGAGAAGTGGAAACAGCTTCCAGAAACAACACCTGTTTCAGCTTGTAGCTGTCAGATTGGTAGAATTCTTTTCTTTTCTTTTCTTTTCTTTTCTTTTCTTTTCTTTTCTTTTCTTTTCTTTTCTTTTCTTTTCTTTTCTTTTCTTTTCTTTTCTTTTCTTTTCTTTTCTTTTCTTTTCTTTTCTTTTCTTTTCTTTTCTTTTCTTTTCTTTTCTTTTCTTTTCTTTTCTTTTCTTTTCTTTTCTTTTCTTTTCTTTTCTTTTCTTTTCTTTTCTTTTCTTTTCTTTTCTTTTCTTTTCTTTTCTTTTCTTTTCTTTTCTTTTCTTTTCTTTTCTTTTCTTTTCTTTTCTTTTCTTTTCTTTTCTTTTCTTTTCTTTTCTTTTCTTTTCTTTTCTTTTCTTTTCTTTTCTTTTCTTTTCTTTTCTTTTCTTTTCTTTTCTTTTCTTTTCTTTTCTTTTCTTTTCTTTTCTTTTCTTTTCTTTTCTTTTCTTTTCTTTTCTTTTCTTTTCTTTTCTTTTCTTTTCTTTTCTTTTCTTTTCTTTTCTTTTCTTTTCTTTTCTTTTCTTTTCTTTTCTTTTCTTTTCTTTTCTTTTCTTTTCTTTTCTTTTCTTTTCTTTTCTTTTCTTTTCTTTTCTTTTCTTTTCTTTTCTTTTCTTTTCTTTTCTTTTCTTTTCTTTTCTTTTCTTTTCTTTTCTTTTCTTTTCTTTTCTTTTCTTTTCTTTTCTTTTCTTTTCTTTTCTTTTCTTTTCTTTTCTTTTCTTTTCTTTTCTTTTCTTTTTTCTTCTACCTGAACAGCCAATAAGGCTTAAAATTCTTCACACAGGACTTGTGAAATATTTTCATGGAGCTCATAAACATCTGACAGATATGTGGACTGTAATGAACATCTCCAACTGTTTGTCCTGCTGACCTTGTGTGTCTCCCGTTGATCCATAATTGCATGCATTTGTCCAGCTTAAAAGTGGCTGTAACTTGATTCATGTAATCAGTATGACATTCTACAACATGCGTATATAGGTAAACAAAAATTGACCTATAAAATAGAAATGACTACAGATAAGGAGAAAAACATCTTATATGAAAGTTGGACATTGCTTGAATGTTCAATCTGTAGAAGTGACCTTGACTTGACAGGCAGAGAAGTCTAAAAAAGATCTTTTGGATCACCTTGGATAATGAAACTCTTTTTGTCTCTATTCCTCATCTACTAATGGAAATAAATCTTACCTTATCCTCCTGCTGTCTTATCTGTTCAGATGATAAGCTCTGGGAACAAGACTGTCACTTAAAATAGTAAGTATGTTCAGCACCCAGTTTGTAGACGGGGCCTTTAGGTCTAGGGGGCAAGAGTCATAAGGGGATTAAGTCCCTCTTGCCATTGAATTTAATGGGAAATATGTTTGTGCGTCTTTGTCCTAGATAATATAAAGAAACTGTAAATTTCAGGAAAACACTTGCAACACTACTTAAAGAATTATGTTGAAAAGGAAAAAGGAAGAGCAAAAGAAAGACTCTGAAAGATAAAAGAAAACAGTTTATAACAGTAATGTGTAAATTTAGAAGATTGACCAGAGTCCATGTAGTAACTTACAAATTAGGTGATGCTTACACTGTGTTAAGGAAGAAGCTAGTAGAATTTCTTCATTCATTTATTTACTTCTTTCTTTTATGAGGAAGAGCACTAAGATCTGATTTTCTAGGATTAGAAGATGATCCAGGTAGGCCAAGGAACATAACTGGAGCATTGGTATGAGAAGGTTTTCTCCTATTCTCCTATTCTCTCTGCTGTGCTATTTTAGGGGCAAAGTGTAAGCCCAGAGCTTAATCAGGTGCAGTGATTAATGTCTTGCTAACAAGTGGATTGATTGTTTAGAAAATCTCAGGCTTCATGTTTGAGCTTGATATTGAAACAGATAGCTTTGAAAATAATAGAGATCATAGAATTCCGTTTTTAAAGGTTTGTATCATTGATGTGACTGAACCAACAATTGGCAAGTGCACTCTTGTAAAGTAAAATTCTTCATAGCCCATAAGGATTGCACTGAACTTACTCTGCTGCATACTATTCAGTGTTCTCTGGCATCACTATTGGTCTCACAGGGGAAGTACTGGAGGGCAAACAAGTAAATATATTGCTCTCCCATCTTGAGCTGAGGAGAGATGGTTCAAATCTATGTCATACCTTCCCCATCATACCTTGCTTCCATTATAGTATGCACTTGCTTCTACGTGAGGCTGAAGAATCATTGATCAGGAGACAGCAGGACAGAGGCTGAGTGCATAGCCCTCATCTGCCCTATTTCCTATAGCCTATGCACAGTTCAGCCCTGCAGCCAAAAACTAGCTTGTGTCCAGAGTGTAAGGAAGGGATCTTCACCACTCCCATGAGTGTGAACTCCAATGACTATACACTAACATGTGAGACCTTTTGAATGTGGAGACAATGACGTTATTACTTGTGGTTTTTACTCTACTAGTGCACTGGGGAAGAGAAGGGAGAGTCATGAAGTCAGCTGCTGCAGGACTTTGTGTGCCATATGTTGTCATAGAGTTTAAACTAGAAACCATGGGAAAGATGTACCACAATTTTGCTGTCAGCCAGGATTCTGCAGATTGATTTCTGGCCTGGTTTGTTTGATTTTCTTCAGTTGGATATGGATTATTTTCACTACTGCCACAGACTTCATGTTTTGGTAAAAGCATGGGAATTTAAAACAATGTCCTGATGATGAAGGCATAAATTTCACCTATTTCAGGTGAAATAGGAATACAGATTTCATTGTCATTCACAAGAATTTGTATTTCTATCTGAATCGTAAAAGACCATTCTCCTCCCATCACTGCAAGGCTAGAGCTGATTTTTTATTTGAAGAAACTGTCTAACTACCTGTTGAAAACTAGGCAAAGAAACAGCTGTTGTATTGTAGCAGTACTGGAAACAAAAACAGTTCTCCCTTTTCGTTTAACATTATGGACCAGCAAAGAGGGAGTTAGAAGATTCTGGTTGCTGTTTGACTTTATATCTCTGAAGACATTTCACTGAATTAA
>VXAV01004926.1:130100-140928 GCA_013399715.1 Alectura lathami | reverse complement strand
GCCCAGGCTGCCTCCAATCTTCACCTCTTTGACCATCTCCACCACATTGCACTAGGTCCAGCAAGGCATCCCCTCTGGTCAGTCTGTCCAGTACCTGAACCAGAAAGTTATCGTCAATGGACTCCAGCAGCCTCCTGGATCGCCTGCAGCTTGCCGTGTTGTTGTCCCAGCAGATATCTGGATAGTTGTTTGAAGTCCCCCATGAGGATGAGAGCCTGTGCCTGCAATACCTCCTTCAGCTGAAGCAAGAAGGCCTCATCAACAGGGTCCCCTTGATCAGATGGCCTACAGCAGACCCCAACCACCAGCTGCCTTTTATTGGTCCCATCCTTAAGTTTCACCCACAGCTCTCAACCTCAGGGGCAGCTCCTCACAGTCTATGCACTTCTTAACACAGAGGGCAACTCCCCCACCCCTCCTACCTTGCCTATACCTTCTAAAAAGCTTATAGCCCCCCACGCTGGTATTCCAGTCATGTGAATCATCCCACCGCGTTTCTGTGAGAGCAACAAGATTGTAGTTCTCCAAGTGCACCAGAGCTTCCAGCTCCTCCCGCTTATTTCCCATGCTGTGTGCATTGGTATAGAGGCATTTCAGCTGGGCTATCAGTTTCCCCTCAGACCCTGGCACACCCCTCCTAGGCTGATCTCTGATGCACTCGGTTTTAACCCCTTCCCCCTTCAAATCTAGTTTAAAGCGCTTTCCACTAATCCCACCAACTACTGGGCAAAATTCCTCTTCCCCCTTCAGGATAGCTGGGCCCCATCTGGCACCAGCAGATCAGGTGCCGAAAAAAAACTGTTGCAGGACCAAAGTCACAAACCAGGCCCTCTAGTAGGAGACAAATTCCAGAAACTCACTGACCTTCAGGAGTCTGACAGCCTCTGACCTACTGATACTTCTGTTTTTCTAAATCCTTCAAAGCAGATAAGCACTAAAATCAGTGTAAAGGACAACTGTATTGTCCCAGTCAACTTCTGTACAAGTAGAATGAATCATAGAATCACAGAATCATCTGAGTTGGAAGGGACCTTTAAAGGCCATCTAGTCCAATTCCGCTGCAGTGATCGGGGACAGCTACAGCTGGATCAGGGTGCGCAGAGCCCTGTCCAGCCTGGCCTTGAAGGTCTCCAGGGACGGGGCATCCACCACCTCTCTGGGCAACCTGTGCCAGTGCTTCACCAACCCTTATTGTAAAAAACATTTTCCTCTTATCCAGTCTAAATCTCCCCTCTCTCAGTTTGAAACCATTTCCCCATGTCCTATCACAACAGGCCCTGCTAAAGAGTCTGTCCCCTTCTTTCTTGTAGCCCCCCTTCAGATACTGAAAGGCTGCTATCAGGTCTCCCCGGAGCCTTCTCTTCTCCAGGCTGAACAGCCCCAGCTCTCTCAGCCTGCCCTCACAGGGGAGGTGTTCGACCCCTCTGATCATTCTTGTGGCCCTCCTCTGGACGCGTTCCAACAGCTCCATGTCCCTCCTGTCCCGAGGATTCCCCATCTGGACGCAGCACTCCAGGTGGGGTCTCAGCAGCGCAGAGCAGAGGGGCAGGATCACCTCCCTTGCCCTGCTGGCCACGCTTCTTTGGATGCAGCCCAGGATGCAGTTGGCTTTGTGGGCTGCGAGGGCACACTGCTGGCTCATGTCCAGTTTGTCATCCACCAGTACCCCCAAAGTCCCTTCTGGCAGGGCTCTGCTCAATCCTTTCATCCCCCAGCTTGTATCGACAGCAGGGGTTGCCAGGTGCAAGACCTTGCATTTCACTTCGTTGAAGGTCATGAGGTTCTCCTGGGTCCAAAATGGACTGTCTTATTCACAGTAGAATTACCCGTAGCACCCAGGTTAATCATGACTCACCCCTCCATACTATTTCTAGCATTCTGTAAGAAAGTATCCTTAATTTTTCCTGGCATATTGATAGGAAGAGACCTTTAAAGAATGACCACTAATGTAGGAATAGTTAGCTCCAAGCCTTCCATATTTCCAGAATGTGCACATACTTTGGGGCTCTTTTTCATTATGTCTTTTACACTTTATAATTAACCTGCCTCAGAGGATCTTTAAAAATTGATTCTGGGCTTGGCAAAAACATCAAGGCCTGATTGCTTAATTTTTATGTTCTCAAACAAACTCTAGTGGATCCCTAATGTATTTCTTTTCTGTGATTAACTGCTTGATGTGCTTGGATTTTACGCTTTTCTTAAAATTTGAGGATATGTTGGTTCACTAAGAATAGCTAGTAGTTTTTACTTATACAATTTAACACTCCTTGTCTGTCTTCCATAATAGTGGCCTCCTCCACCCAAAAAAAAAAAAAAAAAAAAAAAGAAACTTCATTTTAAGAACAGACATACAGTCCAACACATACCTAGATGCACGTGACCAAGAGTTGCCCACAAACCTTTACTGGTCGCCACAGGATGGAAAAAACAAAAATGATGTTTTTGAAGTAGTTCAAGAAGAAAAGATCTGGCCAATACTATACTCTAATTTTCTCTGGAAAATAGTACAGGAAGAGAAGGGATATTTTGGGTACTTGTGTTCTCCTTAAAACTTTCTACATTGAATCAGGGAGGGAGTGGTACTTTTACATTTGGAGCTAGAAGAGAAACCAGTAACCAATCCGTCAGATACCACTTGTGCTCTTGATACTTAGGATGGAAGTTCCAGGGTAAAGGAGAATGGCCTTTAAGGCTTGTAAGACTGTGTGAGCAACAACTCTGTACACACTGAACAGTTTCCAGTAACAGGATACCAATACACCCATGTAATCATACAATGTAACCTCTACAAGAGAGACCAAAAGATGAATGAGGCTTCAGGAAATTCTCCTGCATTTAGTTGTTTCTTTCTACTCAAGGAGGAATTTATATCCCCTATACTACAAGGATCTTGCATCTTTCCCTTGTCATTCTCTGCAAGAGATAGATTTAATGCGTCTCTCTCTGCCAGTCAGTGGTTCACTGGCTAGTGCCAGCTTTCTTCCTAAATCTGGTGGTCATGGTGTTTCTTCACTCACATCCAAACAGTCTGAGATAAGTATGCATGCAATCATGGATAAACACTTAGGTGATCCTTGGATAAACCATGGCTTAGAATGGACAAATCATATAAGGAATAGGAAAACACAGTTTAAGCAGGATACTCTTGCCAGAATCATATACTTAATCATGAAAGCAAATAGTCTGAGGATGCTTTCTGGGCCCATTTCTGTAATTTTTTTCTGGTTCCAAGAAAGGCATTGGTTTAACCAGTTCTTAATTCTGATTTTGCTAAATGCCAAATTGTAACAACATTTTCAATGTTAATCTCTTTACTGAGTACACTGATTTACATAGGACAAATTACTCTTTAGTAACTTGCAGTTCTTAGGAGTCTATCTGCTTGTTGCTCTTTTGCTTTTTTTTTTTTTTTTTCCACATTTCTATCCTGTTTTGATAGTCTTCCTCAAAGCTGAGATGTCTATTTCTTTCTTGCATTCAACACCATGGTATGTTGGAATATTGCTCACATTTACCAACTGACTCTACAGAGCACTAATTCAGGTGTACTGGGTCCATATTTTTAATTCCCAGTCCATGCTGCCAGAGTTAACATCAAGCAGAATGGTAACAGATGTCTTCTTGAGAGTTATTCCTCTCTGGGTTCTGAGCAAGCGAAAAGAAGGGAAAAGGAAAATTAAAAGGTAAGAAATCTGTACCAACTGATTCCAGCTGAGTTGTCAGTCCATCTTTGTTTTGTGACACTGAGATTTGCCTCAGCACCCGCTCATCAGTGATTGCTATGCTCCCTGAAGCAGCAGTACACAATCCAGCAAACTTCTTTTTTGTGAAGCTTAGACAATACAGGGATGGGGACAGCAGTCATCAGCACTTATTGGCCTTTGCTAGAACTCCCTCAGGAACTGAAGGTCTATATGCTTCACTTCTCTATCCCTTACAAAAGCCTGAATTTTCCTGATACATCAGTGCTGTGGCACAGCAACCGTACTTGGGTTGTTTTAATTTTCTTTCTTAATTTTGTATGTATATATATATATATATATTTTAATCATACAGACATGGATCAGGATAAAACCATATATTTGAAATGCTATCCACTAAGCATTGTAGTTGGATGTTTTAATACAGGCTTTCAAAAAACATACAATCAATTTCTGATTAGCTAAGTTATATCCCATTTGTTTCAATAAAAAGAGTGAACTAAAGAAAACATCACTTCATGTCATCATCCTCTAAAATTTTAAGTATTTGGTTAGAAAATGAAACAAAAAAACAGCCACCAAGTCTATCTAGCCATACTGTATGGAGGTACTTTACACTCTAGTCCAGAGCACAGATATCATAAATATCATATATCACATGTCCTAACATGTAAACAGTTTTAACACACACTGATGCATTAAATAATTTTAAAACTAATTAGAAAGCTTTAGATACATTCTATTACTCCAAGTTACTAAAAGTGATAAACTGTTTCTCAAGATACAGTCTTGCAGAGACACACACATGACTCTTTGATGGATTAAAAACTGGCTGGATGGCTGGGCCCAGAAAGTGGTGGTGAATGGAATCAAATCCAGCTGGCAATCTGTTATGAGCGGTGTTCCCCAGGGGCCAGTGCTGAGGCCAGTCTCAGTAAATTTCCAGACAACACCAATATGGGAGGAAGTGTTGATCTGCCTGGGGGAAGGAAGGCTCTACAGAGGGATCTGGACAGGCTGGATAGGTGGGCTGAGGCCAACTGCATGAGGTTCAACAAGCCCAAGTGTCAGGTCCAGCACCTTGGTCACAACAACCCCCTGCAATGCTACAGGCTTGGGGCAGAGTGGCTGGAAAGCTGTGTGGAGGAAAAGGACCTGGGGGTGCTAGTTGACAGCCAGCTGAACATGAGCCAGCAGTGTGCCCAGGTGGCCAAGAAGGCCAAGGGCATCCTGGCTTGCATTAGGAATAGTGTGGCCAGCAGGAACAGGGAGGTGATGGTCCCCATGTACTCGGCACTGGTGAGGCCGCACCTCGAGTGCTGTGTTTCGTTTTGGGCCCCTCACTACAAGAAGGACATCGAGGCCCTGGAGTGTGTCCAAAGGAGTGCAACAAAGCTGGTGAAGGGCCTGGAGCACAAGGCTTATGGGGAGCGGCTGAGGGAACTGGGGCTGTTCAGTCTGGAGAAGAGGAGGCTCAGGGGAGACCTCATTGCTCTCCACAGCTGCCTGAAAGGAGGCTGTGGTGAGGTGGGGGTCGGCCTCTTCTCCTAGGTAACAGTGATAGGGCAAGAGGTAACGGCCTCAAGCTGCGCCAGGAGAGGATCAGGTTGGATGTTTGGAAAAACTTCTCTGAGAGAGTGGTCAGGCATTGGGACAGGCTGCCCAGGGAGGAGGTGGAGTCTCCTTCTCTGGAGGTGTTCAAGAAACGTGTGGATGTGGCACTGAGGGACATGGTTTAGTGGGCATGGTGGTGTTGGGTTGACGGTTGGACTAGATGACCTTAGAGGTCTTTTCCAACCTTTATGATTCTATGAGTTTATGATTCTATGAATTAGATCACACATTTTTTGTATTTCTTAGGTTGCAGTGGGATGACTGGCAAAAATAACTGTAAGAAAAGAAAAGAAAAAAAATCATGTAACTGTAGTACATTTACTTATCTGGTCTTGTGTGGTCCATATCTAGCAAGCCAATTTTTCCAAAAGATACATCAAATACATTAGCATAGTTTTGTGGATTATATCAGTGTTTTTTGTCTGTTTTGTGCTACTGTTTCTACCTGTAGTGTATTTAAGTACCTTAGGTAGATTTCATTCCTTTCAAATACTCAGTAAGATTTGGAACATCTATACATTCTTAATAGCTAGCTGTGCTCTGCATCTTCCCCTTGTACTAGTAAAGATGAGCAGGTAATAAGCTTCTGTTAATTATGTTATGGCTTAACAAAAAATATGGAGGAAATGTCAACCTAATTCATGTTTAATTAGAGTATGAGTTTATAAATTTAAAAATTAACATAATTAACAGAAAATATTTTCAGATATATAAATTTTTAAATTCCATATTAAGAAGTAAATATGAAAAGCAAACACAGCTCTATAATCTCATGCTTAGTAAACAGTAAAACTAACACATTTACATATATTTCTCTGTGAAAAAATATGATAGCTACTTTAAAATTATTTGTTCAACTACTTCTATTGGAAGTACCACATAAAATCAACTGGTTGTTTTGTGTTGGCCCAGGGAACAGATCCAGTGGAGGGCAAAGCACCCAGTTAGCAAGATGAGGTAAAAAATTGCAAGACAAACATATGGCAGCTAACAGCATGTACACTTCTTATGAACTAAAGTTAAAAAAGCAAAACAAAACAAAACAACTTATATTGCATTCCCAAAAGGTAACTCAGCATAAAAAACCATAAAAGTATTTTTTTCCTTACTGAAATCGTAATTTTCATGGACCAATACACTGAAAGTTCTGTTTCATTCCCTCAGAGCCAATAATCATTTGAAACTTTGAGATACATATTTAATGTATTTGGTCTGGAAGAAATGCTACTGATAACTTGTTATCACCACAAGATGCTTCTCGGCAAGAGATTGCAATGCAGTAAAACTGCAAAGCAGCATCTGTAACACAGTTGTGCATTAACAAATCTCACACCTCATTATGGTCCCACACCACATTCTTATCTCTGAGCTGGAGAGAGATGAGTTTGAAGGGTGGACTACTCAGTGGATAAAGAATTGGTTGAATGGTCACAGCCAGAGGGTTGTGGTCAATGGCTCTGTGGCCAGGTGGAGGCTGGTGACAAGTGGTGTCCCTCAAGGGGTCTGTGCTGGGGCCAATGCTCTTCAGCATCTTTACCAATGACCTCAGTATTGGAATCGAGTGCACCCTCAGCAATTTTGTGGACGACACTAAGTTGAGAGGTGCAGTTGATACAATAGATGGAAGTGACGCCATCCAGAGGGACCTGGACAAGCTTGACAAGTGGGCCCATGGAAACTTTGAGAGCAGCCCTGCAGAGAAGGTCTTAGGGGTTCTGGTGAATGAGAAGCTGGATATGAGCCAGCAGTGTGCACTTGCAGCCTGGAAAGCCAACTGTATCTTGGGCTGCATCAAAAGAGGAGACCAGCAGGGAGAGGGAGGGGATTGTCCCCCTCTGCTCTGCCCTCTGAAGCCCCACCTGCAGCACTGCGTCCAGGACTGGGGCCCCCAGCACAAGAAAGACGTGGAGCTGCTGGAGCAGGTCCAGAGGAGGGCCACTAAGACAATCAGTTGTGGATGTCCCACCCCTGGAGATGTTCAAGGCTAGGCTTGACAGGCTCTGGGCAGCCTGACCCAGTGGGTAGCAAGCAGTGGGTAGCAAGCAGGGGCTGGAACTGGATGGGCTTTAAGGTCCCTTCCAACTCAAACCATTCGGTGATTCCATGATTGCTAAACCAATCATATGCAGTTAATTACAGTTGTTGGTTGCACCTGCTCTAATAAGGATCCATAAAGATCATCCCTGTGAGAATACATCAAAATCCACAAATTAATGTCTTCCTGAATGTGAATAGTGTAAGAGATTTAGGGAGATGGTTCACATCAATTTCAGAAATTTAGGGTGAGGTCCATCTTAGTTATCACAGGAAGGGTTGGCCTGGCTTTGGCGAAAATCTATAGCCTTTCTTTTATTGTACAGGGATGTCTGTACAGTATCATCTCACTTTTTTTCTTTTTTTTTTTCTTCTTTCTTCTTTTAAACTTTTTGTTTAAAGTAATCCAAATTATATGTCTACTTACCTCCCTGAAATGACATTTAATCTTAAGAGAAAACACAGAGACTGAATTTAAGGCAGAATGTTTGCAGTTATTAGAAAATCATGACACAGAACTGCTAATAAAAATCTTAACACAATAACTCTAATAATAAAAATGTAGAGTGTAATTTTGCTAGTGAAATTAGCAAAAGTCTACCTACTACATTTTTGTTAGTCTGGGATCATAGTCAGAGGTAATAACCTTTTGTATAAACCATCTAAACATCTAAATGGTCGGCTTAACGTACTGAATCATTAATAATTAAAAGAGAGAGGATATTTATTTTATAAGGAAACACTGGAAACTATTGAAAAATTACACTGAAAAACATCCAAAGGAGTTTTATAAATTAGCATGCTTTGAAACATCTCAAAACAGTTAAATCTGAAAATTTTCATAAGTTGCTTAAGCCATAGCAACACAGAGAATTGGCCACAGTAGACTATTTGGCAAATGTTTAACATTTCCTTTACAACACTAACGAAATCAAGATGAAAGCAGAAAAGGATTTTATGAGTAAAGTAGTCACAGAATCACATTGAGAGCTCTAAAGAAACAGAAAAGGCACAGACAAAGCTATGTGTGTGCCACATGCTCCACCTGGGAAAAAGAACTGCAGTCAATGTACAAAGTAGAACAGGTAAAAACAGAAGTTCCAGCCAAGTTTAGGACAAAAAATAGGAAGTCCTGCAGTGCCACATCAATTAATCCTTCTGCCAGACTTCTCTCATTGCCTTGAGAGCTACTCAGCATATGGCTAGAATATAGGTCCCGATATATGTTATGGACCCACCAAATGAATTGTATCATTCCAGGACCTTACATGGCTACAACGAGCCACGATTATTATTATTTTTTTTTTTCTTAAATAACCAGAAAACAAGCAGTGTCCTCAAAAGATGTAAGTCCCTATAAAAACTTTTTTTTTTTTTTTAAAGTCAGTCCATTGATGTTTCCTAAACTGTAAATAGCATATTATCTTCCACTGTCTACAAACTACATTTTACTTTCCCTTTCCCTCTTAAAATCTGATTTAATGGGTAGTTATTGAACTTCATTTGAGGTAAAATTTTCTCACTCCATATTTATTTTTTGACTGCTACAACCAACTTACAAGACAAACAAAAAATGTAGCATAAAAGCAAAATATATTCATCTACCATGCATCTGCTACTAAAGCAGATGAATTTAAAGCTTTTTACCATAGGGCCCAATTCAAGAGGTAAAAATAAATTCTCTTTTCATCAAACCCCTGTCTACTAAACTCCAGTTCAGCATTACATATGGGAATTCTCCTATCAGCAGTCATATGCACAGCACATTTTAGATAGGCAAAGAAACAAAGCTTATCTCCAATTTTTATTTCTTACCTTCACCCAACATTTTCTCTAGCTTCTCAGCTGAAAGAGCTGGCATATTCCCAATTTCTTCTTTACCCCTTCTTTCTTAGTTGTATTTCTGAATTATAGAAATTTTCAAAAACAAGGGGAAAAAAATCTGCCTAAAAGTAATAGTGTTCCTTCCTTGGATAATTTACAAATACATTGAAATAAAGAGTGTATTTATCCTAGCCACAACAGACTGAAGTCCCTTGCGAAGTCCACTGCAGGAATACCCTAACCCCTGCCTCAATAACACTGCAGGAGACAGAACATACCCTGTATGATTTTCGTACCACTGCCACCTTCTATGAATTCTTTTCAGATGCAGAGACCTCTGCGGGAAAGGCTGAGAGAAAAGGCAAGTGGGAGAGCAAAGTGCATAAAGACTAGAAACCATTTTCCTTGAAGGTCTTACAACCCTATTCTAACAGCAGGAGATGGTATGCACTACCCAACCATCAATTAAGCAGTGGTGGTTTGGAGAAGTTCAATTATAAAAGTAATTGTAGACTTCAGGAATGGCACAGTGCTTGGTGCGTGACTGTACAGCAAGATGACTGAGGTGGGATGTAAAGAACACAGCTGGGGGGCTGTCACGTACTGGTAAAACACTGGTCTCACCACACGTCTGAACACAACAACATACATGTTAGGACAAATTGCTACGCTGCAACAACAGAACCTGTTGGTGTTCCCACAGTGGACACCTGCAGTTAGGACACTTTCTGTAAGGCTTATACACACAAAGGTGAAGGAGGAAAAACCTTCTGTTGTTCAGAACAACAAAGAGCCAGCTCCAGAAGCACAAGGCCGAGACCACCAGTATTCCTTCACTTACAATGGAATTGTTCAAAAAGCTGATCTCAAGTTCCAACGCAAAAACATCCAGCCAGACTCTAAGTCCACAGTATACAATCATTTGCTTTAGAAGGTTCTTCTCGTGGCTGCTTGCCGTCGTGATACGTACTTCAGAAATCTAAGAATTTGATTTCTCTCATTTCCTTAAGGGTTTTTAACTTCTCAAGGTACAATAACAAAAAAAAGCTGTGTCAAAAACTGCATCTAAAACTTTTAAGATGCATCAAAGAACTGAAATTACACATGACAATGCTAAAGAATGACAGAATGCAACAAAGCTTTTATTTTAGCATCCAATTTTCTGAGAACTAAAGAACAAGCATCAAAGTGGTAGCAGTATTGAAATGAAAGCTGAAAACTGTCAACTTTTGATAAGATCATTTTTAAAGATCTAGAAACTAGTCTAGCAGCCCTAAGTCAATCGAGAGCAAATTAACACCTTAAATGTTCAGGGCTACATGGATGAGGTACACACTAAAACACAAAGATGCAGTATTGTACTGAGTTAGCTTACTGCTTACAGAAAGGCAGAAGAGGCTATTATATTAAGCCAAATTCCACAGAATACAGATTCTGCAAAATATCTTTTATGGTTAGGGTAAAGGAACACGCTAGTGCAGACAGGCTGCTAATTTACCTATTTTATGAGCCAGTGCAATGAGTTCTGAAATCTACTGTGGCAAAGTGTGCATGGTGCAGGTCAGTCTTTTAACAAGCAGCTGTGGGGATGATCTCCATAGCTTTAGACTCTTAAAAGACTACAGCTATCCAAACGTCTCATTATGTAACACAAC
>VXAV01004926.1:81190-92879 GCA_013399715.1 Alectura lathami | reverse complement strand
TCCTCATAACAGACTTTTTTTGTTTCCCTACACTTAATGAAAACCATGTGCATGGTACATTTGGCTGGTAACATGTCCTTTATCATTTGGAATTTATGCAGGTAATGGTGCATAGTATAGCAGAACAGCCTGACATATGAATCACAGAATAATAGCAGCCTGTTCCCTGGAAAGTATGGAGGTCATCTGGTCTTCCTGTTTGTACTTGAACTAATCAAGAAAATAGATTAGCCTATATCAAGTACTTGACATGCAAAAAATTAAAAACATAAAAATAAATTAGCAGGTCACACTTGTTGAACACAACATATTTACTAGATGAGAAGTAACATGTCTTTATTCTTTTCTTGTATACTTCATCCTCTGGACTATAAAACTCCTGGCTTGAATCTTGGTTTACAGTGTGGAAGAGCCAGACAGGAGAAGGAGTTCAGAATTTATGTGGTGTCTTTGAAAAATTCCTTGAAATGTGAGTGAACCTCATATTACTAGGAAAAGGGGATATTAACAGTTGTGATGCACAGATCTGTCCTAGTTTATAAAATTGTTCTAGATTTATATAGGATGTTTGAGAACAGAGTGCATAGATCACTGATTGCAGCCAGAAGACAGGAAGCTTGCTGTTTGGCAGAGGTGCATGTAGTCTCTGTCTCCCAAATAACAGACATGATTAGGCAAAAGGAAAAAGGAACAGAATGAGTCTTGTAGTAAAGGAGGCAATGCTAAGTTATGCAAAGAGCAACTGATTAATGTAAATACATTGTAAGTAAATGATCGATTAACAGGAATGACTAATACATAAATTAAGTCACATTTTTCACTTGCAAACTCTATGGTCTCGCATTGCAAAACTGTATAATTACAGTTGTTATCTATGCAAATCAGATAATGACACATATAAGTAGCCACTTAGAAGCACAACTGGCCGTCTGCATATAAATTTGCATGCAGTTACATTATAATCTCATTAAGTGTGGAACTTTGATTAATTATGTAGGCACAGTCATTCTCTGAAAGAGGTAGATCCTCAGAGAAAAATAGCACAAAAATAAGGTGCCTAAGCACCTGAAAACAAATTTAAAGTTACATGGATAAACCTTAATTCTGGCATATTCTAATCTCTGTATGATTAATTTTGAAGCCTTAATGTTTGTGTGTTTTTTTAAACACTTTTAAATTTTGTAATTAGCGTCCATACTGAGCCATACATATAAACATTAATTTTTTATATATAAACAAATTTTTAATGTGAGTTCGCTGTCCTTGTGATTTTGAAATCTAATGTTATTCAGGCCACAACGATCAGTGAGGGAAATGTTACCTCCTTCACAAAAGGTAGCCTTTCCAAAAGCGCATAGGTAACTTTGAAGCCTGTCTCATTTTCACAAGGTGACTTAGTCACTTAGAATCTAAGTGCCAGTGACTGCTATTAGAGCTAAGACTCTTGAATCCCTTGCATACCTCTGAATATTCTATCCAAATCTTTTTGTTCCAAAATGTCTGAGGAGCATATTTTTATAGTTGTGTAATTGCCTAAAATACATATAGGTGATCAATGAGAATTTAATGTTATTTGGCATATAAATTTCTCGTGGCTACGTCTGTATATATCTAAATGTCTTTGCAAATCTGGCCTTAAATCACTTTTCAAAAGACCGTGTCTCAAAATTCCAGGTAGCGTAGGTACTTTATAATGCTAAATCAATATAATAACTTTGCAGATTTTAACATTTTTCAATAATCATCCATCACAAAATGAATAAATTAGTTTTGAAATCTTGATCTTTAATCCTCCCTGTAACCGTTGTAGTGTAAAGACCTTTTGGGGGGGGGAGGTCCTAGTTTCTAATTGTTTTTTCTTTAACCCCGGAATATGCCTCATTGTTCGTGATTGTAAAGTGCATTCTAAAGTATTATTGAGGAAGGGTACTCCCCAGTTTATCAAAGATACTTGCAAGTCCCACAAAACTTTTGCTCGATCAAGGTACCACTTTCAATTTGTAAGTAATTTTATGACAGATTTTATTTTCTGCCTTGCTTTTTTATAAAACTTTTGAGTTTGCAGTTAAAGCAGAAATCTGTAAGACTTCTATGGGTGTCTGAAACTATTAGTTTGAGTGTCATGACATCTTGGATGCTCTTGCCTCAATTAACAATTAGAAGGGGTTATTGGATCAATAGTCTTTCAGGATTCACAGCTGTGATGTATAATGTCAGAAACTCAGTGAACCCTAAGCCCCCTTTGTCAGCTGTTGCTCTTGAATAGCTTTCAAAAAGAACATTGCAATTTAAAACTGAAAAGACAGCTTTGTTACCTTTTAATGAGGAGAATAAAACAAATTGTTTGTGTGAACTTTTGTCTATAAGTTTATTTTTGATGAACTCTATTTTTCAAAAAAGGGGGAAAAAAACACCTTTGTTTTAGCCTATGAAAGTTAGAACATATAGTTTGGCTTTCTTTCAAACTTGTGAGAGCTTTTGAAAACAGGCTTAGTATTTCTAAACACCACTGAATCACAGAACAGCTGAGGTTGGAAGGTACCTCTGGAGACTGTCTAGCCCAACAGATGCTAGCAGAGCCAGCTGCAGCAGGTTACTCAAAGCCACATCCAGTCAGGTTTTGAATATCTTCAAGGACAGAGCCTCCACAACCTTTCTGGGCAATGTGTTCACGTACTTGGCCAGCATTGTGATAAAAAACATTCATACATTTGAGTGAAATACATTCCTTGTATGTCAGTTTGTACTCATTGCCTCTTGTCCTGTCACAGTGGACCATCAACTGGCTGACACTCTCTTGTTCAGTTCCCCCCATCAGGTCCTTATAAACTTTGACAAGATCCCTCACAAACTTCCTCTTGAGTCTAAACAGTAGCTCCTTCAATGCCACATGCTTCAATCCCTTACCCATTTTTGTGGCTCTTCCCTGGACTCACTCCAGTTTGTCCATGTCTTTTTCTATCAGGGAGCCCAGCACTGAAGGCTGCACTCCAGAAGTGGCCTTCCCAGTGCCGCGTAGAGGGGAGGGATCACTGCCCTGGACCTGCTGTTGATATTTTCCTTGATAGTACCCAGGATGTTCCCAGTCTTTGTTGCACAGATGCATCACTGGCCCGTTTCTCCAGCTTGGTGAAGTCTCTCGAAATGGCATCACAGCCATCTGTGTATCACTCTTTCCTCCCAGTTTTGTACCTGAGGGTGCAAGCTGTCCCGTTGTTCCACTTATGTTTTTAAAAAGTATTGTCACAGTACTAACCCTTGGATTATTCCGCTAGTGTCTGGTCTCTAACTAGATTTCCTGTCACTGATCAGAAAGCTCTGAGACTGTCAGTTCAGCCAGTTCTCATTCCACCTCACTGTCCATTTATCTAGCCTGTATTTCATTAGTTTGTATCTGAAGTGATGCTGAATGTCCTGTAGTTCTTGTCTTTCCTGAAGATAGGAATGACATTACCTTTCTTCCAGTCCTCAGGAACCTCTTCCAAGTACCCATGACCTTTCAAAGCTACTGAATAACCTTGCAGTGACATCCCATCACATCTCATGGACCATGTGCAAGGCTAGTTTAAAGGCTCCCTGACCTGATCCTCCTCTACCAAGGTAAAGTCTTCTACACTCCACATTTTCCTCCTGGTCTCAGTGGCTTGGGATTCTTAAAGGTTCTTAGAGCAGAGACCAATGGAGCCCAAAGCAAAGAAGGCATTAAGTACCTCTGTCATTTCCAAGCCATTTGTTACCAGATCACCTGTCCCATTCAGCAGGAGGACACATTTCCCCTAGTCTTCCTTTATCTGCTAATATACCTGTAGAAGCCTGTCTTGTTACCTTTTACATCTCTTCCCAGATTCAACTTCATATAGTCTTTGACTTTCCAAACCCTGTCTTTGTATGCTTGCACGGGGTCTCCAGAGAAATTCCAGGTCACCTGCTTTTACTTCTTGTAAGCTTCTTTTTGATGTTTGGGTTAGACAGGCCTTCTGTCACTTTTGCTTGATTCATGCATGGGAATGAACCATTCTTGAGCTTAGAGATGATCCTTGAAAGTCAGCTAGCTCTACTGGTCCACTCTTCTCTCCAGATTAGTCTCTCATGGGATTCTCCAGGCAGATCACTAAGCAGGTTAAAATCTGTGCTTCCACAGCTCAGTTACACCTGCAATTACTTCTAAATATTGGTGGAAGGTTAACTATAACAGAAAACATCTATTCTTGAAGATAGAAAATAAAATGTACTTAGTGCTTAGGTTGTAGTTAGGCTGATTCTTGGAAGATGTGATAAAATCATACAGCAGCAACACTGGAGGGAAAAAAAAATAAAGTAATAAACTAGAGGAATAGATGCTGTGTTAAACATTATTGTTTGCAGTGACTTTTAAGCTTGTAATAATTCATATTATCCCCATGTGCAGTACAAGAAAGAAATATGAGGCTTTAAAGAAGACATAAAATGTTATTTTACTTCTTCATGGATATCAGTTTTTAATAGAAAACAAATGAAATTAAATTGCTACAAAAAAATATATATATATAAAAATAAACATTTTAAATTCATTTCACTTTGTGGTAAATAGAGCGAAGTATATATAATAAATGACTAAACATCTACATCTGCAAGCTATTTATACCAGAACTGTATACATGCTTAAGATGATTTGAGACTCCATATTTTAATGGCAAAATAGAAATTAAAAATAATGATAACTAAACATCAATGTTAAAGCATGAGTTTAAGAACATCTTGAAAACTCTACAGTGACCTCCATTTTCCCTGTGCCACACATAGATATCTGCATGCAACCTACATTCAATATGTACATTTATTTACACCCTTTTGGCCAGTCCCAATGGCATATGAAACCCACTTTTCATTTCCTTTGTGTAGGAGACTCCTACATTCCTGAAATGTTATGATAGTTCCTGAATTAATTTAAACTACAAGGTTTTATTTAAGAGTATCCATTGTATAATAAAAACTAATTTGCATTAATATAATGAGGTATTTAGTCTAAATTATTCTAGTGAGAGTAGCTATGAAAATTGTTTTGAAGGATTTATTTTCTACTTACAAGATTCTTTCTTAATGAGGATTACATCCTCAAAGGAGAACAAGTAATTGATAAAAATTGTTTTTTGCCTTTCAATAGAATTTTCATTCCCATTATCTTGTTCTAGACTAAGATGTTAAATCTTTACAATTCAAGACAATGAAATAATAACCATCTCTAAATCCACACTGTAGGTCAAACTTTTAAATTGTCAACTACCTGCATTGTAAAACTCACCTAACATAGTTGTTCAAGGTCTCAGAGTTTCCTTTTCTTCTTTGTTTAATTCAGTGGAAACAGTTCTCGTTTGATTCTATTATACAAAATAGAATACAAATTCTATTGTACAAAATACAAATCTCCGGATTTGCCACATGCTAGTGGTTTTATTAATATTGAAATAAAGCAGTTTACAACCCAGTGACAGAACTTGACTGCTGTCAATTCTGCAGCAAATACAAAAAGCAGCCCTTGTGTGTGAATGTACCTAATACTCCTTGGGTACATCCATGGTCAGTTTTGCCCACATCTCAGCTGGAATGCACACTGCAACTTTTCAGCCATCCACCTGGTACCATCATGATGATACTGACAGTATGGAACTCGGTGTCCTGGTAGCCTGTGCTTAGCAGGACTAGATGCTATTGTTCTTATAACCACGGAGCATCAATTGCTCCAGTCCTACACTTACGCGAACCTGTAAGGGCTGCGAGTCTGTACTGGTAAAAATCACACTGTTGTGAAGCAGGACTTAGTTCTGAGATGAGTTTCTATATTCATACTGTCCCATTTGCTCTGCTGTTCAGTCATGTCCCACAGCGATGCTTGCATGGGCTCTGTGTACCTGATACAGGGATCTCGTACCTGCCCTGCTGAGCCACCTCCTCCATCCTTCAGTCTTTGCTGTTGAGCCATTCTGCTCACAGTAAAACACTTCACGTACCCCAGAGCAACCTGGATGCTGAACCTAGCTTCTGCAGCCTTTCTCCTTGAGGGCTGAAGTAGCCGTCAAACTGTTGCCTACATGAACATTTTCTGCTCTTGTAATATAAGCTGTAAGAAGAGGCAAGTTGTAGATACCTCCTAGGAGGGCAGAGAAAAAATATTCTGGATGAGATCAGTGGTGCAGTCTGAGGAACAGAAAGAAAACTTTAATATTTAGATTTTTATTTTTTTTTTCTTTAACCATACATAAACTATAACAGTTTCTTTTGTCTTATTTCAACAGAAGGTGAAGGATATTTTCTTCAAATCTAACATTCAGAATAAAGGCCTCCAATTAATTTGGCTTAGTTCTCCATTGTATCTGGTATAGTGAGCTAATTAACGTTAGTATTTAGAAAAATAATTTATTTTGGGTCATGCCTTCTGAAATGATGTTGTTAATTACTGAGAACAAATAGGAAAGCTTCTTTCCCTAGCTTTTGCTTTCATCTCCAAGACATCAAAGCAATGCTTTTTACTCATTAATTACCCAATTAAAGAAAATCAACAATTAAAGATAAACAACAACGGAATATAGGAACTTGGCAAGTTCTTTTTAAAAAATGACATCAGTGTACAATTGATACATTCCAAGAAGTTTACAATACAGTTCCACATAGCTTCAGGCTAGCTGCAGCTGTTTGGCCCATGAAGGAATCACAGTTGGTGGGTATGATCTACTTATGCTCCTGAATAGGGTGTTCTCAGTGGCCTGGAAGGCAGTACTCTTCAGTCAAAGTTTGTAGTGATAGAAAGCATAATGATGTTCACATTTCAAACATGTTTGGATGTGGACAACAACTTTTAGGTAAATAAATTTATTTTAAAAAATAATGTTCTTATAAGAATTCAGATTCTAAACCCAGTGGTATAGAAAATACAAATTAACTTAGTAGTTTCTTCCAAAGATTTGACTTCCTATACTGTCCATAGTACTGTTATGTTGCTGTGTTTTGTTGAACCAATACCTCAGATCTGAATGCTTTTTAGCAGGAGGTAAAGAGAATATCTCACATTTCAAAACACACACTTGCAAAGCGCTTTCAATTTAAAACTCAAGAATGTTCAGCAAAAAAACCCACAAATACTTATGACTTCTTTAGATACAGACATACATATGCATCCACAAAAAATGTTCATTGCGTTTTTAAAAAATAAATATTTTCAATTAAGCATTCATCCAGATAGGATGAATTATGTTATCTATTTATCATAACATGGAAGTTAATTTATCAGATAATTCAGATTTAATCCTATTGCTAAGAATTCAATTCTTTGTATCCATGGAAAAATCTCAAGACTTTCTATAGACTCTGGGTTAGTTTATTGCAGTTTTGAGGAGGAAAAATATGTAGTTCTGGGAAGGGGCAAACAGAGCGAAGAGGTAAAAGAACATGAAGAACATCTAGAATATTCGTTTTAGAGAAAGTGATTTCTAAACTTTAGAAGAAGCCCAACACAAGCAAGTTATTAAGTGTCCTAGGGATATATAGCAGGAAATTACAAACTACTTAGTTTATGATCAGTTGTAACAAGTTGTAAAGAGCGATTATATAGAACTGTAACATATAAAGAGACTAAGATGGAGGATCTTATTTAAAAATAGTTTCACCATCATTAAACAGACAACATTCCACAAGGAAAACAAATTTTCCATTTATAAGATGAATTTACATGGCGAGAGTCCAGAACAAAAATATAGCTGACAAAAAATATATGCTTATGTTTTCATCAGAAATTATTCTGTTTTCCAGTAGATGCTTCTTTTCAGGAGTTAAGTACTAGCGTCTTCTCTGTATTCACATTGTAGTACATGGGATGTCAATACTCTGGCTGTTGCTCAGTATTTCCAGACATTCCAGGTTCAAGAACTTGATTCACACTTTCAGCAAAATGAAGGACTTTCTGGTAGAAGTAACCATTTTAAAGCAATATTTAGAGTTCCAGAGCAGGGTTAGGCTGTCCACATAAACAATGATTATTTGAACCCTACTACCTTCTGATTTGTGCTTTTGCTAGTAACTTTCATTTGAATGTATTCAAAAGAAAAAAAAAATAGGAGGAGAGGGTGGTGCTATTTAAAACCACTGCCCACTTGGAGAACTATTTCATCTACTGTTAAGTACAATACTCTGCTTTGCGCATTGTCCTGTAACTAATCTTATATATTTGTTAGAAATAGTTAAATACTAATGAACCATTCAAGATGATGGCACACACACAAAAAAAGAAAGCATAATTACACTACAGGGATGAACTCTCTCAGTATTATTTTGTCATTTAAAGAACTGCTTAATGCAACAGTGGCGAGCCTTTTGGAGTACTTCATGCAGTGCTGCAGGCTTGGGGCAGAGTGGCTGGAAAGCTGTGCGGAGGAAAAGAACCTGGGGGTGCTAGTTGACAGCCAGCTGAACATGAGCCAGCAGTGTGCCCAGGTGGCCAAGAAGGCCAAGGCCATCCTGGCTTGCATTAGGAATAGTGTGGCCAGCAGGAACAGGAAGGTGATGGTCCTCCTATACTCGGCACTGGTGAGGCCGCACCTTCAGTGCTGTGTTCCGTTCTGGGTCCCTCACTACAAGAAGGACATCGAGGCCCTGGAGCGTGTCCAAAGAAGGGCAACAAAGCTGGTGAAGGGCCTGGAGCACAAGGCTGATGGAGAGCGGCTGAGGGAACTGGGGCTGTTCAGTCTGGAGGAGAGGAGGCTCGGGGGAGACCTTATTGCTCTCTGAAACACCCTGAAAGGAGGCTGTAGTGAGGTGGGGCTCAGCCTCTTCTCCCAGGTAACAGTGATAGGATGAGGGGTAATGGCCTGAAGCTGCACCAGGGGAGGTTCAGGTTGGATGTTTGGAAAAACTTCTCTGAGAGAGTGGTCAGGCATTGGGACAGGCTGCCCAGGGAGGAGGTGGAGTCTCCCTCCTTGGAGGTGTTTGAGAAACGTGTGGATGTGGCACTTAGGGGCATGTTTTAGTGGGCATGGTGGTGTTAGGCTGACAACTGGACTAGATGATCCTAGGGGACTTTTCCAACCTTTATGATTCTATTCTATGAATCTATGCTCCTCAGTTTCACAGAATCAGTATGGTATTGAGTGGTTGAGGCTGGAAAGGAACCCTGGAAGTCACCTGGCCCAACCCCTGCTCCAGGGGGCACACTCAGAGCAGGGTGCCCAGGACCACGTCCAGGCAACTTTTGGAAATCTCCAATAGGGAGACTCCACAGCCTCTGGGCAGCCTGTGTTCGTGCTCCATCACCCGCACAGTACAGCAGTGCTTCCTGATGGTCAAGGGGAACTTCTGTGTTCCAGTTTACACCTGTTGCCTCTTATCCTGAATTTGTCTTTTTATTTCTCTTTAAAATGTTGACTTTTTTTTTTTTCCTGTTTTTCTTTTATTTGATGGTTTAATTTTCAAGCATAACTTGATTTTTGTTAAAATGAACAGAAATTTTCCAACTGGCACAGATGTTTCTTTAACATCAACATCAACTCCTGATTGTTATTCAGCCAGGACATTATGCTCCTTTTGCTTTGACCTAGTGCATTTTTTTTTTCCCCCCAAACACACTCTTCACATTATTCCTAAATTCTTACTAAACCCATGTTAAAGTATTTCTGGGCAAGAGATTCACTTTCACCAAAGCAATCATACTTCGAGGATGTTAATGGCAGTAACAAAGTGCTTGGATCTTAGCTGACCCTTGACAGAAAAGATCTTTGTATTTAGAACATGTATTTTAAACAGTGGTAAATTACTAAAATATCTTATCAATGAACATATCAATAGATGTGAAATCTGGGATCACCTAAAACCATTTCTGCTTTCTGCAGTTTCAGTTAGAATAAACATGATGAATTAGAAGTATCTGTGATTAAGCAGAGTACTTAGATTTAGACTTGTAAGTTACAAATATACATTAAAATTTTACTGAGATGTCTACGAAACTTATTGTGGCTAGACAAACTAAATATCTAGTGTATTTTTTTTTGTGTATGTGTAGAGTATGTACTATAATAGACTCCTAATTCAAATAAAAACTAATCACTAAAAATGACTGGCTACTTCCATCAAATTTTGAATGTCATTAAAGCCCATCTTTGGCCTTATGCTTTGCTGTCTGTTACTTTATTTTTGTCACAGAATGACGGTACAGGCTTCTGAAAAGATGACTCATTTAACAAAAGGAAAATTAAATTAAAAAGTCTTGCTTCCTTAGACTTCAAAGATGAAGAAAAACTGTTTCAAAGCTTTCAAATAGCTAAATTATTCTTGATGCAGTTTTTACTGATTCTTTATTATCTCATCTATGAGATTTACATTAATCATAGCTGGAGACTGAGGTTTCAAGATGTAACCATGGTTAGGAACATGGAGTTTTGAGGGCTGGTTCTCAAAACATTCAATTCTTCCCTGAAATATTTGTTTAGCCTCTTTTCATGGAATAGAAAGACAGTGCTGGAATTCATTCCACTTGTTTTAGGCAGCTGCTGTGTGTGGAATGAAAGGATTGCCTCATGTAGTGCCTGCCCCTTTCTACTGACCTAGAAAGAAGCTCACTTAGGAAGGCTATGTAGATATTAGAGATTTAGCATGAGACACTAATCCCTCACACCTGAAATACTGTGAATTTTAACATCTCCAAAGAGTCTGTGGTTATACTTCTGCAGGAGAAATGCATTTTTTCCACTTACATGTGCCTCCTATTAGCCTTGACATCAGTGGTGTAATCTCTATTTATACCAGCTGTACTGCCTCAAGTCAACACAAAGCCATGTGGCATTTCTATCTGTTAAAGGATCAAGGGAATCCAAGTAAAGAAAACAGCATATTGCCGTGGAGCTGTCCTGTCACCTTTCTTCCTCTCCGATTTTGTTGAATCGAAGCCACACATTAGTCAGTGTGCTGCTTACATGGGAATTATAAGAACATAGCTTCTTCCTTTATTAAAAAAAGCACGGGTAGAGGCAGGATAAATAAAACACCGTGTCCTTGTTCTCAAGGGTAAAGTGATCGTCCTTTCTTCAGAAGGCAGTGGCTTAGAGTACTTGATATCATATGAAATATGTAACCTGAGTTAGTACTGAGTTCCATAGAGCCGGTTGTGAAAATAATGTTAATTCAGTACAATTAGACACCCAGGCAGAATGTGGTTAAGCTTGTCACTCAGATGAAACTTTCTCAAGAGGTACTGATTCTTTTACTGGTAGTATCACATACTGAAAGCAGCACAACTTGTGTAATCATAGAATCAGCATATGGCTTGGGTTGGAAGGGACCTCAGAGATCATCTAGTTCCAACCCCCCTGCCGTGGACAGGGCTGCCAGCCACTAGCTCTCTAGATCAAACTGCCCAGGAACCCATCCAGCCTGGCCTTGGACACAGCCAGGGATGGGGCAGCCACAGCTTCTCTGGGCAGCCTGTGCCAGCGCCTCACCACTCTCTCAGGGAAGAATTTCTTCCTGATGTCCAGCCTAAAACCTCACTTCTTTCAGTTTTAGCCCATTCCCCCTTGTCCTACCATTCTCCACCCATGTAAAAAGTCGGTCCCCCTCCTGCCTGTAAGCTCCTTTCAAGTATTGGAAGGCCGCAATGAGGTCTCCCCGGAGCCTTCTCTTTTCCAAGCTAAACAATCCCAACTCCCTCAACCTTTCCTCACAGGAGAGG
>VXAV01004926.1:42600-80587 GCA_013399715.1 Alectura lathami | reverse complement strand
GACCCCTGGGGGACACTGCTTGTGACCGGCCTCCACCTAGACGTAGAGCCATTGACTACAACCCTTTGGCTGCGACCCTCCAGCCAGTTCTTTATCCAATGAACAGTCCACCCATCAAATCCACATCTCTCCAGTTTAGAGATAAGGGTGTGGTGCAGGACCATGTCAAAGGCCTTTGCACAAGTCCAGGTAGACGACATCCGTTGCCCTCCCTTGGACTATGGATGCCATCACTCCATCATAGAAGGCCAATAATATAATAATAGTAATATTAAGGGATGTATGAAAATAAAATAGTTCACAATGTTTTTATGGAAAATTTTCAAATACTTTCAATTGTCTGACTTAGTGAGGTAAGTGCATAACATACATCGCTGAATACTGCAGCCTTTGTTAATGTTTGTTCCCACCCCCTCCAGATCTGAATGACAGATAGAAACTTTGATCACTGATCTCACTGCCCAACCCATGCCACACAGTTCTGCAGCTGTACTGCCAGTCCTGCTTCAAACCGGTAACATTTCATGGGAACTATCCTTGCACAATGATCATCAGCCTTTGTTCCCAAAATTCAAGTTACAGAGAATCCCACAAACACCATAGTAGGCCTTTCCAGATTTCCTTGTTATCGTCAGTGTGGAACCAAGTTCAGTACCCAGTAATTGCTTTGGTCAGGTATGAAAAACAAATTCAAAATGTTAAAAATAGTGGGTTTGCTCAATTTCAGTAAATTTATACCTTGCATAAGACTGCAGATATTGGAAATGTGTACTAGAGTTCAAAACATGGGAAAATAGTCTCCAAAGAGACTGCCAGTTCATAATATCTTAACACATAGCCAGATATACTCTGAATTTATAGTTCAAAGATTAAAGTTTCCAGTAATGAGAGGAATTTTAAAAGCTGATGACTTGCTCAGAAAAACAAAGCAGAAAACCCACACCAGAATACCACCATCTGGACAAGAAAAACACTGTCAGAAATATCAAAGTATTTGTAAACAAAATAGGACTAATTAATTGTAAAAGACATACTAACAGAAAGTGCTAGCCTCATCTCCCTTTTTTCCCCCTGTATCTCTAATCACAGTTTTTTTCCTTTGCATACAAAAGTCTGTCATTTTTCTGTCCTAACTATTGTAACAAAAATGGGTCTAAACTTATTGCCTTAAACAAAAGAAAATCCTAAGTTCTAAAAATTCCTTACATAAATCAAGAAAGTTTTTCATATCTGTAGCATGCACACAAGTCAAAGTCAGCTAATTCAATTTTGCTAACAAAAGCCAGATTCTGATTTCAAATCTAATGATGACTAATAAAATAGCACTAAAACCATAAAATCTGTTCCATTTTCATCTACTGTAGCTTCCCACCACTGCAGACACCTGGGTGTTTTGATAACTTTCAATGATACGTTAATGTTACCTCTTGCAGAAACTGTGATATTTGGATAATTTCTTTGAAGATATAACTATTCAGTATTCAATATTCCTTGTTTAGCTTTTTTTAATGTTTAAGCTGCTATTCATAGCATCTTTTTTTTTTCCTCCCTCTGAAATGTAAAACAATAAATAAAAATCAAAACTTGTATGCCATCCTTTCAAATTGGCAGATGACCCAACCTCAGTATTTTTCAGGTTTCCAGTACATTTTGAGTTACTGGCTTCTCAAAAATCTTGAAGTTTAATGTATTCAGAAGTACGTGTCCCTCTTCAGCATCATTTTTGCACTTAGAGTCAAATATACAGAGCATATGTCTGTGCAATAGTCACAAACTAGAACACAGGAGATTCCATCTGAACACGAGGAAGAACTTCCTTACTGCGAGGGTGACAGAGCACTGCAACAGGCCGTCCAGAGAGGCTGTGGGGTCTCCTTCTCTGCAGATACTCAAAACCCACCTGGACTCTTTCCTGTACAACCTATTCAAGGGAACCTGCTTTAGCAGGGGGTTGGACTGGATGATCTCCAGAGGCCCCTTCCAACTCCTACAATCCTGTGATTATCAGAATAAATGAAAGGCTGGGCTCCAGTTCAGCCTTTCATGGTCTTGATCTAACAACATGCTGCTGGAATGGCAAAATAAGAAGCCCTGCAGATGTCTGTGGAGCTCTGTAAGGACAAAGCAAGCTGTGCATATTATTCGTTACAGAGTGTTTCTCTGGGTAGGTTAACTGGGAACAGCAACCACCACAAAAACTCAAGTCCCTTCTTTCAATTAGAGAGCAAGATTATCTGAAAATCTGAAAATTATTTTGCATTACATGTAGCCAAATAATTAACTATAGAAAAACTTACAGGTATTGTAAGTGAAACTAAAAACTACTCACATTAGCTGGGTTATCCTACAGTCAATCATTTTGATTCTAATTAAAACTTCTTATCATGAACTTGTTTGAAGTTAGCAATATCTCTGTATAAGTCTTGTTTCTCTGGAAAGAGGGCAGAGGACTGAATCTTCATCAGCTGTTCCCAGTTAAAAATCCCCTTTTTTTTTTTTTTTTTGACACCAGGGCTGTTACTCAATGCTGATGTCCAAGTGAATGAATAATATCATAATTGAGTCCCATATCACAAAGTATCCCATGTCTCCTGGGTTCTCACAATGAGGTCTAAAAATGAAGAAAAATATACTTTTTTTTTTTTTTTTAAAGCAAACTGAAGGAAAAAGTGCAAAGAGTCAGAACAATTATGAACGATAGCTAAAGGAGGGGCTAACAAGAACCGGAGAACTTGACTGAACCAGAAGCAGCAGCTGGGAAGTCAGGCTGATTATATTTAACCTGGATTACTCACCGCTTTCTGTCAAAGAAAAACAGCATTATCACAGTGATGTGAAAAAGATTTTAAACCATTATTACCAACAAACACAAAAACAAACAAACAAACATGCAAAAAAAACCATTAAAAAAACCCCACAACAAATCAAGCAAGAATAACATTATTCCTACCTCTACAAGAGGAGAATTTTCGTTCTGGTTCCATGCTTTGTTTCTTTCAGTGCTTACTTAGAAAGGCTACTGTAGCAATGGTCACTTTTCTCAAGTGCAGGAGTGCTACCTGTGTGCCCAAGTCCTCTCCTCTGGGACTCAGAGCTCTTTCTGTTAGGCTGCCTGCAATCAAAGAGGTAATTAGTTTGGGCACAGTTTAAAGCTTTTATAAACACAGGCACACCTTGGAGCATGCCCGCCTGCTGGCCTGCTGTAGCATGTGTTTGCCATCCTGCATTTACAGGAGGGAAATAGTGCAGTCAGGTGTTAAACACAGGTGTAGGCAGTGCATTCCTTTTTTCCATATGTTCTGTGGAACAGCTGCTGCAGCTGTGAACACCAGTTACAGCCTATCAGGAGCAGAGGAACTCCACTGGACTTCTTATTTCCTGTGTGTGAGACAAAGGATGATGTTTTGTGTGTTTGTGATCTATCTGCAAGATGTTTCTAAAATATGTTTCTCTGTATTTTGTTTTTTCTATTTAGTTTTTTTGTGGGCAATATAGAAAAATTCTTTGGAGTCTGCAGAGTTATGCCTGCGTGCATTTACTTTAGTAATTATTCTGGCTTTCAAGAGCTGTGACCAGGTTGCTGTCGACTCCTGAAGACTGGATCAGTGACAAATCAGCTGTTTAATTTCACTCAGCTGTTGAATATGAATTATGTCTTATGCAACTTAATATTTCTGTAAGACAAAGCAAACGGAAATCTATAAACAATTTTAAAAAAGGAGGAGATATATCATAATAGTCATCACACACTGGGCTAACATATATCATTAAAAGGAAAATGCAAATATAAGTAATAATGAAGTACCAAAATGGGGTATAAATGCAAATGGGTTACTTATTTATTTATTTATTTATTTTGGCTATGCATACCAAATACTCCTCATTGCATGGGGAACAGACAAAATCTGTGCTGAGTAAATAAGTATACTTTTGCTTTGGAATTAAATTCTGACAGTTTGCTGTGTGTTTTCATACCGTTGCTCAGAAGTTACACAGTCATGGTCTATACCAGCAGCTAACCTGATATTTCATCCCAGTGTTATTTCATCCCCTAGGAACTCCAGTTAGTGGAGCTCCTAGGCAGAAATTTTGCTAGCAAGGAAGCTTATGTACCAGGATGCAACTTTGCCTCCTTTTCCTGGTGTACAACTCAACAGAGCTGTTCTTCTACAGTTTAGTGGCTTTGTCTAGGTGCTTTCTAGTCCCTAGGTGGACCCTTTCTGGGTGACACAGAAATCCATCTGTTCCCTGGCTAAGAGTTTGGGTTCATCTTCTTGGTTGCAGACCTAACCATCTATCAGCCTATCAGCATCTGCACAGGTTTCCTTCCAGGAGTGATGGAGACCTGTGATGAAGTCTCAAAATTAATTAATAGGCTAATTAATTAATTTACATGACAAAAGATGGGACTCAGAGTTTTGCATGTATTTAAGCAAAATAAAAGTGACACAGAGTAAGTGGGGTGGCTACAGCTGAGCTGTTCACAGTGGCTTTTCTTTATTGTCAGGGAGGGGCGTGGGCTTGTCGAGCTGGGTGCAATTGGTCCTCCCCTGAAGCAGACCCCGCCGAGAAGTCAGAAGATCTGTGATCTGAAAGCCTTTAGTGCTTCCTCGTGTGCATGTTACAGGCACCTAAGGCTGGGCAACACGAATGTCACCTGTTCTGTCCTACCAACAGGATCCTACCTGTCCCTACCTACCTCTTTGGCTTGTGACAGAAGCTCCTCAGAATCCTTCCCTTCTGTAGTCACTGTCACTTCAGAGGTAGCGGTCTTCTCCATTGAAGCAAGATCAGACATTTTCTAGCTGACTCCATTTTTTCTCCATGAATTTTTATCTACATCATAGTTTTGTCCCTTGCTGAGTCTATTCTACAAAGTCTTTAGGGGCAGCTCCTTTGTAAATTTTCTAGTTTTCTATCATAAAAAGTACACAGGTAGGCAATACCTCTGTAACGCAAGACAGTATGAGATGTCCTCCTCAGTTATCCATGAACTAGAAGAAAAAGTCATACTGGTTAGAAAATAGATATTCTATTTTTGAGTGAGAAGTTTATGACATAATTAACTCTAAGCAATTTAAATTTCATATATCCCATTGTTCATAGTATACTTTACTTTCTTGTCAGCTTTCCAATTATCTTTTTATACTTTAACATTAAGGGAAAAAAATTTAGTGTACCTGCCCTACTGGCTCACACCATGCATTTGCAACACCTGGGAGCAATAACTGGTATGAAAATTATCACATAGTGTGTGTAATATGAATTATATTTATTTCAACACTTTTATCATTCTTGAAATAAAAAAATCAACATCATAAACTTGTTAATTTTCCTTGTCTTTTGTATTTGTTTACAAACGATTACACAGAATCCATTTAAAATCTCCTTACAGTTTTTGTCCTACTTGTCATCTACCATTTTTAACATTGTGTCAGTTTTTCTCACATTAATTATCTCAATTATCAAAGAAACCTCTGGCAGCACTAAGTAACTGTTGGTAACTAGGAAAATCCTTCTCATGACTCACTACACAGAGGTCACTTTTTAACATCTCTGCTCAGGTAATTAAAGGTAAGGAGACTAAATTTATGTTCTCTGGTGTCCATTCATTTGAAAGTTTTCTTCATGAATACTGCCATAAGCAGCAGAGGCCTCATCACCATCTTTCTTCATTACAGATCATATGTGGAGAGGTTTATTGGAACCAGAGCTGCTAAACCATCCTGGTGCAACACCGCATCTCAGGGATATACGTACATCTGAGCTACAGAGAGAAGGATCTTTGGATGCCAAAGGCTCTATGAGAAAGTGGGAAGTGACAAAACCAAGTTTGCAGTGACCTGCAGCTTGCAGGGTAGGCCGGAGAGGGAAGACAGGCATCCTTCTGGAGTAAGTGGCAGGCCATCAGTAGCTTCTGTCTTTGTGCTGAGACAAGCCATGCTGATCTATCAGCATCGCAGCAACCCCCAAGCTCCAATTTCTCTCACTGAGAAAGGCCTTTTACTGGAAGTACATGAAGGCCTATAAATCTGCAAAAATGTGCACCGCCTGCTTGTGGGCCTGTTGCATAACCCAGTGAGGTCTGTTGAAGGGCTTCCATCACCCTTGAGAGTCTTTGATTGAGCTCTGCTTCATTCTAGCAAAATTCCTCTGTGTTTTTTCACAGCCAAGGTGATACACATCCAAAAACATGTGCCTCTGCAGACAAAACCTGTCTGGAGTGCAGTGTGAGAAGAGAGCATCTGCCTTCATCCCAGCAGACCTTGCATTTTAGTCTCCGAAACTAGCTATTTGCAATAGACATGGCTTATCAATGAGAAATAGCCTGGTGCCAGCTATTCTTTCCTTTCAATCCTGTATAATACCGGTATTTCCATAGTACTTAGGAGCTGTAATCATAGACAGCTGCATACACCAAGCCCTGTACAAACACAGATTTAAAAAAATAAAACTCTCTGCTTTCACAAATTTCTGTGTCAGTGCAAAAAGGAAGGGCAAGAGGTGGGTGCAAACAAGGGGATAGAACAGAAACACTATTTCTCAGCAGCAGACCTCGGAAGAGGTCTAAGCAGCCCAATGCCAGGCACTTTAAGTGCATAAACATTACAATAAAGAAAAGATTTGATGGGGGAAAAAAGATGAACCACTTCTATCATGTAAGTGCATTAACTCCTGTTGCTGACCTAGATGCTCCTCTGGGCTCGGTCCTCCCTGGTGCAAGGATGCTGCTGCCATTTCCACCTGATCCTCAGCCACCCAGGCTCCACGTGGCACAAGGCTGCACAGGCAGCAGCTGCAGGCAGCTGGGTGATACAAAACTTCTTCCCATCTCAGTCTTTCCTGGCATGTCCCCGGTAATGTGTCAAGTTTTTTTCAGCATGGACAAAATGCACTTGGGAATCCAGACAGAACCCGGGAGTGAGCTGATTTATTTGAATTGTGTTCCTAGCTTGTGCTGCATTCATGCCTTGTTTCATTTGTACAGGTTAATTTAAGCTAGGAAAGGGATAAACCACTGAATGTCCATGGCCAGCAGGACGAAGACAGTCTTAGGCAGACAGTAAATCTTCAGCTGCAGTTTGCAACTAAACAGCGCTTGCCATTCTGCAAAGTTATGTTTATGGTCTTGTCTGTCATCTTCCTTAAATAACACAGAATTCAGAGAAATTGATTAATGTTCCTGGACTGCCTGAAGCTACTGATGAGAAAAGATAATATAAATATATTTGAATATTTCAGAACATCTTCATCAACTCAACTCTGCAAGGCTTTGGCTTCTCAGGAGCACAACACTCCAGCAGAGCTGTTCCACGGAGAAGATAATTTTTCACACTTTATCTGTGTTGATGTCTCAATTCTATTACAGTGGCAGTTGCTAATTGGTATATAATACAAGTCATTTGTCACATGTTTTTATTAGCATGTTATTATCTCTGCTAAAAACGGGGGATTATCTTAGTACTTCAGTTGCAGGATCTAGCCAGCATTTCATACAGAAAAAAACCATGACCATCCATACCACAAGGTTTTTGCCCAAGGCCAGATGGTACTTTCCATTTTGACCTTTAGTATGAACTAGCATCAGAACATAGATATAAAGTCTGCAGTGCTGAAACATCAGCTGCAAAATTCTCAAATATATGTATTACAGATTACTTATTTCCTTGTTTTTCAAACGAACTTCAGGTGTGATTGTGTCTTCTGTAGAATCCTCTCTAGCAATTATTTGTTTCTCTTTTTTTAATGTATCCCAAATCTTCTGGACTGCATCCCTCATTCACCTGTTTGTGCTCTACTACTAACGCAGACTTATTCTCTACAACTTATCCCTGGTTTTCCAACTCCCTTATCATTCATCTTCTCTGCTTTGTCCTGAGTTTTGAGCAAAAGAAAGCACCAACAAAAACATCATCAGAGCCCACATCTTGATTGTGAACATGGAAAAGTGTTTTTTTATTGTTTTTTTTTCTCTATGAATTCAAAGGATTATCTTTTCTTCACATTATATCTTTATGTTGTGAAGAACGATAAAGAATCGTTTTGTTTTGGGGCAAAAGATATGGGAAGTAGAGAGGAGCTGTCCATAATGATGGAAATTGTTCTTCATTCACAGTTTACATGGTTCATTTCCCAGAGACTGAAGGATCTGAGGTTTCTTGCCAGCATGCACTTCTGCAAAAGCAGATCACAGCCTGGCCGTCTGATGGTAAGATTACTACAGTGGCATAAAAACTACTTCTGTTCCTGAATATGAATGAGAGACAGCCCTCAGAAATGCAAATCCAGCAAGAAAAAAGTCATATACATAGGAAGTTTTATACTTTTTACTTTTTTTTTTTTTTCCTGATTTTTGTTCATTATCCAAATACATACAGGCTTTTATTTTTAAATTAAAGATCACTTTTATTCATCAGCACAGCAACCCAGCTGGAATATGTTTTCTAGATTTGTCAGCAACCAGCAGCTCTCATTCCACTGAGAGTCGGAAGACTTCATTCACTGGCAGTCGGAAGACTTCAGCATTGAAGATAAAATCTTCTTGCTCATTGCAGCCAGTTCTCTGCCCTTGTAGGCAAGCAGAGCACACAGATCTCCATAAACTTATTTAATTCCATTCAAACATGATTTTTTTTTTTTTTTTCCATAGAATCATAGTATCATAAAGGTTGGAAAAGACCTCTAAGGCCATCTATTCCAGCTGTCAACCCAACAGCACTGTGCCCACTAAACCATGTCCCGAAGTACCACATCTACGCATTTGAACACCTCTAGGGACGGAGACTCCATCACCTTCCTGGGCAGCCTGTTCCAATGCCTGACCACTCTCTCAGAGAAGAAATTTTTCCTAATATCCAATCTAAACCTCCCCTGGTGCAGCTTCAGGCCATTACTCCTTGTCCTATCACTGCTACCTGGGAGAAGAGGCCCCACCTCACTACAGCCTCCTTTCAGGCAGCTGTAGACAGCAGTAAGGTCTCCCCTGAGCCTCCTCTTCTCCAGACTGAACAGTCGCAGTTCCTGTTGCTCTTTCTGGAAAGCTGTTCCAGACAGGATGGAGGGTAGATTTTTTTCAGTAGATTCAAAGTTACAAGATAGCCATGTGTAGTTACACTCCCTCTTCTCTTGTGCAAATGTTGTTCTTTAGCCTGAATGGTTCTGTCTGCTCCTAGTATTTGTGCTAGTGTATATTTATAGTAAGCAGCCATCTTCTTAACCTGTATTTTGCCAAACAATCAAAGTCTTTTACACTACCTGGTAGGTTATCATCCCAGCCGAGCTTTTCTGCACATTTTCCAAGTCAGTCAGTCTTCTTGAGCACACTTCCTCTGGTGACAAAGGATTTTGTGCCATACCTAGGATGAGGTGTCACAAGCACCTTCTTCAACAGCAAATTTGTTAGCACAAGATGTGCCAGTTCCAATCATGGATACATTAAAAAGAATGAGTCTGAGATCTAATCCACACCAAAATCTGCAAGAAATTTGTCTGCATATTCCCTTTCAACACGTACATACTGCAGCCTCCTTTTAACCTCCCTCATGCCGTCCAGCTTTTGTCCTGCAGTGACCCAGATGACATTTGTCTGTCTTCTGAAGTACAGGCATTACTGCTAGTATTCTGCAGACGTCTAGGACATCACTCTCCAGACGATGGATGGGGAACACCAGGCTACCTGGATAGCTCAATCCAGTACCTATAAATTTGGTTAGCAGTGTATGAGATTTTTGTGTCAGAAGGATTTGCAGAACATCTGTTCCATGTGCCACCAGGCCAGCTGTGCAAATCATCCACAAAACGCTTCATTTTAACAAAGTTAAGATCTGCAGGATAAGACAAGATGTCATAATTCTTTATGTGCCACAACAACAGAACAGGGGAAACAAACTACCAGTGTCCTTGGTTTTCCTTTCTGTTAAATCTGATAAACATTTCTCAAACAAGGTAAACGATACAGTGTTAGAAAAATCTTCCTGCAGAATCTGCAGGTTGATATGCAGGTCTTCCAAGCCTTTCAAATAAAGACATTTTGGATCAAAATTCACTAAGGTCTTGAGGATTCGCTTCCACTTATGCTGAGATAATTTCTATTCCCCTCATCTGTCCTGCTTTTGCCCCTAAATTCAACATCATTATCTGTATTGACTACTGAAGAAAGTACTCATTTAGTTTTGAGGACCTTCCAAAATTACCTTTAATCTTGGCCTCCTCAACAAATTTCTTTTCTCCTTGCTTTATATTAATTAAAATGGTTAAGAAATGTTTATTATTATTTCAAATAAGCTTTGAAATCTCTGGCAAAGCTTGACTTGCTGCCCTCTTGAACTCCTGAAATGCGACTGTTTATTCTAGCATTTAAGTGGGAAAAGAAAATCAAGCTCCATTTCCATGCTTATAAGAATTCTAGCCTGAATCCTTAAATATTTTCAAAAGGATGTGAGAAACGAAGGAGGTTAATTACCAAGGACTTTCGTGCCATTAATTTAGTTTGTTTTTTGAATTTTCCTATCCAGGGTGTGAAAAGTGACAGTCATGTAATCTGAACCTTTTGTAGCTAGATCATTTTGTATATTCATTTCTGTATTTTCAAATATAAAAAGAGTAATATTTTTCAGAAATAGCTTTCACTATGTATGTACGATCATTATCATTTTACTGCACATGTTCCTTATTTACCATTTCACGCTTTTGTTTTGAGTTGATACAAAAATTACAACGTATCAGCTAGTAACATTTTCACTTGCATCTTTATCTAAGAAAGTCACCATTTGTTTTATTAAAAATTAGCAAAAATTATCATATTTTAGGATCAAGTGTTGAGAAGATCAAAGGCACCTATAAATCTTTCTGGGGTTTGGAGTAAGAGTTATAAGACAATTCCCTCAAACTAGTTTGAGGCATTTTTAAAAATGAGATATTTTTTCATGATTTTACATTGTGGGTTATTACTGAGGAACTAGCTGCAAATGTCCTGTCACTTTTAATACAGACAGTATTTTTTAACTTCTGATTCATATATAACCACTGGCAGTAAATTGGAGATTTAAAATGCTTTTTAAAATGAGGTCTCTTAGTATTTATCCTTGAGTATATACACTATGACGATTCTGACAGCTGAATAAACAGTAAATAGACTTTTTTTTTTTCCTAAAAGACAATAACTTTATAGAAATTAGGAAGAGAAAATCTGACATACTCTCAAGGTTATATAAAGACAAAACAATTAAATATCAGGGCTGTGTACGTAAAAGGAAGACTGCCTGTCTCTGTGCTTCAGACACAACCTGCATATGCTGGGAGGGAGAGCAGAAAGGATTATTCTCCCAGTAACAGCACATATGAAGGTTTACCTACAGATGCTAAAATCTTGCCCTTACAGCAGGAAGAAATCACTGCAGTTCTGGTCATTCATCCTTAATCCCATGGATAGAAGAGTGACGCAGAACAGAAGGAAAGTTGTTCCACAGCTTCCATATTGTCTGGGAACCAAACTGGAATGGTTATTTTGTTAAAAAGCAGTGATTTCTGCATATGCATATAAAAGAATTTATATCTTGCAAGCCTTTTCCTATATGCTGTTGTAGGAATGTGACATTTGGGAAAGCTGTCCTGTGCTGCCTTTGAGAGGTGCTCCATCAACCCCAAGGGTGAGAATAATGCTGATAACATGCCGATGTTCTAGTTGTTGCTGAGCAGTGCTGCACAGAGCCACGGACTTTTCAGGTTCTTGTGCTGTTCTGCCAGCGAGGAGCTGGGGGTGCACAAGGAGCTGGAGGGGACAGAACCAGGACAGCTGACCCTGACTGGCCTCAGGGATGTCCCATCCCATAATGGTGCTGTGCTGAACAATGACACTGGGGGGAGCTGGATTGTGTTGCATCTGGTGCTCAGGAAATGGGTGGACACTGGTGAGCGAGTGCTGAGCAATTGCATTGTGCACCACTCATTTTGTATATTCTGTTATTATTATTACTTTCTTCCAATTCTTTCCTCCTTCCCTCTGCAGGGGGCGTGGTGCTGACCCGCCTGCCTGGTAAAACCACAACACCCTCTGTTCTTAAATACAAAGGAAGGCACTGCAATGAACATGATATTTAAATGTCCAGAGTGACAAACTAAATTATCTCAAAAGTCCAAGAAATCAGTGAGATCTGGTGATTTTTCTTAGTTGGAAGTCTAAATTCTGATATTTACAAGCAGCCTTATCAACATCACTAAATTCAGAAATCCCCCTCTCTTTCCTATGCACTGCACAGGACCTTGAAGTGTTGGTACCAATATAACTATTCGGTTTATTTTTTATTTCATAATCTAAAATTCTAGACAAGTACATGAAATAATTTTTGCTGCCTTTATTTTCCAATATCAAGGAAGTGTCTTCCAATATTCTCATGTTTTTATTCCAAAATTTTTCAAAGATGCAAAAAGCTTCCAAATTTACTCACTTTTTAAGCAATGTGTCTAAAGATTTTTGTGTCTGAAATAACTAAGAAAGAAAAGCAGCAGTAGAATAAGTATCTTATTCCTTCAGGTATTCTGAAAAACTAGTATGAACCGCTGAAAAATAATGTTATTTTCTCATGTCGCTGAACTGTAGTTTACAATGCAAATATATATAATTTGCCTTTGGAGTACTAGACTCACGAAGAAAAAAGATATTCAGTTGGGCTCTGTCAATACAGTGAGAAGTCTGCCCCTGAAAATGCTATTCCAAACCCCTTTTTCCTTAAGAACTTGATTTACTTTAGTATTATATTATATTGCTACTTCTGAATGACTGCCCTGGCAGTCTATGTGGGGACTTTAAACAATGGTAAATATTAATAAATAACTCTCCAAAATGAAGATCTCAAGAAGCAGAAAGTAATTACTTTCTTTTAACAAACCTCCTTTAAGTCACAGTTCAAAAGGAATAGGCTTATATAATCTCCCATGTTTTCACTTGTTAGATATGTTGGTAATTGGTGGTCTCAGTGTCTGTCACAGCACAGTGGCAGCTCTAGGCTGTTCTATGTCTTTGCTGTGAAATGGGAGAAGGAAGTAGGGCCAGAGGGGAGGTGGTGGGGCCCATGGATCTGCGTCCCAGTTATCACATGCAAGAAATGTGGCTGTAGGAGTTAGCTGTGGAATGTTTTCCTGCCAGCCTCTTTTCCATGCCCTTGGAGCCTGCCATTCCTCACCTCTAGATGACTTTATGCAAGGATCTGGTGCATTACAGGCACTGCAACTACACATACACATTTCGGTGGGACCCAATGACTGACCCTTCAAACAGCTTCAAGCTGCATGTTTTGTGGTGATGTTTGATCCAGGGGACCAAGCTACCTCAAGCCATGCAACATCCCTGAGTCATGTGTTGTGTGGAATTGGAAATCTCAATACCAGGTCTTTCGGTCTACTAGTTCACTACTGTTATACAAATATATTTGCTTACGTAGACATGCCCTCAATCTCACAGCTAGATTCCTGTGTTCTGATAAGAGAAGAACACAAAAGGAGCCATTATGTTTTTTATATATATGTATTTATTTCGTTTTTAATATTGAGTACAAGCACAGTCAATATCAGCAAGACTAAATTTATCTTTTTTTCTACTTCCTAAAAATTCTATCCTTGGAAATGTATGCTTAGAGATTGTGATTTTCAGTGAGATTCTGCTATTCATTCAATTTTTCAGCAGAACTGATTGATACTGAGTGGGTGGCAGTCAAATAACCTGCCAAGGTCACACAGTGAGTCATTGCTTTCCCCAAAACTGCAACCCAGCATCCTGCTGAGTAGCCATCCTGCATTATAAGGGCTAAAGGCAGCCTCCACCTGTTAGGAATTAATGGAAATGACCATATAACTACCAATTGCTGAACAAAAAAATGGAACAATGTTTAATGGTCCCCTCATTAATGGATCCAGAACGTAGGTGAATACTCAACAAAGGCAGCAACAAATTCTGTTGGCTGGATTATGGAATAGGGTTTTCTTCTGCAGTGATTGTGGTCACTTTTTTTTGTTGTCCAGTTTAACACACCCAGCTTGGAAAGAGTACATTTTAAAAGTTATATATGTATGTATGATTAATAGGTGTTTAGCATTAAAAATAGAGTTCTGTACATCTCTTGTGGACTGTTTTGATAAAGATGAATGTTTAAATAGCCCCATGTAAATTATAATCTATAGAGGAGTAACATTATTTTATCTATGCTTGCAGTGATGAAATTATTTCTTGTATCCTTAGTGACACTTCATATCCTGCTGCATAGGTATGCTGTTTTATTCCATGTGAAGTCTAAATGTGAAGCAAATTATACTTTTACCATTCAGGCCAGAATAAGTGAAATGTGCTTTTTAGTCTGAATTACTAGAAATATTTCATGGTGCTTGATTCTTCCACGTGCTCAGAATCATCAACTAAATGAATAAGAAAAGGCTAATGAAGCCCGTAAACACGTAAAAGGGAAAATCATTAAAATATGATATGCTTGATTATGCAACTCAGTGGCACTGCAAGCATACTTTGAAGGTACATAACAGCCTGAGGTGCAGAAATCAGGGATAATGTAGAGAAAATGAAATGAACTCTACCAAAAGGAAAGGAATAACCTGAAAATAAAAAGAACATGACACAAGTTAAAATTGCTAAAGGATTTAGATTAACAAAAAAAAAAAAAAAAAAAAAATGTTGCCAGATAGCTTTGCAGTCATGAACAAGCAGAGAGAGACAAACTTTAAAAACTCATCCACCAGCTCATCCTGTACAGTTCACAGTAACACCTGCAGATGCCAGACCCACCACCCTCCCCCACTATTCCTGTGCATGGAAAACCTCCCCAAAAAGCTGTGATTAGAAGCAGTCGCAGGAAGCCCCTGCTCCTTGTCCTTTTACTTTTTATGCTACCATGCTCACACCTCATGCAGCAAGGGGAGCAGTCTGACTCAGGGCAGTACGAGTCCCCCTGGTCTCACCACGGACGTGGTGGCATTGCCACCAGCTGTGCCACTGCTGAAGACCCTCTGCCCTGAGCTGTCTGAGGATCCTGCAGCCTGCAAAGCAGATTATGGAAGTACCAGTCATTTCCATGAAAGCAGCCTGTCACCCTCAGAAAAACAATCGCAGAACAGAATGTTCAAATATAAGATTACTTTTAAAGTCGCTTTAATTCATGCACTTGTCCATCTAAATGGCATTTACAGTACCTTAAGAATTGCTTTGTGGCAGTGGAAAGCTTTCTCCTTGTGATAGAAAAAGACCTTGGTTCGAGAACAGAATAAAGAAAGCAACCACTTTAAGCATTTACAAATTGATATTATTTTTACCTATATGATCATTTAATTATTTACAGTTAATCTATCTTTAGGTTGACTAAATAAATGTAAAACTTTCAAATGAAAATTTGCAAGCATACAGTATGTCCTAGTGAAGTTACCAAAATATAAGATTAAGATCCCAAATTCAGGCAATCATCTTTGGAAATGCTGCCTATAAAACATCTGCCTTATATTCATATCACATAAAAAGCATACAAAAAGTGGTTGCACCACTGCTTTTGAGCATCTGACCAGTGAGCAAATCCTTATTAATCTTAAGCATCTCTTTTCTCAGTGTTCTGCTATTTCAAATCCAAATTACCAAGAGAGATTTTCTCAAAACAAGCATTTTAAATAAATATAACTTTGTAGAGTATTTGATGACAGCTCTCACAGTCCTGCTCTAGAACAAGAACTAAATATCTACTCCAAATGATCTCTAGCAACCGCCACCACTTTAAGACAGGATACATTGTGCTTTTGAAACAGATAACTTAATGGTAAATCCTATCTTGCCTTTTCTTTTTCAATCATTTTTGAAGTTTATTACATATATCCTTAAGGATAATTCTTACAAATAGAACAGTTTACAGAATTCAAGGCACACCCTGGAAATGACATTGTTTCTTTAGAAATTCTACTGTAGACCAACCAAAATTAAGAAGAATATGATAACCTAAGCTATGCAGAAAAACCTACCTAACGTTATGCAAAGGAACCTTCAGACACCACAGCAGATTGCTCCTAAACAGCTATGGATGTGTGCAGTTTTATAGGCTTCAGCTACAACTAGTTAATCACCAGAGAGATGATCCTATCAGGAAGTAAATGCTCTAGCTGATGAAGGTCTGGGGTGATTGCAACTCATTTACCATGTTGCTGCATTCAGAACTGTTTTGGGTGGACAAAAAGTAGATTCAGATGCCTGAAAGAAAGGTAAAAGGGAGAAGGCCAAGAATTTTAGATGCTATGTGGGAATAGTCTTTCTAGTCATCTGCAGTCTAAACAGTTTGAAAAACAGCCTGTCTGGGGCACTGTATGCTTTGCTGCAGTGGGGAATCTAATCTACAACAGAATGTTTTTCAGTGTTTACTGGAGCATTTTTTTTCCTCCCATATAAATAGAGAAACTAAAAACTGATCCTATCAAGGAAGCATAGATAATATATCCATTAACATAGCCCAATAAAATAGGAATAAGTCCATGTAGGCAGCTATTAATGAGAAACGAATCCCCTGAAAATATTTCAGTACAGAAGAAAAAAGTAGCCTGTCATGTATATGGATGTAGTAACTCCCTCAAAACAAGCAGATCAAAACTGCCAACTATGTAAAAAGTCAGCTTGAAGTTACTCTTTTTACTAGAGAAATATGATACATATCTTGCATCATGGTTAAGACCAGTAGCCTTATAAATCTGGAGTCAATTAGATCATTTACCAAACACCCAGTTGTTAGGTACAGCCTGATGGGATGCTAATAATCACACCTGAAAGTGCATTATTGGTAATGCAGTAGATAATGTTCAAAAAGAGTTCAAATGAACCAGCTTGTTTGAAAAAGACATTTTCAGATTCTGAAATCTTTTCAGAGCTTGGTTCATCCAAAGACAATAGCTGGCAGGCTGCGTAAGAAAGAGAGGCTGATAAAGAGATAACTATTATATCTGGCACTTTTTTGTGGCAAGCTGTAACTCCTATGTCTCATTTTTCTGCTCCACTTGATAATGTAATAATTCTCGTGAAAGGCATACACAGAAATATAATGAAAAATGATATGATTGTGCAGTGAGAGATAAAGCTGTTTGAAACTCGGTGGTTTCAAAGTACTGCACAGCGCTTTAGCTGTCTGGTAGTCCGTTGAAGACAACAAGGCTCATTTGCCTCAAGAAATTGACACTACTGTCAAAATTTAATGAGTCTTAGTCTCTGTCTACCTGGACATATCTCCAGGTGAATCATCCCAGGCTCCATGCATGCATGGGGCAAGTGTCCCAGGGCTGTGTATGAATGTGCTTCTCACAGCATCACACAGAGGCACAGAACTGTTGAGGTGGGAAGGGACCTCTGGGTCAATCTGGCCCAGCCCCTGCTCCAGCAGGGACACCCAGAGCAGGGTGCCCAGGACCACATCCAGGTGGCGTTGAAAGATCCCCAACGAGGAGACCCCACAGCCTCTGGGCAGCATTTGCCAGTGCCCTGTCACCCACACAGCACAGTAGCGCTCCTGGTGCTCTGAGGGAACCTCCTGTCTTTCAGCTTGAAATCCGTTGCCTCTTGTCCTGTCCCTCGTCACCACTGACAAGATGCTAGCTCTGACCTCTTTGTGCTCTCCCTTCAGGTATTTATATACACTGATGAGAGACACCCTGAGGCTGCCCTTCTCCAGGCTGAACAGTCCCAGCTCTCTCAGCCTTCCATCATATGGAGAAACCACTTAACCCCATGGAGGCAATCCTCTCGCAGTTACCTGAGGCGATGCATCTTCAACTATTATCAGGAAAGCAATCACTTCTACATTATTTTCCCTCTCCGAGATCATCTGAATCATCATCATGAGGAGGACTGGGGTCGAGCTAGGTGTCTCCTGACCCTTCATTGTCCTCAGCATATGTAGCAGCCGTTACTTTAACAGGGCCTGTTTGAGTAGATTGTAGCAAGTGATCCCTATGCACATGGGCATCAGCTAACATTCTCATCACAGGCCGAGCCCATTCAGAGGGGGGACCAACAGGACAGTGCTGACAGTTCAGCTGCTCTTCCCTGTTCTCCACGAAATTTCTACCACAACTGATTCTCTTTGAAAGATATGAATATTAATATATACAAAATATTTTAAAATAATAAAGTACAATCTGAAACTGATATTGTGATATTATTGTTGATGCTGTTATTAGCAGCCAATGAACTGCAGGTAAACTGCAGGTTTACTTGTAGACTTCCCTGTGAAATAATTCATTCAAGGCCTAATCCAAATGGTACAGAGTTCATCGTAGCCTTTTTGTTGTCTATGGTGGTCAGTTTTAGATTGAACACTTAACTTCTCCCCTCAGATGACTGCATTTGGAATTTGGTCTACCAGATTTATTTAAAAAAGCAATTATTTCTCGTATGAACCATCAGCAAGTAGCATTCAAAAGTGGAAAATAACTTGAAGTGTCAGAATATCTCTGTTTCTCATACACAGTAGCATTTCAAAACACCTTAATACCTCCATGCCAATGAGGATGGTGTGTTCCATGCAGGCACAACATTACTGCTGGGGACTGCTGCTTGTCTTCCCACGCCCCATGTCCTCCTGTGGTTAATAAAATTCACCCACTAGGTTGCAGGACTGTGACAGATAATGGGCTGCAGAGCCAGAGACAGACACAGAGGGGAATCTAAAAATTGAGGAGTGCAAGGGCCAGAACTGAGTGCAAGGTGCGCATTCAGATGTCAAAGATTGATTTCATTTAGACCCGTCCTCAGAGCACTCAGACTATGTAACAGCTGCAGGGTAGAGCCGCTCAAAGCGAGTGCTATCTGCTGCTGAATTCAAGCATTGCTCTTTGGGAGATAAACCATGCGCATGTACTTCTGTGGCATTAAAGCTACTAGATTCATTCTAAGCTAATCTTGCAAGTTCTCAGAACAATAACCAGAGTAAAAGATGAAAGTCATTTAAAGGTATTCCCAAACCCATAAATAACATTTTCTTATACAAATAGATGACATTTGATGAGTGAGTTAAAAAGATCAATTCAGCATCACTAATATATGATCCCAAGTAGCTACAATTCAAGAACCAGACCTTGAGGGACTGCTTCAAGGCTATAAGCAGCTTCAGATCACTGGTCTTTACAAAATAGTTATTTTATATGGACATGATGAATAACACTTCAGCCAGGCTAAGGCCAGCTCTGGTACATGCTTATCCTGCTACTTTCAGCTATGCTGGCTAAAAATGATGCTTAAATATCAGGTGAAGAAATATGTTTCTCTAGAAACATCTATTATCTTGCCATGCAAAGAGTGACAAAGATAATGTGGTGTGGAGACGTAAGGCTGAAATACTGGAACATTAAAATTGTAATTAGTAACTGCATTAGCAGTATAATAAGCAATAGTATGGAAGCATTTTACAGCTTACAGTTGAAAATACAGAGAGAAATCATTGCAAAAGAGACAACAGCCCAACCTGAGACAGCACATCCATCAGCATCAACTAGACAACTAAACAGGACAACTGGACTAGGGAACTGACTTATGCCACATAATTAACTTTAATTTTAAGTCTTAAGGATAAAGAAATCTTCTGTTTTTTAATGTTGGATAGATTTTTTTAAATCTCCCCACTTCAGAGAAGAGATATGTAACAGTATGTTCATGGCTAGGAGTTACAAAAAATTTGAATTGAATCAGGATCTCTTAGTCATAAAGTGAGTAAGATTTATGGAATCCACCTCCATGTAAAGCAGTGGAATCAGCCTAAAAATTCATCATTCACAGTTTCATTATAAGTATAATGAAATGTGAGCTTGCAGTTCAAACAAACTTATCATTAAAAACCTTGAATCAAAGATGCATTAAAGCATAGTCATATTTGACAATCTGATGCAGATATTGAAATAAATATTGGGCTAATTAACATGTTCACTAGAATACAAAATCTTTAGATTTAAAAGTGTTATCATAAGCTACCAAAAATGAAGATCAAAAAGGCTGATAAAGCAATTCCCTAAATCACTTAAATCACTCTTTCCTTCTAAGGTTTTGAGGTGTACTGATAGCCAGCACAGTATAAGGGGAAGATGCATAGAAGAAGGTGCACAGAATCGCAGGATGATTGAGGTTGAAAGGGTCCTCTGAGATCATCTAGTCCACCCTCTCTGCTCAAGCAGGTCAGCTACTGCCCGTTGCCCATGACTGCATCCAGGAGGGTTTTGAATATTTCCTGTACTGGGTTTACACGGCATGGTTTAGGTAGCAGGGAGGTTGCAGGGGTGGCCTCTGTGAGCAGAGCCCAGAAGCTGCCCCATGTCAGATCAGAGCCAGCTCCAGCTGCTCCAAATGGGACATAACCACTGGCCAGAGCTGAGCCAAGAGCGATGCTGGGTGTGCTCTGCGAGAGCAGAGTTAAGGGAAAACTGTGCAACAGCAGCTGGGAGAGAGGAGTGAAGGATGAGAGAGGAGCAACCCTGCAGCCCTCATGGTCAGTGCAGAAGGAGGGCAGGAGGTGCTCCAGGCGTGGACCAGAAGTTCTTTGCAGCCCAGGAGAGCCCCATGGTGGAGCAGGATGTCCCCATGCAGCCCACGTGCACTCTGTGGAGCAGATCTCCACTTGCAGCCATGGAGGAGCTCACAGTGCAGCAGGTGGAGGTGGTCTGAAGGAGGTCACAGCCCACAGAAAGCCCCTGCAGGACCAGGTACACCGTGGAGCAGGAGGCCTGGGGGAGCTGCAGCGCATGGGGCCCTGGGCTGGAGCAGCTCCTGAAGGGTGGGCCCCGTGGTAGGGAGCCGTGTTGGGGCAGGGCTTGTAGAACTACAGCCTGTGGGAACCCCAGGTGGAATCACTTCAGGTAGGACAGCAACCATGGGAGGGACCCCACGTGAAGCAGTGGCAGCGTGGCCATGAAGAAGCGGCAGAGATGAAGCATTATGGGCTGATCACAGCCCACATTGCCCGTTCCCCTGCACTGCTCGGGGAGGAGTTAGAAAAGGATGAATGCAGAGAAGGTGTTTGTAGTTTGCTTTTAGTTCTCACTGCTCTAGTTTGTAAGCAATAGGCAATAAACTACATTAATCTTTCCTAAGCTGAGTCTGTTTTGCCCTTGGCAGTAATTGGTGAGCAATCTCCCTGACCTTATCTCAACCCATGAGTATTTTCTTCATCATATTTTCTCCCCTCGTTTTGTTGAGGGGAAGTGAGTGAGCAGCAGTGTGGAGCTTGGAAGCTCATTGGTATTAGATCACAACTCCTCAACCTCCTTAGGCAACCTGTTTCAGTGTTTAATCACCCTCACGGTACAAAAAGTTTTCTCACAGTTAAAAAAAAGGTTTTTCTTGTGTTCAGATGGAATTCGATGTGCTTTAATTTGTATCTTTTCCCTCTTGTTGAATCACTGGGCACCACTGAGCAGATTCTGGCTCTCTTTTCTTCACTCCCTCCCATCAGGTATTAATAGTACTGCTACGACACCCCATCAAGTATTACTAACACTGCTAAGACCCCCCACTAAGCCTTTTATTCTCCAGGCATCCTTTTAACCTCAGTAGAAAAAATATTTTTTATAATTCAGCAGGAAATCGGGCAAATGTCACCAAAAAATCTTGAATTAAAACACTTGGAAATTGTGCTTCCACATCCCTCCCCCCACCCCCCCCTAAAGTTTTTTAATTCAAAAGAAATTTCTGGAGTTTGTTTCATCCCTGTTTTTATAGCAATTTAATACTATTCTTGACTATTTAATTGTAGAAAGTTGCTAATGGAAAGCTGTGAGGATAGTTAACTTCAAAAGATTTGTTTTCCTTTGGTGAAGAGAAGATACTAAATTTTGTCTCTTTGTAGTGCTGTGTCCATTGGCAAAGAAATATTTTATCCTGAATTTCTTACACAGATCTAAATACATAAAACAGATGAGGCTATAAGCTAATTTACCAGGGGGATGGGGTAGAGGGGTGCCGGATAGCTTGGCCTTTGGTTACACTCCCACAAAACAATCCAGTAGCAACTGATAGAATAGATGCTGTCCTGTACAACGGGAAGACACAATTTACCTTTTGCTCTGTTGATCACAGATTGAGAGTTATGTCATGTCTAAATTCCTGTATTTATGTCCTCAAACAATTGTGCTTGAAAAGTGATACTTGTGATTGATTTCCCACCCTGCAGATATTTTGGATCCATGTGGCCATTCCCCCATTGTGGCCCTGAGCCAAACCAGTTCATTGTTCACCAGAGGGCTGATGGAAAAAGCACTACTGGAGGTGTCTGGACCCTCTCTGGAGGATCCCATGTCCCCAGAGCACCCCTTGATGTTTATGCAGCTCAGGAAGAAGGTAGGTTGGGAAGGGTCCTATGCTGCAAAATGTTGTGCAGGGGGTCATGTCCAAGAACAGCGACACGATGCCATTGAACCCTTCTATAATTTTGGGGAGCCTTGGATGCCAAACAGAAGGCACTCATTTGAGGTGTGAGATCCTGTTAGTAAGAAATAGTTCACTATCCCTTGAAATTAGTTTTGATTTGCTGATTGAAAAACTCAGGAAAAAAAATGAGGTATGCTAGCCTTCTTTAAACATTGGAAAGCAGTTAATATTCCTCAGATGTAATTGCTGGATATGTCCTGTGTTTTCTCTGCTTTCAGAAGAAAGAAAAAAAGTGAACATCCTGATGAAAATATGAAGTAGTATGGGTTAGGTTTCCAGAGATGCTGGAAATACTTTTCCATTGGAGAGGTTACCCAGTGGTTTATTCAGCTGCTTTGCTGGCAGGAAGAACAAGATGATGATATTTCAAAGTGGCTGAAAAACAATTGGAGCAAATTCACATAACTGACTGTTCAAAATGAGGTGATAGAAAGCATAGCATAAAAGCTGTAATCATTAAAATGATAAAACTAAAAGTCAGCCTTATTTTAACTGCATTCTTCACTGTAATTTTGAAATCTCTGTCTTACTGAGGTAAACAATGACATTAAGACCCCTTCTACAAAATATGCCATGAATAGTTGAATAGTTTTAAAATTCATCTTTTTATTGCTGTGCTTGATTTGTCCACCTGAGTCACATGTTAAAAGTAGCTGTCAGGACATTTGAGTGAAGATGCTCTTGAAGTGATATAGAAGTGATAATTGTAACAATGGTAAGACACTAAAAGCTAATCTCAGAAAAAAAACAAACAAACAAACAAAGATTTATTTGGGACATTATAAAGACTTGTGAACACAACGTATTCTTCTGTATGCATACTAACGGGCTGGTTTAGAAAAAGTAGCAAGCTGTCAAGTAAGAATTAGGGATAGTACGTGGTCACTTACTACACCAGCTATGATGTCCACAGAATATGAATATTGTTTGCACCAACTGCAGGCATACCAGGGAAGATTATTCATGGAGTAGAAACCACATTAATTAAATGTGAAGTGATACTGAACTCAGAGGTTTTTTAGCATTAGGGAAGAAGGCAAAATTACTTGAGAATACAGAGATATTAATATGTTCAGTCGCTAAGTCGTCGCTAAAGATGTTGAAGAGCACGGGCCCCAAGACGGACCCCTGGGGGACACCGCTTGTGACTGGCCTCCATCTGGACGCAGGGCCATTGACTACAACCCTTTGGCTGTGACCATCAAGCCAGTTCTTTATCCAACGAACAGTCCACCCATCAGATCCATATCTCTCCGGTTTAGAGATAAGGATGTGGTGCGGGACAATGTCAAAGGCCTTGCACAAGTCCAGGTAGATGACATCCGTCGCCCTCCCTTTGTCCTCTGATGCTGTCACTCCATCATAGAAGGCCACCAGATTGGTCAGGCACGACCTGCCCTTGATGAAGCCGTGCTGGCTGTCTTGGATCACCTCCTCATCTCGCATGTGCCTTAGCATCTCCTCCAGCAGGATCCGCTCCATGATCTTCCCAGGCACAGATGTGAGGCTCACCGGCCTGTAGTTCCCTGGGTCTTCCTTTCTCCTCTTCTTAAAAATGGGAGTGATGTTTCCCTTTTTCCAGTCACTGGGGACCTTGCCTGACAGCCACGACTTCTCAAATATGATGGAGAGTGTCTTGGCATGTATATCAGCCAGTTCTCTCAGAACCCTGGGATGCACATCAGCTGGCTCCATAGACTTACGTATATTCAGTGTCATCAGGCAGTCTCGGACTTGTTCTGTTGTTACAGTGGGTAGGAATCCACTCCTCTCTCCCTCACCAAGAGGTTCAGGGTCCTGACAGACATGGGAAGCCTGACCACCAGTGAAGACTGAGGCAAAGCACTTATTGATTACCTCAGCCTTCCCCATGTCTGAGGAAGCCAGTTCTCCCTTCTCATTTGTCAGAGGGGGAACATTCTCTTTGGCCTGTCTCTTCCTGCCTACGTACCTATAGAACCCCTTCTTGTTATTTTTCACATCTGTTGCCAAGTTCAGCTCCATCTGTTCCTTAGCTTTCCCGATCCTATCTCTACATATCCGGACTACACCCCTGTATTCTTCCCAGGCTACACAACCCTCCTTCCACTTCTTGTACGTTTCCCTCTCTTCCTTCAGTTTAAGCTGCAGGTCCTTGCCCAGCCATGCCGGTCACCTGCCTCCTCAGCTTGATTTCTTCTCCTGGGGGATGGAAAGCTCTTGCGTTCTAAGTAGGGTGTCCTTAAAGAACTGCCAGCTATGTTCTGTTCACATGCCCTTAAAGTCAGTTTCCCAGGAGATCCCATCCAGTAATTCCTTGATCAGCCGGACATTCCTTCTCCTGAATTTCAGGGTCCTGACTCTGTTTTTTGCCAGGCCCATATTTCTCAAGATCACAAACTCCGCCAGGGCATGGTCACTGCAGCCCAGGCTGCCTCCAGTCTTAACCTCTCTAATGCTCTCCTCTGCACTGGTGAGATCCAGGTCCAGTAACGCTTCACCTCTGGTCAGTCCGTCTAATACCTGGACCAGAAAGTTACCCTCAACAGTCTCCAGGAGTCTCCTGGATTGTTTGGTATCAAGGTGATACCACATATATGCAAACCGTCTCATTGAGGAATGCCTGAGATCTAGGATAGGCCACAATGCATAAGGGTAGTCCAGGCTTAGGTAGAAATAGTACTCCACTCTGCACTGGAAGGGCAACCTGTGAAGACGCCCCAGAAAAAAAGGGAACCAACAGCTCCAAAGAGGAAAGAAGCCGCAATCACGGTCTAAGACGGTGAGTAAGCCTCCACAGATGTCTCGTTGAAGAGCAAGTGGATGGGGGATCGGGATGGTGATGGCCCTGAAATAGGAACCAAAGGTGCAAAAGTGCAAGAATGGTGAGGGTTTTAGGGGGAATGAACGGACCTGAAGCTAGTCATACCTGGCATTACATACGTTGAGTTGGTGATTTCACGTGAGGTGTACGATCAATAAATCCATCTGGTACGATGAGCATAACCTGTGGGGAAGATAGATTATTGTAGTGTATGTCCTGTAACTATTCACTATCATGGGGACTTGTTAGTTCTGAAGCAGGGTAGGGGGAAGGTGTCCTTGTACTGGTCCTTTGAGCATGCAGGGTATGTCCTTGAGGGAGAGATGTGGTTGAGTTGTGTATGTCCCCCTTAATAGCCCGCTGTGTTCCTATCCTAGCAGATATCTGGGTGGTTGAAATCTCCCATCAGAAGTGCCTGCAAGCGCGACACTTCTTGCAGCTGAAGCAAGAAGGCCTTGTCAACAGCTTCTCCCTGATCAGGTGGCTAGTAGGAGACCCTAACCACTAGGTGTCCTTTACCGGACTGATCCTTGATTTTAACCCATAAGCTCTCAACCTGGCCATGGCTGTTTCTCAGATGCAGCTCTTCACAACTTATCCATTTCCTAACATAGAGGGCAACTCCCCCTCCCCTCCTGCCCTGTCTATCCCTTCTGAAAAGCCTGTAGCCCTCAATCACAGTACTCCAGTCATGAGATTCGTCCCACCATGTTTCTGTGATAGCAATTAGGTCATACTTTCCTAACTGAGTCAAAGTTTCCAGCTCCTCCTTTTTATTTCCCGTGCTGTATGCATTGGTATAGAGGCACTTCAGCTGGGCTATTGGCCTTGTTACCTTCTTGGAGGAGCCCTCCCTAATACCTGTGGGACAAATCTGGGTTTTCCCCCACTGCTGCCCAAGGTGACAGGGTTCCCTCGCTCTTCTCCATCACACAGTGCATCCCCTTCCCCCATCATATCTGGTTTAAAGCCCTGCTAATCCAGCTTGCTCTGTAGAATATTCTTGGCCCTTCTAGTCAATCGCATCCCATTTGATGTCAGCATTCCCCATTTCTCAAAGCTATGTCCCAGATCACAGTGCCCAAAGCCCTGGGTGTGACACCATCCCTGCAGCCATTCATTCAACCTATCTGTTCACCTCCTTATGTCTGGGTCCCAGTCTTCAACTGAGAGGGCAGAGGAGAACACTACTTGTGTAGTAAACAACGGAGACAAAATATGTCAATCAATCCTGGAGGACATAAATATTTCTAATACTGTAATTTCAATTGGTTTAAAATATTATTTGAAATGGAAATAAAACATAGTGCTGTGAATTTGCTTAAAAAAATCTAAAAGATTTTACATACAAAGTAAAACACGTGAATAAAGACTGTAGAGATACGGCTAGAAAAGTTATTTTTGAATGAAGAATAATACAAGTTCCATGTGTTTTAAAAAATTAGTTTGTTAACTTTACATAAATTGTTACCTAAACAGTAAAATGAAGTGGCATGGACATGCGTCACAACAGATTGATTCTATACTAACTTTTCAAAAAGATATTCCTAAAAAATAGCTATTGAAGGAGAATGTGAACTGTTTCCCTACTAAGCTGCCCTTTGGTAACCATGGAAACTGCAGGTTTGCCCTGGACATAAACGAGAACCGTATTGCATTGGACACATTTATTTGTTTAGATTTGTTAGTTATACAACAGTGGAAGTCATATAACATTGTACTATGGTTCTTTGTCAGGACTCTGACCTCCACATTGCAGCAATACTCCTTGGAAACAAGAAACTCCTTAAATCTCTAGTGATCTGCTACAACAACAGCAGTTATTGCTGTCAGGTCTGTATTCCAGTGAAGCAGAAAATCATTACTTATCAATAAATCATGCTCCCAAGGAAATATGCGAAGATGATGGCATCATCTCTCACTGTTCCATCCTTGCAGTGGACACAGGAGCTGCTCCAGCAGCAGCTTATCCCTGCAGAGATGAACAAGTGAAGCAGCCCTTGAGCACTGCCCTCTGTGAAAACAGCATGCCAAATTCAAGAATTATTAGCTCGTAAAGATGGCCCAGATCCCCACTGTCTGGAGCCACAGAGTCATGTCTATGCTATAGGTACCGTGATACCCAACAATTCTGCTTTGCTTCAAGGTGAAAATCAGGGGAAGTACAAGGTAGTGAAGAAATGGCCAGTTGAAAATCAAAACGCTGAGGAGGTTGTTCCTAAAGAATGGAAACAAAGTTTAAAAGAAAAGGAATTTTAATGCAGATGCGTATGGCAATTGATCACTGCAGCATACAGTGATAAAGCAGATGCATGGGCATTTTTCCCAAATAATTCCATAGCTGGAAGGAATACTAATTTAAAAATTTTATCCAATGGACGAAATTAGTACTTTTGCCCAATGTCATTTGGAAAAGATACTTAAAAGGTAAATTAGCAATACACATTAAATAGAAGGTCTATCAGGAATCTTGGATTGACTGTTGTTTATACATATATATGAACCCTACAGTTAGAATATTAGCTGTAATGAACATTCACACCCAAATCATGCATGTGTTAAGGATTGTCAAGTGTATTAAGGGTTAGGTCTCGGAACGACAATTTTATTTTTCTCCTTAAATTAACTTAAAACATTTTCAAATGCACTTTGGAAGGAATAAGAGTTCTTTCCCAGTGACTACATTTGACTAACAGATGCTGAGCAAGTGTTTAAACATACATGCTTCCTAGGCATTACGGACCAATCCAAAGATACTCCGAATTGAAAAAAACCCTGCTGTTTGTTTGTTTGGAAGCAATCTTTACTACTTCAGGCAAAATGTGGCCAGTCATGCAGTGCAAATTACAGCATCTGCAGCTCTGGGACAGACTGACCAAAAAACCAACCGACCAACCAGAAAGAAAAAAAAAAGGAAAAATATTTTGGGTTAATGAATTGAGTTTCAGTAAATATCTTTGAACTAAGATGACAATCTTCTTGGGAAAATTGTTACCTTGAAAAACAATTTCTAAATTCAGATCGATTTCAAAAGCAAAAAGATTATATGAAACAAAATACTTAACGCTTTAAAGTATCTATTTTTCTTTTTGTACCTGAATATTATTCAAAAAATTACTACTTGTAGTACTAGCAGTGTTGGTTTTGCTTTGTAGTGAATTTTTGGCTGTGTACTTTATAATAAATGTTTTGGCAAATCGTGGTGAGCACCTGTTAATGTCACAGAAGTCTTTCCACAGGGCTCAGCATTGTAAGGAATTACATCCATGTAAGGAGCTTATAAAATGCTTTAATAAAGATTTGTTACCTTGGTAAGGTTCTGTACTGAGTGGTGATTTAAAAAAAAATATTTTAATTAAATGTCAAGAGCTTTCATTTGAAAAGAAAAAGCTATCCTTTTTCATCAACAAAAATACTTTTCTTCCTCTTAAATTCAAGTTTTTCAGAATTTGATGTTTCAGAATGTCTCAAAATGATACAGTTTGGTGTACAAAATGGTACTCTTTCCCTCATATTGCTGTGACTTCGTTTTGTTTGCTACCATCTGAACTGTTTTTCAACTGTTCTGCACTGTATTGTGTAGTTTCAGTGGAAATATATTTAATAACATCAATATGAAATATATGCATAAACAGAGAAACGGTATCAGTGCAGACAGCTAATATGCAGAGTTTTGACCTAATCTTTCAAATCTTTGGTAATTCTTTCTTAGCTTTAGTGAGAATTAGGCTTTAATATGAATTTGGGCAAGGGTCCAAGGCAGAGGAAAGAAAGGGTGAACCTTCTGCCATTATGGACTGTAACAATGTAAATTAATAAAATGATTTGGAAAGCTGCCAAGGCTGTAAGAGATGTATTTATTAATCTTGAACAACTTCAAAAGAAAACAAAATATATGCAAAATAAATAGCACGATCATCGAAGAACAAACTCACACAGAATCTCAGTGTTAAAAATAAACTAAAACAGTACTTAAATGTAAGAGATGACAGATTAATGGAATCTTTCATCACACTGGAACAACAATTCTCTTGTTATTTAGGGTCTTTGGGCTATGGAGACAAAGAATAAATGTAAAAAGGTAAAACAAAAGAGAAATATGTGGAGATCGTAGAAAGTAATTAAATGCCAACTCCCTTGGAAATTAGTAAAATGAAAATTCTGTAAACATGTCTTTAGGATTATGGGATTATTATAATTTACTAGCTTAATGCGTTCCTTTGTCCTCACATGCAGGAAAAGCATTTGACAAGGTTGAGTGGTCAGTTTTTAATCAAGTAAACATTTTGAAACTCTTTCAAGGATACACAAGTGCAAAATGAGTTTTAAAAATTAGTGGCCTTGACATATTTTCTGAATGAACTCACTTCCAAAGAGAAAGCAAAGTGTTTTCAGAAGTCCACAGCTCTTTCAAGAGTTCTTTATTCCATTTACAACACCTGATGGTCTCCTCCCATGTAATCATAACAAAAATAAAGTGTGTTGTTAGGAAGCTCTTGATGTCTATATGTGCCATTTACATTGTAAATTCCATTATGTTGAGGATGTGCATCAAAAAATTGAATAGATGCATTTGTGAGCTGAAACCATATTATAACTACCGAAAGTACAGCTGTGCTTGTCAGAGGGCAGGAACATACCTGAAGCAAATCCACAGAGCAGCTGAATATCTCTAAGCCTCACCACACTAAAGGTGGGCTGTAGGATGGGAGCTTGGCCCCTTCTAGCCTTCTCTCAGCATGTAACTCATGGAGTTATTGGTATTAGTCAAAAGTGTGGAAAATCCTGGTCCTCTCATCAATTCTGTTCTTATCAGCATTAGGGAGCAAAGACACACTAGATCAAATTCTCTGCAGCTGCTCATAAGTGGAAGAGCACAGGATGCACAGTCCAGGAAGGGTGTGTTTAAGGAAAGGACATGTTTAAGGAAACCCTGTAGGACCAAATGAATCCTGTAGGAACGCAACGTTGCATATATTGGCACTACGCAGTGCAGGTGTCAAAAGCAGGCCTACCTAAAATGCTGGCAAGCCGGATGCATGGACAGGGTTGTGTAAAGAGTTGGATTAGACACAGCTATCTGGAACGTTTAATTTGATTCGAATTGCGGACCTACTTGGTGTTCATCATTTCAAGGAAATTTGTGATAACAAGCATTTAGCATTGTTTAATTTTGAATGCTTCACTAAGTTCTATTATACTTGAAGATATTGGTGGAGGAAAGCCACCATTTTTCCTAGGTTATTATTACTAAGTATTTACTGTTCATTCGTTTAAATTTTGCTGCACTTACTACCAGCTGAAATATTTTCTTTTTTGACAAGCTGGAAGCTGCAGTAAAGCATGATTTCCCCGAGATCTGGGAATGCCATTGGCTTATGCTGTTCTCTCTGTGAGTGAATGAGAGCATCACATGTTGTAGCTCATAAATGCACCAGTGTGATGCATGGTAGGCTGCAGCTCTCTGAATGCAGCAACACACTCTCATCTTTTTCTTAATCATAAACTGGGACTGAATTTGTTCAGTTCATTCCTGAGCATGACAGGGGCATCTCCCCTCTAACTGCAGCAAAGATTTCATAGCATCTCCCTTGCTTAAAAGATATTATTAGTTTTTTCAAGCTGTATTAAATTGGGTAAGGGTTATGTCAAGAGATTTGTCACTCTCAGCAAGCAAGCGTGGGAGGAACAGTAGATTTATTCAGGGTATTTTTCCAGTCAATATATTTACAGCCTGCACTTTTATTTTAGATAAAGCTAAGCCATTTCCTAGGGTTTTAAAAATAATTTATGGTAGAGTCCCCTGCATGTTTTCTCTTTTGATTACTATTTCCCAGTCTCTTCTGATCTTTGGAAAAGTCATCCCCAGGAACTAACTGGAACTGGTTCCTCTGAGAACATCTCTGATTATTAGGGCCATCTCAGAGGACACAGATGCTACACCTGGGCTGGCAAATTAAAGAATGCAGGAAATGTCCTGTTTTTGTCTTGTATTTTCCTTTTGCTTGATAAAACTCTCCCAGGTACTTTCTGCACACGTTTTGTGACTTCGAAGGGGTCATGGGCAGTAGTTTACCTCTCAAGTATACTCCATTCTTTATTCTGGAAGAGCAGAGGCTTGTGAAAAGGCTTAGTGTGCAACATTAGATTGGCAAGTAACAGTGAGTGTTTGTTTTAAATAATTCATTTTGCCTTTATTTTCCATGTCTTCCTTTTCTTTCCCACTCCAGCACAATAATATTGCCAGGCTAGTAGGCATGTATAATTTCATCTGTAACAAAAGTTCTTCTGTGATTTTCTTCTGGTTTCAAAGTGGAGTTCTTCTGCACAGTTGTGCATGTTCAGTACTGACATGGCCAGCAGATGGGAGGCGGCAGGGAGGCCTGTGCGTGCACAGTGTGGTGGCTAACGTTCACAGCTACATCGCATGCCAGCTCTGATGCCTGGGGCTGAAATCCAAAGGTCAGGGAGTACAGAGCAGAGATGTACAGGTGCTGTTCCACCTATTCCCTCCATTTACACCTTTACTGTGTTTCTCTTAACAACTAAATGAGAATAGTTAGTTGTAGTGACTTGAAAGAACAGAGAAAATGTCCATTACCTTGTAAAGGATTTTGTAACTGCTATTTGCCTTTTTCCTTTTTTGGGATTATCTGGCACTGCTATTCCAAGTTACAATGTGTAACAGGTTTCCATTTATATCTCTTTCCAGTGGGCTTATGAACACTGAAGAATTCTCATGCATTGGCAGACCCATAGATTGGCAGACCCATACCCTCACAGGGGATTTTGCTGCCATGCCCATGAAGGCAGAGCAGGTACCAGGCTGCGTGTCAAAAGAGGCAGGGACGAGAAGCTACACTATCTGCAGAGTAAATCTAACAATATTGTTCAAATTTTTTAGAGTGATGGGGACTCCCTGAGTGAGCAGCTGGGCAGGCTAGGGGCTATGCATAGACAATCCTGTCATTCCTCTTTGCCTAACAATCTATTTTTCTTTGACACAAGAGGTTAAGAAGGAGAAACTTTCTCCCCATGAGGTCAGCCCACAGCGGTAGTGCAGTCTGTGCCCCGGGGCATTATAAAAACCTGCCCCTTCCATCTAGATTGTGCTGATTGTGCTGTGATCCTATGCAGAGGGGGGAATTGCACTTTGCCCATCAAAACTGTGAAGGTGTGTTAACTCAAGATTACCTCCCTCTACGTATGGATACACAGGTAATATAAACACCATTCCTCAAAGGTTTGCTTTGTAGTATAAATATAGAGACAGCATAAGGTAAAAATCAAACACTGAATATATTTATTGTGAACCATTAACGGAGCTAAGTATACATAGAGAAAAACTGCTTCCAGCATTTTCCTTTCTCAGCAGAACAAGCTAGTATTATTACCACATAATTTCACACTAAATCTAAGTAACAATCTGACTAACTAGTGGCTGATGGTCTAGTAAATGTCAGGCTCCAGATGATGTGTATATTTCTACACTCACAGATGTAATAATATAAAGTTCACATTTACACTGAGATAAATGACCAGTCAAAGTTTTCAGCTGTTGTACACTAAAAAGGTGCAAAACAGAGCGTGTCTGTAGTAAAAGATGAAAGAGCCATTATGCAGTGCAGATCATCTTGTCTTGGTGCAGCGCTGCTGCTTACAGCAGCTCTGCTGGATGGCTAGGAGCAGGAAGGCAGCCTGGCCTGGAGGCAAATCCTTCTCCAGGATTTTCTCATATAGATGCAAGTCCAGTTGCCAGACAAACATTCTTCACCTTCAACCACGCTAAAAAGAGAACTTCAGGCTAAGAAGTGTTCTGCTGCATTGGGACTGAATTCACTGTAACATTCAGTGTGAACTCACTGAAATCTGAATGTTATCTGTATCATTTCAGGGTTTGTTCTCATATGCCCATTGTGAATCTCTACCAAAATGGTTATACCACATCTCCCTCAATAACTTGAAATTTACCAAGAAAGTTCTGCTACCTCACATCCATGGATCTTGAAATGTCAGGCACAGTAAAACTCACAAATGCAATAGATTAAATGAATGCTTTATCATAGAATCATAAAACATCGAATGGTTTGGGTTGGAAGGGACCTTGAAGATCATCTAGTTCCAACCCCCTGCCAGGGGCAGGGACACCTCCCACCAGACCAGGTTGCTCAGAGCCCCATCCAGCCTGGCCTTGAACACCTCCAGGGAGGGGGCATCCACAGCCTCTCCGGGCAACCTGTGCCAGTGTCTCACCACCCTCACAGTAAAGAATTTCTTCCTAATATCAAGCCTAAATCTCCTCTCTTCCAGTTTGTGGCCATTACCCCTTGTCCTGTTGCTACATGCCCTTCTAAAGAGTCCCTCCCCAGCTCTCCTGTAGGCCCCCTTCAGGTACTGGAAGGCTGCTATGAGGTCTCCCTGGAGCCTTCTCTTCTCCAAGCTGAACAACTGCAACTCTCTCAGCCCGTCCCTGCAGGGGAGGTGCTCCAGCCCTCTGATCATCTTCGTGGCCCTCCTCTGGACCCCCTCCAACAGCTCGATACCCTTCTTGTGTTGAGGTCCCCAGAACTGGACGCAGCACTCCAGATGGGGTCTCATGAGAGCAGAGTAAAGGGGCAGGATCACCTCCCTCACCCTGCATCACATGAAACATACAAAATCTTACAGAAATCTAGCTTAATTCCAATGTATTATTCATCAAGTTTTCCTTTTGTCTGGAAATGTTACAATAACCTTTTCTGAACAGGCTGGACCTTGCAGCCTAGCAATGCATGTGGAGAATACCAGCAGCACTCTGTTACAGTAGCAGCATTACCAATTCTCCTGCATATAATACTATTGAAATGCTTTGGAAACTTGATGATGAGAGGATTGTAATTCAGACTTGTTCTTCTGTCTCTCTTTTGGGAAAATTAAATGGTCAACAGAGCTTTTTCATCTTATCTTTGTTCAAGGCAATACACACAAAAAGGTAATTGTATATGTGTATGTATCTGGTAAGAATTATGCCTTTCAATAATTTTTCCACATACTGCATTTTTCAAAGCAAAGATAAAGCCCTTACTGTTTAATTTATACTTAATGTACCCACATGTTACTGATTTGCATACTAGCCAGAGTAGCATGATCCTAATTATGCGTGTTGTGAACATCCTACAAGATTTCTATTAAAATGAATGGTAATTGAGAACCCTCAACACAATAGGAGATCAGGCCATATAGAGGGCACAGCAATTCCTCTATATTACATTCTTTGTTGCTTTGTTAATAGAAAGCTTTTTCTTTTCATTCCTTATCAGTTATTTGCTCTATCCATTTTTTCCCTGTCAACACAGCAAGCATAACTCTCTGCTGACGCAGATGGGTACATCTGCTTTCACTGACGTGCTTATCTGCACCAGCATATCATTGACCCCAACCCCAGCATAATACTGACTCTGTATGAATAGGCCTTATTATTTTGTCCCCAGATATCTCAACAGGAAACCGAGGAATACCAGTGTTATTTTTGTGGCTGTTGTCGCAGAGCTGGGAAGGAGGAGACAGCCAACAAAAGCAGTTAGGAAAGGAGAAGGGATTATTTTTGTATGGGGCAGGCCACCTCCAGCAGCTGGATACAGACATGGCACAGGGGAGCCCTAACCCCAACCTCGACAACAGCATCATACTAACAAGAATATGTGTGAAATGAGAGGCCAGAGCTTCCCTCAGCCCTGGCAAGTGCTGTTGGGTTATGCCCAGAGGCCACAAGCAGCTGTGCTAGGCAGAGCTAAAGTAAAGGCCAAGTTAAGGTGAAACAGGCTCACGTGTGTGCAGCTTGTTTACTTTCTTGAGAGTCCAACATGTAAGATTCCTCGCAACCACAACTGGTTGCAGACACCAACAAAAATATCAGATTGTGAGTAGATGCCTGGTCCCACAGAGTGAGCTGGGAAGGAAACATGCAGATCCTGGATACATCTCTCAGCACAGCAAGATGAGATGTTTCTCTTCCCTTTAGGGAACAGTTTGGCCATGCGAAGAGGAACTTGGTCACCAAGATGGACCTCAGAAGCTCAGATGAGGATTGGATGGATATTTAGTAACAGCAAAATGCCTGCTCCATAGCACTGTTCATTGTTTTGCTCCCAATATTCCTCTTCAAACTGCTCCCAAACCCATGCTGTTTGATGGCCTGCTTTCATTTTTCAATTGTGTTAAATAATAGCTTGTGGTGAAACACTTGCAATTGTAATCTTTATCTCTACCTGCTGACTCTGAAAAGACAACATTTGTTTAATAATATCTTCATATACTTGAAGAATCCATTTTTTAAAATGAAGTTCATGTTACAAGTTTTACATCACCAGTATTTTCTTGAAAATTTAAGGGGTGGATTAAAGTACCTTTGATTCACTATTGCTTTAAGATGGTCGAGTGGATAATGCCAAATGGTGCTTAAATCTTCTTGTCTCTTTGCTCACTGTCAGTCTTTTCCTATTTCAAGAATCCCAATAGCATCCCCTGCTTGATCTGTAATGATTTTGGAGGAATTGTAAATAAAAATAATATCCTTGATAAAATGCTTATTTTCATCATCAACTCTGTTTCCTTTAAATTTCCTTCAAAAAAAAAAAATCTTCTGTAATTTTAGATGGGGTGAATGAGCATTTAAAATTATAAAACTTTTCCAGATGTTTTCAAAACTTTGTCAGTAGAGTTGTAGAATTTTTTGCATGGAGATGATGGTTTGAAGTCAGAAAAATTAAACAACTAGCATTTTAGTACTAACATAAATCTAGAGAAAAATGTGATCTTCAGTACAGCATCTGTCTCTAATTCAGAACTGTGGCATTTTCTGTAACAGAGATAGGATAATATCTGCATATGTAAATATCTTCATATACATTTATGCAAATTATTCTGTGACAGTGATTCTGGGCTTCTATAAAGAACATGAATTTAAAGAGAAGTAGAATGTTATCTAAATCAAATAGGTGTTTAAGCAGTCACCTTCTATTTCTTCATTATAAGAATTTAAAGTACTAATAAAAAATATTTGTTACCAGTTTGCCAGCTTAAAAGTTACTTATAATCATTGGATATCATTTTATATTTGCTTATTCATAATGAATCCGGTTAAATCGTGGTTTCTATAACTGGAGAATATGATTTAAATCATCCTAGGGAAATTCCAGCCTAACCAGCTAGTTTGCATGAAACTATTCTATTGCTATCCAACATGGGCATGGCCAGCTGAGATGGCTGTATATAAGATTGTTCATACTGAAATCTCCTGTACCAAAGCAGCTTGCTGTGTGACAGAGAGATTAATTAGATGGCCATTTCAAGGTGCCTTTCAGTAGTTACCATAACATTCATGATTCCAAAGAGTAAGCACTCTCAGAAAATTGCTGTTTCTCAGTACACCACCACTAAAACCGTGTAAGGACCAAGTTTTACTTAGAATAACTTGAAATGCATTTGGAAAACAAATGTCTTTCTAGAATTTTGTCAGGTTTCATATGTGTTCTTGGTGAGCCCAGTGCTCGGCAAGAGTGAAAACAGCAAGTGGTAAGTTGATAATTATTAGTGGTGAAAGTACAGGAGAAGAAACAAGGATGCTCAGTTACAGAATGACTTCTACAAACAACTAGATGGACTGGGACTCTGTAGCTTGGAAAAAGGGGGTCAGAGGGGGAACAAGGTACAGTTCTATTAAATCATAAAGAGCAAAGAGGAGGTGAAGAAGGAAAAAATGATTGCTGTCTTTTGGAGGAAAAGTGAAATGAAATCAGAAGATGAATATTTCAAGACAGAAGAATTACTTGTTCACAGAGTAAAGCTGTGAAACTCTTCTGTACAAGACAGAGTGCAACACACTTGCAAAGGATTACACTAACTGTAAAAAAGCACGACAAATACACAGAAGAAAATGTCATACAGGATTATTGAATAAGAACAGCGATAAAAATGCCCAGCTTTTGCCCCGGGAAATCTATGATCCACAATTTTTGGATGTGGGAAGAATATATATGGGAGGTATTACTTACTATGTGCTTGTCCTCTTTTTTTTTGCTGTTTCCTGGGCAGTCACCATTAGTCACTGCCAGGAACAAGAAACTGGGCTAGAGGAATATTTAGTCTTACTCATAAGAGCTCCTTTTGTGCTACTCCCTTATAAGTTTCACAGTCCTTTAACAAACTTGCTCTTTCTAAAGTTTTTTTCCCATTTTTTAAAGGACTGATGTATTGAGATTTCTTCTTCAAAAGCTGCAAAAATAGCTGATATGGTGTCAAAGACCACAAATAACCGTTATTGATTGGTTTTGTATATAAAATAATAGATAGTTCCTGAGTCATTTTAATCTTCAGTGCCAATAAGTTACAACATTAATTTCCTTTTACAGAAAATGTTTCGTATGCCTAAGGGTTTTTGTAATGGTTTCTGTCATCATACGCTCTTTCCCTTTAGTATTAGTGACTTCTCAATATACTGTTTTGCATCTGCATTCGTTTGAACCACTTCAACATTTTATCTTTTGTCCTAGTTTTAATGTTTCTTCAGCTCTATTTATCAGCTGACTGACGAAACCATTTTACAACATATTTTAGAAGATCTTTCTCAATACTGTCTTGATTTATTTGAAAGCAGTGTCCTCTAAATTTTGCAAGTGAATCTCAATCCTGGAGAAGATCTAGTTTCTTAAACATGTGATCTCACTTCCACTGGGGTGGCTTGGCTGTAGTATTTGTCTCTGGCTTTCCTGCAG
>VXAV01004926.1:13692-28917 GCA_013399715.1 Alectura lathami | reverse complement strand
TTATGCAGTTTTCCATAAACAACAACCGCTGAAGTAAAATACATGTTTCCTTTAGGACTTGATAGGAAGCAGAAGCAGTATCTGCCTTTTCAATGACAATAATAGTATATTATGCATTTCTCTGAACCTATTTGAGCTTCACAGATAGATTAGTAGTAGTGTACTGAAACAACTGAGCGCTGATACTACTGTGAGTCAGTATCATTAGGACTTGCCTTTATTTACACTGGCTTTAATTTTAACTGATGCCATTTGCTCACGATTCACAGCAATGTATCTTAGAGCAGATAGGAACCTTACTGAGGCTTTTTCTCCCCCCACTTTAGTCAACTTTATTTGTCAAATTTATTTCTGGGAAGGTAGCAAGTAGGAAATAAAACCTTCCGTCAGATACTTTGATTTGAGCAAAACGTTTGTTTCTTTCTGCTCAGTTCCTTTGGAGGTGCAAGGAAGAGGTCCCTTTGGCCAGCTAAAGCAATATTGTTTTGCTCATAGAGTCTGTTGGCTGAACAATGGAGAGAATCTGTGAAAGCATGTGTCATTTAGGAGTCTGAAGGAAACAGAGAACTCAGAAATTACATGTCGTGATTCCCTATAGGGATGCTCTTTTTTTGTTACTACTTTTCAGGTTTTTACATTAAATGTAGTTGCTAGGGCTTAAAGCAAGTCTGAAACTGTTCATGGATGGCTGGAGAAGACAATAAAAATAAGAGATCAGAGACAAATTAAAGGGACTTCTGCTAGACCTAAAACATGTTCAATATTACTTTGTTATCTGAGAGATATTTCTGTTAAAGAAAGCATTTATAGAAGTGTGGAAAAGTTCCTCACTGCAATAGTACATGGAAATTCAGACACGTTACCTTTGCCTAAATGCATCTGGCATGAGCAATTACCTGTTTGCACCTGGGCCCTAAAACTCCAGCCTGCAACTAAAACCAAGGGTCATCTGCCACCCGTAAAGAGGTAAAGCTGTTTAAGTGTCAACTGTGAGGAAGACCTACACGTATCCTCAGTGACTGATGCATACTTAAGCACTGAACTCGTGGGGACAGTCAGCCCAGCTGCTGTTGTCAGACACTGCAGCTAACAGAGCAGAATGCACCAAGAAAAGGTTCACACAGGGAAAAGGAACACCACACAGACAAATGAGCCTTGCTACATGGCTGGACTTGGCAGTCCCAAGCTGGCTATCGGGTCTGATTGCAGGGTGAGACACCCAACTCGTTTGTGAGCAGAGGGCACGACTGCATTTCTGACAGCACTACTTTAAGAGTTAAGGTTACCCAATTTTTCTAACTTACTTTTCATGCATACAGTACTATTTTTTAAGCAAGCTTATTCATGTTAGAGAAAGGGAAAAATTGCTTCAGTTGGTTGATGCCGGTCACATCCTACATAATGGTTACATATATATTTATTTACCACCATTGCTTTCACAGGAATAGCCTAATCAACTGATTAATTATGCTTAGGAAAATCAAAACAAAACTTGTTTTCAGTGGAGTTAATCTTAAATCTGCATGTTTCTAAAAGCCACTCTAAGTAGGCTGTAGTTTGAATGGCATATGTTGAGATTTCATGATCAAAGGCACTGGCCAAATATTAGAGTTCCTCTACCGAGGGAGACCTCATCTCTGAAACTCTCTTCTTCACACTTGATTACTCTTGAAACAGACATCCCTCCTGTAAAAAGACAGGCAAGGCTGCAGTCAGCAGCAGGCGTATTTAGCTTAATCTCAGGCAAAGGATAAAAAATCCTCCCTTCCTTGTAAGTGCTTGCCCCATCTTCTGCTATCTTTGGGACACTGGACAGCGTTGCCAGTGTTCATTCCAAGATGACCCTAGGGTCCAGTTACCTCCTCAAAGCCTCTTTTCTGGAGATCTCTCAGCTTCTTCCCTCAATGCTGCTGCTTTTCTAATTCATCCTTCTCACACTTCTGCCAGAGTTGTCAGGAGGCTGGAGGGAAAGAGCATTTGGACTGTCTTCACCAAGGTCACACCTAGGAGAACTCTCCTGTACTTTTACCTTCCTATAGCAAAGTTGCTCTTCAGTTGGCAAGGCTCTGAGACACAGAAATGATTAAAATTGTCTTCATTTTCATGCTGCACATTCCATGAAGTACTTTAGGTATCATTTGTTTCAGAATATCTGACAATTATGATTATCAGTTTAATTGTATTATGGTTCAGACAGGGGACCATGAGTGAAGATTTTGTTAAGGTGTGCTGAAGCTTGTCAGAAAAAGACATCCCATATCAGTTTTGTTAAACTCAAATGTTCAAATCTTAGAGTATGTCCTTCCATCAAAGCCCAAAGTTATGAGATGGAGAAAAATACATGGATTTCTTTCATTGTATGATTCTGACTATTCAGTTTTAGTGTACTTAGAGATTTCAAATTTTTTTTTCAATCAACAATGACAGTTAAAAAAAATATATATATATATAAAATCAAACAGTCTTATGAACTTGTATGTCTTCAGTTACAAATTAATCATAAAACACGCATTATCATATAAATTCTGAAAGGTGAATGATCTTCATGGTATGATACATATTAGTGGATGAAAAGTTTCCTGGTTTTCTATTTGCATTAAATTTCGGCATTGGTTCTGCAGTCCCAAATCCAAATGTCTTTTCTATGCTTTAAAGCTGTAGGATTCCCTTTAATGAGACACACTGCAAAGAACCTCTGGAGGTCATCTTTTCTTATAATCTTGAGGATGTTGAACAGGATAGGACCCAGGACTGATCCCTCAGGTGCACCACTAGATACTGGTCTCCAACGAGACTCTGTGCTACTGATCACCACCCTCTGGGCCTGGCAGTTCAGCCAGATTTCAAACCACCTCACTGTCTGCTCACCCAGCCCATAAATCATCAGCTTCTCTATGCGGACCTTGTGGGAGACAGTATCAAAAGCCTTACTGAAGTCAAGATAGATAACACCCACTGTCTTCCCTTCATCTACCAAGCCAGTCATTTCGTTGTAGAAGCTTACCACATTGGTTGGGTATGATTCTCACCCCCTGTCCATGCAAGTCTGTTGCTGGCTGCTACTGTATCACAGCAGTTGTGCTGAAGCTAGCTGGAGGGATTTACCAGTGAGTCTCTGCAGTCCCTATTATCTTCCTATTATCTGTTTGTCCTGTTTGTCCCTGTTGCCAGGGACCAATGTGAAGCTTGCACATAACCCTTTCCCTTCTATGCATCCAGGTTTCCTTCCATCGTGAAGTCAGAAGTGGTGGAGTCAGCAGTGCATGCTGGTGCATCTCCAGTTCTACTCAGCGTGGAGTTTGGAAGTGGACTGATGAACACAGAACTCAAAACTCAGAAATATCTGACTTCATAGTTTAAACATAGCTCCTTTCAGGAAAGGGGATGTAAGCTGTTTCAGACGCTAACCCAAAAGGGTCAAACTGTCCTGGAGATACACCCTCTTCTATATTAAACAGCCAAAGAGGAGCAATAGTGCATTAAAATGAAAATTATTAAACTGACAAATTTGTAGTGACTTCTTTTGCTGACAGATGATTTTCAGCAATCATACTGCCTATATTGTTTCAGTTGGAAAAAAAAAATCTGGAACTGTTAGAGAGAGAAGGAAATGGCAGATCTTTCTCATACGCTGTCTTTTATATTTTGAATGTTTCCTCTTCCTGTGATTTTAATGACCAGAGAACAGGACAGACACTAAATTGCTTCCCAGTTACACACGTATTTGGGGGAAGGGGCAGGAATAAGGAAAAAAAAAAAAACAAACCACAAACCATTTACTATATGATGAATGTAAAAGAAATGCACATAGTTTGATAAATATACAGCTAACAAACAGTACAGGTAGGACAAGGTAGGTATGACAAAGTTTTTTTCTTTTTTCTTTTCTTTTCTTTTTTTTTTTTTTATCAAAAGGAAAACAAAAGCATAGATCAAAATATTCTTAATAAAGAATTACAACGATAGCTAGTTTCTATGTCCCAATGAAAGCTTTTGGGGTAGCACATTATGACACGAAAATGACGTATCTCCTGGCAAAAGCAGGACAGGAATTTGTGTCTCCAGTGTGAAGTCATACAATCATCAGCAAGATAAACTTCCCATGCTCTTAGAGTCTGCAGAAGCAGTCCTGCTGAAAAGCTGTACTTACTGATGAAGCACAACCATTAAAAACATGCTGCGAACTATAATCTCAGACCACCGAGTCTCTAGCACTTTGCTGTAAATATGTTGCTTTTCAATTAGAAGAGATGCTTACTTCTGAGTCCTTTCACATATATATTAAAAAAGAAAAAAAAAAAAGAGAATAAGACAAATCCATCTAAACTGATACCTCTACGTTTCAAGAAGTGGCAAAAACAAAGAAGATGCAAAGTGTATCTGTTTTCCATGAGAAACATACTCACTCAAGAAAGCTTGTAGGATGTTTAAGCATGCAGAAAGCACATTTGTCTGAGCCCACGGGTCCGATCATGGCTCTGGCTTCATTAAAGCCAAGTCACAGTTGTGCTGCAGTAACCAGCAACAAGCCTTGGAGACAGCTCTGTGTAGTTTTCATCACATTTGATCACATTTTTGTTTTTTCCATTACAAAAGCCCAGTGTTCTGGGGACTCTTCCAGGCCTTGCTGTCAAATGGAGGAGGCAGATGGTCGGGGCTGGCACGGTGGCTGGTCGGCGCCTCACAGAACCCGGCCCGCCCAGCACTAATGTTAATGGTGGCTCCACCTGTGGCCAGGCCTATAGAGCCACTCTTATTTACCAAATGTTGAGTGATTGGGTCATTGTCGTGAAAAATGACTGTATTTCTGTAATACTGCCATTAAAGAAAGCAAATGAACTCTTCAGAATCATAGCTTTAATGACAGCCATGCAATTCATACATTTTAAATAAAGCCCCTAATTGGCTGTCTGTGAAGTAGAAAGAGAACTGGAGCAGTGAATGGCTTAAATGCAGCAATTACAATATTTCTTATTCTTTGCCAATCTAAAATTAATGAAAAACCTTTCTTGCTGTGACCTTGACAAATGGTGGAGTAACCTTTTTAAATTCTCAGAGGGTGCTGAATCTTACCCTGAGAGAAAGTGATGCAAAGGAATTGCAGCTGAACATTTCTAATTAGTAAACTGAAACTCTGTGACAGGGAAGAAAGCTAAGAGGCACTGATTGGATTTAACATATATTAGACACCATCCCCAGGGAACAGAAGATATCTCTCAGTATTTTGATGTCAGCGTACCTGATTATCTCTGGGCATTGCTGAATCACCTACAGGATTTGTGCAAACCTGATAGTTTTCACTCAGGGTAAAATCTGATCCTGTAAAACGCTAAGTGTGACCAATTCCTACTGCTTTCAGGAGGTGCCCAGCTCTGCAGGGAACTGAATGCAGAGTGCATCTGCCCAGTGAAAGCTTTAACTCTTGTTTGCCCTGGAGCCTTTTGTCCTGTTACTGGCATTATTAAGGAGATTTAGCATGGATGTATGTTGCAGTCAAACCATCTTTAAGCCCCTTCACCCTTCCAATGCAGTATGAAGAAGTCTTCACGTCAGCTCTTCACATTCAAATCTAATTTGTGTATCATTTCCATGTAGATGTACGTTAGCGCTGGATTACTAAAAGTGACTGGTTGATTTGGCACCACGAGAAGTCCCGGGAGACTTAAAATCAAGAACATCCTTTGCTTTCTTTGCTAGGTCGCAACTCTGGTGCATAATAATTCAAGTCATGTTGTGTTTCATCCATTCTATTTTTATTCCTTCTAAGAGGCAGAGGGTCTTGGGGTGATAGATAAAGGAGTGAGTTTTTGCTGAACAAAAAGAAGATTTCTGACCTCCACCATGCTGGAGTGATCTTTCACTAAAGAAAATCATAATATATTCATTTTATGTGTAGGACTAGTTTTCAGCAATTCAAGGATTTTCCAAGGGCCAGATCATGTGTACCGTTCCAGCAATGATAAGCTGTTTCTCTGGTGGGAAGGGTTATGCACAGCTGGCATGAGTCAGACTGTCCATAGGCACAATCTATCTCTAGTGTGAGGAAAAGGTTCGCAACATGAGCTTAATCACTGGCTGTGCTCTTTAAGACCAGGGATAAAAAAAGAACATTCTGCTTTCCCTGACTTTCCTAACAGGCGCAGAAGGGAAACACATCTCAAAATAACTGCTCAAGTCAGTGAGCCAACTAAACAAGGGAGAAATCAGCATAAACATGAACTTGCCCCTTCATTTCTTTTGTGTTGCTAGATCTTGTTTTCAACAACCAAACTGTCATAAATCTCCAGGGTGTGTTACAAGTGTTGGTATGATTGCTATCATTATTTCCTGATTTCTTGGATAATTCAGAAAACTGCTCAATCACTTTTGAGAAGCTGAACATCTTGGGTTTTACTCAGTAGTGCATATCCTCATAATCCTTCCTTATTATGTGTCCTACCTCCCTGACTTCTTTCTGCTAAGCAAAACGAGTGCAAATGTAGGTCAGGAAAACTAATACTCAAATTCCCTTCCTCTCCAGTGAATGGAGAATATTAAAAATTTCCAGAGTAATTAAAGAGACCCTGCAAGGTTAGTGGAGCAGGTCTGACATTCATTTTTATTATATGCTAACTACTTTGCATGTTCATTTTATGAATCTGAAATTCAAAATAGTCACTTTTTCTACCTAGCAGCAACTGTCCATGTTGGTCGTTAGTTGTACTGCTAGAAATCAGCTGTGTAACACCAAATGATTATGTTTGTGTGAGGAAGAATACAGATCGTAAATAAATAAGAAGATTTATGTGCATTTTGAAAAGTTACCAGTGAAAATATTATAATATGAACTGATTTGTCCTATAACGTATTCTGCAAGATCTCTTCAAGTGGCTTTTCTTGTTTTACTCTTTATTTTCCTTAATTCTTAATTCAAAGATTAATTTTGTTTGTGCAATTCAAGATAGCAGTGATTTCAAAGAGGGCTTTTAATAATGTTTGCACTCCTTCATTGCAAATGAAGGTGGCAGAAGTGGCTTATGTTTCAACTTTACTTCCTTCCTTTCTTCCTTCCCCTCTCTCTGTTCCCTTCTTTTCTACCCTTCACTTTGGTAATGTCTCATTTTTGAGTGAGCTAACTGTAACAGATTGGTTTAAGGAATAATTATAGGTACTTGCTTTTAAACAATTTTGTGCATGCCATAGGATTTGTAACATAATTGTACCTCAAAAGTAGAAACATTATAAAAATGATCATTGACCTATAAGAGAATATTTTTAACTGTGTGCTATTAATATTCCTACTGAGTCTCTTTAACACTAATTGAAAAAGGTTAACAAAATCCCAGTACAATGAGTAAAATGAATAGATACTAAATTATTGAAACATAGCAACTGGAATCCCAGATTGTGTTAAATCTGATGGAAGTACCTGAAGAAGAAGTCATTCATACTACATTTTTCATACACGTTCCCTTTCTAATATTGTGTAAGAATCCAATTAAGTATCAGCGTTATTATGACAGACTTGTAGAAAATGGACAATTGACCACTTTAGTATCCTTGTGGTCATTATCACTAGCTTCATTCCATAGGGCAGTAAATAGCTGCAACATAATTGGAGTCTTTCTATAGTTCTTGTGATATTATTTCATAGCAAATATTAAAATAGCCAGAGTTGTGACACTGAGACAGAATCAGTCCCTCAAGATCAAACTGCTCTGCAATCTCTGTTGTTCTGCCTTCAGTATTTATTTTTATTCTTGTCTTGTTTCTGATAATTCATTCATTTCTTTCTTTCTTTCTTGCTTTTTTTTTTTAACTGTTCTAACTTTTAGTTATGCATAAATGCATTAAATTGCACCTTAGAGTGCTCTCAGACGACTTCCCATGAGATTATGTTTCCCTAAATAATGGCTTGGTATTATTTTCATTGTGGTTAAGATGATGTGCTTGAAGTCAGATGTAACTGGCTCAAGGCCAGGGCATGACGGCTCCTTTTGAAAACAGAAAATAAGTTTCCATTACTTTGTCACTGGAGTGGCTCGCAGATTCCAAGGCTGCAGAATCACAGAGCAGAAATGCCCATCTGAGGCTGACTGACATCACTTTGAAGTGAGTCAGAAGCGGCCTGGAGGCAAAGGCATTACAGCTGGTGCTGGTGCTTTGGCCAGCCCCTCAAGCCAGCTTCTCACCCTAGTTAAAGCCATCCAGAGTCCATGTAGCTTCAATGGCAGGATAGNTTCTTTGGCTTTGTGTGTGTTACAGAGACTAGAAGATGGATTCAGCCTTTCCTCTCTTTCTTCTTTCCCTTTCTTGGAGGTGAGATGCTGTGTCCAGGAGGACACAATCTAAAATTCATTATTCCTTATTACATGTAAAAGCTTACAGAAATGATCAGACTTCTCTAAACCTGGGTGGTTTTCAGCCCTATCGAATGGTAAGTAATTCCATTTATTCTTTCTATGGTAAAATGAGTTTTTACACTTCATTTCTCCACTGAAACTATTTACATAATGTCTATGTTCTTTTATGACTTGTACGAAAACGAAACAAGCCATGCTCCTAAACTTGCATGGGCTAGGGAGAAAGCTGAAATAAGAAAAAAAAGTATAAATGCAGATGGCAATAATTTATCTTATTTTTATCCAACATATACATTATAAACTCTATAGAAGTTTCAGAGCAATCATCCCTAACAACTGAAGGATGCCTATCTCCTCGTGAACTTTCAATACACTTCTGTTCAACATTTACTGGCCCAATTTTCTTCGTATAGGTCAAGAGGTTTTTCTCACATCTTGTTACAGAGAAAAGGGTACTTGAGTGGAAAAGGTGCACTCTCTTTTATCACCACAGAATTTCAAGTAGGTAATCATATTCATTAGAAGATGGAGGACTTTAGTACGGATTTGAGATATTAGACCAAAACTTACAAGCTCCCATTAGAATAAGAATCCTTTAAAACTGAACTGATAGAAAGGGCAAAGCTCACATACAAAGTATATCTGAGTCTTAGCTGAGGTTTGCATATCCCCCTGTCAGACCATTTGCTAGTCTTTTAGGCATTCAAATAACAAATTTATATCATAAAGTCCTAGTGACACTGCTGAGGCTCTGTGTCCAAATCCAAGTATGCATTACTGCATCGTGTCCTGAATTAGATCATTCTTACTAGCACTGAAAAATCAGAGATGCCTCAATTCTTCCATACTAGAGTGCTGGGGAGAAGTCTGGGGAGTGAGGTAGAAGAGAAAAATTGCCCAAAATGTAAAGGCGCATAATGTCTAAAATAAATTTTGTAAATGGTTATCTCCTCTCTAATTTTGTATCTGTTGCAGAACTTGGTGAAATAGTTTATTTCAAACCTCAGAGTAAAACTCAGCTATTTTGCCATCTACCTAACCATTTCTCACATATTTAAATATACTAAATAATTTATTTTAATACAATTTAGATCTTACATGCCATTGAGACATTTTTACTTAAGTTTTGTCTAAGTTGGTCTTGAACGATTAGATTTTTCATTAGTTTTCCAGAAGATGGTTGACATTTAGGAATTAGTGAGAAATTATAGTTTTACTGCCCATGTTATTGCAGTGTAATGTTCATTTGGAGAGAAACACAATGTCCTGCTTAAGCAGAGTGCACTTAAATTATCCATTTAATTTTATTCTGAAAAGTATTTGCATGATGATGAATGGATAAAGAACAACGATTTCCAAAGAGACACCATCTCTATACTTGAGCTAGAGAAATTAAGGCCAAATTTGGGACAAATGGTCTGGGAAAATGATATTTCTACAGTAAGAGAGAACACTGTTATCTGAAGGATGTCTCCTAGGATAACAAATCATTGTCTGAGGAGGGATAAAGTACAAAAAGACTTTAAATACTTAAATTTTCAAGTAATTTTTTTTCTGTAGCAGAATTACTGATGCAGGTTTTCCTGCACTGCGTAAGTCTTCATACATATCATTGAAATTTAATTTTCTGTGCATTTATTTTGATTTCCTTGTGCCAATAAAAACAAGTAAGAGGACACCTTTTGAATTCTTCAGACACAATAGTGCTCAACTGACAATCCAGCTAAACAGAGTCAGCATTAAATCTTTTCAGGTGGAATTTATCTAGACAAAAAACTACAGAAGCCTCATTCCCTTCATTACTATGCTATGTGCACATCCATCCACATGCACAGACTATTCCAACAGCCCTAGGACACAATTTTTCCATCTTGATCATGTCACCTAGCTCTCTAGAATGTGTCCAGAACTGCAGGAAAACACTGAGAGCACATGCATTTTCAAAATATAGACTGGGACAGACTCACAACATTTCACTAATAGGAAAATTACTTTTCTACAGAAGAAACACTGGAAAAATTCATGTTTTTCATATTCTGATATATGGATTCTAATAAAATACCCACTATGTTGCTAAATGGGATATTACAAACTAAGGTAGAGAAGGAATTAATTAATAAGGGAAATGTAAAGGGGTAAGAGCGTGGCTGAATGAAGACTGCATGTGATGGTGTTGTAAGAGGAAGCTCCAGGCTGAAGAGAATTCACTATTGGACTTTCTGAAGGATTAATCTTTGGACAAATCTTTTAAAATATTTCTATTCATGATCTTGGCTTAAAAACAAGTAGTGCGTGCATGAAATCTGCAGAATCATAACATAAAAAGAAGGCTAGGATATCAAACGTCTACAGGAGTACAGAACTCCTATGAGTACAGAAATAACAGGATGTCAGAAAAATAAAATTCAAGGACAGGTCCCAGCTGACTGAAAACAAGAATATTAGATCATTCGTGAATGGCTAAGGAAGGTGAAGATCTGGTATACTACTTGGCTGTGGGGTAACGTCAAACCAGCTTCTAGGGAGTAAAAGTCATATGGAGGGGACATACCGCCATTGGTGAGATTGCATCTGGAATATAGAAATTCTGCTCAGCTCTGTCATTGAAAGATGAACTCACATTTGCACGGGTGCAGAAATGGTACATTGTGACAAAAGTAGGAGTGGAAAGCTTAAGGATGAGGGGAGAGAGAAAAAACATGAATTAAGCAACTTGGTTTATAAATGCTTTGGGAAGTATATGTAGAAAAGAAGAAGGGCTGCTTAAATTAAAGAGCAAGAGTAGAATTTAAAAGTACCTGGCCATAATGATGGTCAGGGTGGAAAGGAAGGGGAGGTTTGTAATAGTCAGTGCAGTGAAATTCTGGAACTACCTTCAAATAGAGCAGTAGGAGCACTCAGTTTCTTTCAGGCTAGCATTTGATTAGCTTGAAGAAGGACAGTTTGAGAATCATCAGGGATAATGGTGATTGCACCACAAGATCCAGTTCAGCCTCATCCTCCACATCACTGTAAAGTTGTATGTCTTTTAAAATCACAAATAATAAAAAGTGATCTCCTCAGTTTTGGGAAGGAGCCTGTGGGATTTACGTTTTAAATGAAAGAAAATGGAATAGGCAAAGCTGTTCTCCAAAGGGCTTCATCTTCTGTGGTTTCAGCCGATTGTCTTTTTTTTTTTTTTTTTTTTTTTGAGTATCAACATTCTTTACAGAGAGATTATAGAAATTCAGATGTGGTGCTTTCAGCTCAAAGCACACTAATACAGAGTTCCCTGAAGGTGAAAAGAGCAGGAATATAATTCGTAAACTGTGGAGGTTTGTATTTATTATGACTTCCCATGCTATTTTATTCTGTTACGTATCTGTCTAAAGATAGATAACACTCCAAAACAATTTTAGGATTCTTTTAATTTAGATTATAGTACAGACACTTATCTGAATTATCCAAGTTACTCAGATATGCATTACTGGACTGGAAAATTCATGTAAACATAATCTAATTAGATTTCTGATGCTCTTTGTTTCCAGAAACAAGAGATTCCATGTAGAAAAGTGCATCTGGGAGCAAGGGGTATCCAGAGAGAGAGAAGAGTGATGAGAAAAACAAACAGGAGGCTGCTGCTCTTCCTGAACTCCTGTTGAACTTTGTAAAGGTTGAAGTTCTCGTTGTTCATCTGACAAACTTCCTTGGTGGCTGCAGTCCCAGTCGGTGTTTTAAAATGGAGGTGTATCTACTCATAGCATTTCCTGATCCTCACCTCTCATTCCATCAGCTAGCAGAGTGACTAGGCTGTTTAACATGGGTCATACTCCTCTGTTAGCAGCTTTCATCAGTAGGCAAACCAACCACAGGCAATTCCCTCTTCCCAACAAGGATTACTCTCACCAGTCACCTGGACATACAGCTTCAGACACCTAATTCATAGATTCATAGACACCTCAGAAAGTAACTGTGAGCTCCCTACACATTCAGTAGGTAGAGTCAGGCACTTTTTTAGATACCTGCCTCATGAAGAGAGATATTAATAATATCTGCTTTTTAGAAGTGCAGATTTCTCTCCGCTGTGGACAGATGAATTCCCATGGTATGAATGGCCAGGGCCACCCAGGAGGACAAGGGCAGAAGGTCTCCAGCTTTGAACTCACTGCTTAGCTGAGTTATGAGCTGTGTTTCATGCACTCAGGCTTGAGAGGTACAGCTGGTCAGGTGTTAGGAATCCAGGAGCGACTGCTTTAAGCTGAACACAATAAACAGTTTTTATTTCTATTTCACCCTTCAAAACTTTCAAAGCTCTTGATTCAACAGGAAAAGCACTTCAGAACAGATATTTGAATAAATAAATCTGTTGTTCAGGCTCACTTTCATGAACATGTCTTTTTCCTTCTGTAATGAAGTCCTCTAAAATTGCTAGTATGTAAAAATGAGGAAATGACATACAAGAGAGTTCGAGACTCCAGAAGCTTTTATTATGACTGCATGTCAAAACTTGTGTCTTGCTAGCGTGGTCTTACACTATAGCAATATTAAGGACTTCTCAAACTATGTGGCTTACATGAGATTGTAACAGCCTCTACAATCTTATATTTCTTATTTAATGCATCTCTTCCAGCCTGGTTGACTTTTCTACTGACAATAAAAGATTAAATTCTCTAAAACTCCTGCAGAGTAGGAGATGCATGGAGTTCAGCTCCAGAGGAAAAAAAAAAAAAGAAAAAAAGAAAGAAAATAAAAAAGTTAAAAGAAAAAGAAATAAAAATACCCATTTCTAGCATTTAATAATTGTTTTTGCAGGTATTATTTAATCAGTAATTTTTTAATAAAGAATTTATCTTCGTAAGTACAGATTCCTGTTGAATAACAAAGCCAGGAAATGTGTGGATTTAAGAGAGAATAAGGTAATCCACTTTGGATGGAGGAAAAGCAGAAACAAACTCTTGGAAGTAGCCTTAGGGAGTAGATTGAAGGGAAAAGGGAGCAGCTAGAACACAGGACTGTCTGGCTAATGAGTGAGAAACAGTAAACCTTAAAAGAGCTGGCTCTTTGAGGTAATGCCCTGATGCTGCTTGGATGCTCGTCTCAGCACAAGTTGCTCTGACATGTCCTGGAACAAAAGCTTGAATAAAAGGAAGACTACGGACAAGCTTTAGAGCATTTTAAAATGTTTCCNTCTGCTTTAGGTTACCCTGTTTTTGTTTTTTTAATTTTTTTTTTTTTTTTTTTAACCCAGATTTGTGATTAACTGCAAACATTTTTTTTTTTTCCTACAACAACTTTGATTAATTCTTTTCTGCAACCTGATCAGTTTACATATGGTACTAAGCTGAAAGGATAAGCACTGAGCACACTGCCTCTCAAAGAACAGCAAAACTAAGAGCAATTTTTGTGGTGCTTCATGCCTGTGAAAGGTTTGCGGCTTCACAAAAGGTGAGGTGTGCTGTCTCTACCAAGCTGCAAGGATCATTTTAGGAGCTGGTGATCCCAGAGGTTGGGAGAATGGAATAGGCTCCCCCATAGCAGAAGTGCATCAATATTTTATACAGTGGAGGAGCAGTTCCTGACTTTTGGAAATGCACAGAGGACTTTCCCTCATCTCTAAACACAGTAGGAAGATGCATCAGGGTAATGGACTCTTTCAAATTTGCGGTTTCATCTCACAAGCAATGACAGGACCTCTACAGACCTGTGTGGTTCTTCTGGTGTATCCACTAGGTGAAACTGTACCAGGACTTCATTGTCTGACATCTAAGATAGAAGTTGCTATAAAATTCCTCCTCTGTGCAATATCTAAGTTTGGGAGGACATTATATTGAGCTGATTTTATATTGAATCTTACTATACTGAGATCTGTGTTTCTCAGTGATGAAATAGTTGTCATTTTAATGATTAGATATGGACAGATGTGTTTAACTTTCATGGTTAATGATCTCTTTGTTTCTGCTTTTAATCCCTGCCTATTAGACTAACGGACACAAATTACTGGATTGTTTAAGAGGCTATCAGGCTCTTTTATAGGACATCGAATGCTAATGGAAATTCAATATGAAAATTCAAGCATTTTCTCTTTTACTGCTATATTTGTAGTCCCCAGTTCTGAAAAAAAAAAAAAAAAAAAAAGAAAACTTTTCAATTTTTGAGGAGTTCATAGCCTACATGACGCTTTAAAAACTTTGTAACTCAGCTTATTCTTACACATACACAAGTGTAGCTTTATGAAGTGTTCTATTACACTTTCTGGAGCATGTTACTAACCTTCAAGAAGAAATTAAAAATGCTGGGCCTCTTGCATAGAGAAACCAAGCAGTTATGTGAGACTTGGGCAATAGCATCATTCCTATATATATAATCAATGTGGACAAAAACAATCCTAAGCATGCGAAGTAAAATCTAAAAATAAAAACAACAATCTTTGCTCTCAGTTTCCAAGGGGTATATCAACTCCAAAATTACTTCAATAAAATGCAAGACGATAAGAAACTACATCTCTTGACTAGCAGCCATATGTCTGCTAGATGCAAAAAGGGAGTTGGAGAATGAGAGAGAACCTAGCTTTGGAGAAAAGTAGAACTCAAATTAAGGACAAGCTACAGACCATGCTAAAGTGCAAGATGGCGTGAAGGAGGAGATGCATTCTGGGCAAGTGAAGATTCATAAAACGATCTGTTCCCATAGAAGATGGTCCCTTTCTGGTCCTGGACCTTAAGTGCTACATTTATCTAGATTTCAGAGCTCCTACACTCTGTAAGTGAGAACAGAAAGCATTGGATTTGGCTCAATACAATCAGAAATACGAAATATTTTCTATAGAACAGTAAGCCCTCTTCAACACAGAAGACTGCAAAATCCTTAATGACAGAAAAAGTGAATAGGCAACAATAAATTAAAA
>VXAV01004926.1:486-11580 GCA_013399715.1 Alectura lathami | reverse complement strand
AAAAAACTTATGGAAGACTGGGTTTGAAAGTTGCAGATACACCTGAGAATACTCATCCTAAATTTTTTTTTTCAATGAAGAATTTGTGCTGAAAGTTCTGATGAAATATTCTCTTGCCAGAAGAGAAATGTTTTTTTTTTCTTTTGTGACCACTCTGACCAGTTCTGAAATAAGAAGTGCTGCTGAAATATATCTGTGTACTTATGCGTATTATCATAAAATTGCAGAATGTTTGGGTTTGAAAGGCACCTCTGGTGATCACCTGGCCCAAACCCTGCTCAAACAAGGACACCCAGGGCAGGTTGCCCAGGAGCGTGTCCAGATAGCCTTTGAATATATCAAATCAGACAGAACTGTGATTTGTGGGCAACCTGTGACAGTGCTCAGTCACCCACACACTAAAGAAGTGCTTCCTGATGATCACAGGGAATCTCCTGAATTGCTAGCTTGCCTATTGTCTCATCATTTTGTCACTGGGCACCACTGAAAAGCTCCTGGCTCCATCCACTCTGCACTCTCCCTTTGGGTATTTGCAGGCAGTGGAAAGATCCCCTCTGAGCCTCCACTTCTCTGGGCTGAACAAGCACAGCTGTCTCAGCCTCTCCTCATAGGATAGATGCCCCAGTCCCTTAATCATCTAGGTGGCCCTTCATTGGACTGTCTGTGTGGCTATGCCTCTCTTGTACTGTATGCCTCTCTTGTACTGGGGACCCCAAAACTGGACACAGAACTCCAGGTGTGGCCTCACCAGTACTGAGTAGAGAGGAAGGATTACCGGCCTGGACCTGATGGCACCCTGGTTGCTAATGGAGCCCAGGATACAATTTGCCCTCTCTACTGAAAGGCACATGGCAGACTCCTTTTCAACTTGGACTTGAATCCTTTTCAACTTTTCACAAGGACCCCTGGCCCTTTGCTGCACAGCCACTTTCCAGCTCCATGGCCCCCAGCATGCTCTGGTGCCTGGGGTTCTTCCTCCCCAGGTGTGGGACTCTGCATTTCTCCTTGCTGAACTTCATTAAGTTCCTGCCAGCCATTTCTCCAGACTGTTCTGGACCCCCTGGGTGTCAGCTGCGACAATCTAGCTTATCAGCCACTTCTCTCTTGCTGAAGGCAGGACTGACATTTGCTTTCCACAATTCTTCAGGCACTTCTCCCACTTGCTGAGATCAGAGATTATCGAGAGTGACCTTAAAATAATATCAGCCAGCATCTTCAGTACTCACAGGTGCATCTCACCTTGCTCAACAGACCTAGATACATTCAGTTTGCTTAAGCATTCCCTGACCTGATCCTCTTCCACAAGTGGCATGCCTTCCCTGCTCAAGCCTTTCACGCTGGTATCTGAGATGTGGGATTCTGGAAGGTCCAGTAAGGGAAGACCTTTGGTTGTAAAGAGTGAGGAAAATAAGTCATTCAGTGCCACAGTGACTTCCATGTTCTGCGTTACTAGGTCCCTCATCTTGTTCAGCAACGGCCCTACAGTTTACCTAGTTGGTCATACAGTTTTCTTGGTCTTCCTTTTGTCGCTAAAGAACTCATAGAAGCCCTTCCTGTTGTCTTGAACCTGGCCAGGTTCAGCTCCATTGCAGCTTTTACTTCATCCATGTATGCTTGGACAGTAGCCCTGTCCTCCCAGGATACGCATCATTACTTCCACACTCATTTTTCTACCTTTTTGTGTTTGAGCTCATTGTTCCACATGGGCCTCCTAGCATTTTTGTCTCTTATCCTTTCCATTAGAATGAACCTCTCTAAAGCTTGGAGCTCAATATTCCCTGAATATTAACACACCTTCTTGGGCCTCTCTTCCTTCCAGGACCTAATCCTATGGGACTCTTCCAAGCAGACTCTTGGAAAGGATTTTGCCTTTCTCCTGAAGTTCAGAGTTGTTAGCTTATTTTCCATCCTCCTCCCTATGCTCAGGATCCTGAACTTGACCACATAATGGTCACTACAGCCAACACTGCCTTTGACCTTCACATTCCAAACAAGTCCTTCATTGTTGGTGTTGTTATGAGGTCCAGCAAAGTCCGTCTCCTCATTGATGCGTTATATTTGTAAAATGCATCACGTTAGCAAAATGTGAACCATGGAAGATGTCACTGTTTTCTTGTGTTTTTGAATGTGCAGCAAGAACTGAATTAACCTAATGAATTATTGTGTCCTAATTATCTCCGTAATTGCAGATTCCAGTTTCAATCACATATTCCTTTTGAGTTATATTTTTCCCTAAGTACAGATAATGTCATGCATTTTCATCACTCTTCTGTCCACTTTTGCTTACCGCTTGATACTTAAGTTTCTAATGCTGATAGGTTTGAGATTTTTCTATGCAATTCTGTTTAGGATCTGACTCATAGTAGGTAGGAGATTACATAGTCAGAGGTGAACTCCAGTTAAAGAATACCTCTAATTAATATATTTTTTTTTCCTCATTGAGGAAGAAAAGAAAATTTTGAAGCAAGGAACATGAATTACATTAATGCAGTATGGTAATCATTGATTGCAGAAAAACACAGCATAAGGATTTTGGATTACAAGGAAAGCAAATATTAAACAATAGAGTAAAAAAGTTCAGAGTGTGACCCAGCCAAAAGTAAACGAAGATACCTAAAAATCACTATCAGTTCGCAACAGATAAAAAACCTTGGGAAGAGAGCAGCAAGCAGTGGGAACATCCCAAAGATGGTTAAAAACTACAATGTGAAAAGGGGAAAATGAGACTATTCTGAAGAAAAAACAAACAAAAACAAACAAACAAAAAAACCCAATTGAATGTTTGGTACCTAAAGAGAATTGCAGCTCTGGATGGTTAATGTAATTGCATTATCCTAGCACTGAACTTGAATCTGTAAGAGTACAGGAGTACAGAATTGCTCTGCAAAGTGTCAGGACAAGCTAGACCAGGCAACACTTCAGGTAGCCAAAATTTCAAAATTAGTTGTTAATTTCAAAAAGCAGCTTCCGGTTATATTTGTAAACTACATTACCTTGTATATGCATGAGTGGCATATCCTCTCACTACCCTTTTCATGTGAGAAAGGCAGAAAACTTTGGTGGAATGATGCTATTTGGAGTGAGTAACACAGCATGGGCATCTTTGAGAGATGGGTGGATAACTCAGCACAGAAAATGAAGATGGGTGCAAGTTTACCACAGTAAAAGTGATGACCCCAGTAACAGAGAGTGTCTCCATATTCACAGCCAAATCTGAACCAAAATGTATTTTATGTTCTTAAGATTGAAACTAATGTGCTATAACATGTAAAAACCTCATCTCCTATAAAGCAAAAAATCTCACTTGCTTTAGGTTTTGGGAAATACAGGAAGGCTTTGAAGCACTGGCTCAACAGATCTTTAGATGTGAAAACATAAATGCCCCAATTTTCATGTGTGGTTGCAAAAGAATAACCATTTACATTTTCTTTCTTTGGTAGATAATTTGAAGTGTGATTTCTCCATAGACCAACGAAATAATTAGCAAAGTTTCCATTAATTTCAATTAGCTTTGATAGTACATCATCTATATCAATTAGTTCTGGTAGCATATTGTGTACAGCTGTGCGCTTTCCTTTTCATTTTCCAGGTGGTGATATATATCACCTCAATGGAGTTATATAACAAGATTTTTCCAATAATAAAACTATAGCAATACTTACAATTAAAGAACTCACTTATTTCTAGTGCTTAAAGGACAAAGCCTAACCCATCCACCCCAGAACACAGTGTAAGCCAGTAACACTGACCTGATTTCTCAATGTCCTGAAAATCTTTACAGATGAAGCAGCATTTCTACTTTAAATATCTGCTTTTTGCTGCTCTTTCAGTACCAATTTGTAAATGAATCTGCTGAGCAGAAAGCCCTGAATTTGAAGGTATAAATTACATAGGAGAAAACAGTTTTTGTCTGCAAGATTTCTCCCTTTACACTCTCTTTTCTCTTGAGTAATGCATCTGGCCTGCTTTCTAGAGATGAAAGCACAACATTTCTTTTGACGTTAATCTGCTTTTTATCCCTATTTTCATACTGTTCACTTCTAATTTAGCCGAAGTTCTTTGGATGAGGTTTTTGTGCTAACCCTACAGCTAAAGTTGCATTGGTAGTTACGACGTATTAGAAACTTTTCTTACACTGAACGTATGGTAGAGGTGTTAATTAAATATTGATTCTCCTGACAGTTTTCTGCATTGTAACCTCTACAGTTTCAGGGTTGTTATTTATTTATTTGTGTAGACATCCTTTTCCTTTTCTTCATCTATATTCAGAAAGTATTATTGCAGAATGAGAAGTCTGAATGGAGAAAAGGAGAAGATAAAGCCAACATACACCATAGTTAGCAACTTGGCTAGAAAGGACTTTAAACATCTTGGGCCATCTTCTGCCTATGTTTCCTGTATCTACAAAACTCTATGCCTGAAAATGCAAGTTCGTTAATAAGCAGTTACTCTTCTTTAAATATATCTATTACCCATATGTTAAGACAGTGCATGACAGCTCAGCAGATTTGTTAGCTGTCTTTGTATTTGTCTTTAAATGACAACATAAAGATTTGAGTGACAGCAGGTATTCAGAACATATGAATCACGTAGTAAGTGTATTCAGCAATTTATTCAAATCAAGAATTTCAGCCATTTTTAACTGACAAGCTAATAAATATTGACAGAGAACAAGCACATTCATATAATGAAGTTAATATTATTGAGAATAGGCTCCTTTTTTTAGCTAGTATTTGCAAATCTTTTAGAAGTAGTCTATAGCTTCTAAGTTTTGGTGCTTTACAGGCTGAAAATTCTTCACTTCTCTATACTAAGTTGACAAATATGAATAATAAAATGGCAAAGTAGTAAAGTACTTGAAGTAATTGACTAATTAATTGGGGGTCCTAGTGGAGGAGAAGGTGGCCATAAGCCAGCAGTGTGAGCTTAGAACCCAGATGGCCTAGTGCATCCTGGACTGCATTAAAAGAGGGGTGGCTAGCAGACAGAAAGAGGGGATTATCCCCTTCTATTCTTCCCTTGTGAGACCCCATTTGGAGTGCTGCACCCAGGTGGGGGGCCCCCAGCACAAGAAAGATGTGGAGCTCTTGGTTCAGGTCCAGAGAAGGGCCACACAGATGATCAGAGGGTTGAAGCACCTCTCCTATGAAGGAAGGTAGAGGGAACTGGGCTTGTTTAGAAACATAGAATGGCTTGGGTTGGAAGAGACCTCAAAGATCATCTAGTTCCAACCCCCCTGCTGTTGTTAGATTTGCCAATCACTAGCTCACTAGATCAAACTCCCAAGAACCTATCAACCCTGGCCTTGGACACATCTGGGGATGGGGCATCCACAACTTCTCTGGGCAGCCTGTTCTAGTGCCTCACCACTCTCTCAGTGAAGAATTTCTTCCTAACATGTAACCTAAACCTCCCCTCTTTCAGTTTTAGCCCATTCCCCCTTGTCCTACCATTATCTGCCTACATAAAAATTTGGTCCCCCTCCCACTTGTAAGCTCCTTCTAAGTATAAGAAGGCCACAATGAGCTCTCCCCAGAGCCTTCTCTTTTCCGAGCTGAACAATCCTAACTCCCTCAACCTTTCCTCACAGGAGAGGTGCTCCAGCCCTCTGATCTTTTCGGTGGCCCTCCTCTGGACCCGCTCCAACAACTCCACATGCTTTCTCTACTGCTGCCAGCTCTGCTCCGATGCCTTGTCCCTAAGGACCGTTTCCCAGGAGACCTCTTCTAACAACTCCTTAAACAGCCTGAAGTTTGCTTTCCTGAAGGTCAGTGTCCTGACTCCGCTCCTTGTCAGGCCCACGCTCCTCAGGATCACAAAATCCACCAGGTCATGGTCACTGCAGCCCAGGCTGCCTCCAATCTTCACCTCTTTGACCATCTCCTCCCACACTGGTGATCACTAGGTCCAGCAATGCATCCCCTCTGGTCAGTCTGTCCAATACCTGAACCAGAAAGTTATCATCAATGGACTCCAGCAGCCTCCTGGATCACTTCCATCTTGCCATGTTGTTGTCCCAGTAGATATCTGGATAGTTGAAGTCCCCCATGAGGATGAGAGCCCATGCCTGCAATGCCTCCTTCAGCTGAAGCAAGAAGGCCTCATCAACAGGCTCCCCAAGATCAGGTCCCCTGTAGTAGACCCCAACCACCAGCTGCCTTTTATTGGTCCCACCTTTAATTTTCACCCACAGCTCTCAACCAGTTCCTGACTGTCACTCAGGGGCAGCTCCTCACAGCCTGTGCACTTAACTAGAGGGCAACTCCCCCACCCCTCCTATCTTGCCTCTCCCTTCTAAAAAGCTTATAGCCCTCCATGGTGGTATTCCAGTCATGTGAATCATCCCACCACGCTTCTGTGAGAGCAACAGGATCATAGTTCTCCAAGAGCACCACAGTTTCCAGCTCCTCCTGCTTATTTCCTAGTCTGTATGCATACATGGCATTGCCCTCACCCGAGTGCAACACCTTGCACTTGGCCTTGTTGAACCTCACCAGGTTCTCGTGCGCGCCCACTTTTCCAGCCTGTCCAGGTCCCTCTGGATGGCATCCCTTCCTTCAGGGCTATCAACTGCACCACGCAGCTTGGTGTCATCAGCAAACTTGCTGAGGGTGCACTCGACCCCACAGTCTAAGTCGTCAATAAAGATGTTGAAGAGCTCTGGTCCCGAGAAGAGAAAGCTCTGTGGACACCTGTTTGCAGCATTCCAGTACTTGAAGGGAGCTTATAAACAGGTGGGAGAGTGACTTTTTACATGGGTTGATAGTGATAGGACAAGGGGGAATGGTTAAAACTTAGAGAGGATAGATTTAGGTTAGATAGTAGGAGGAAATTTTTCACTCAGAGGGTGGTGAGGCTTTTTCATGGAGGAGCTGGTCCTCTTTTTTAATGATGTTGCTTACAATCACTCTGATTGGGAAGGCTAACTGAACATGATTCAACAATGTGTGACCTTACAGGAGTCAATGACTAGATACATTTGCCAAAAAAAGAATATCAAATTCTTAGCAGTATTAGTATCAGTGTCACATGTGACATGTTGGAGGTAATTATTCTGTTCACTTTGGTGATGGTGAGGATGCAGGTGGTGGTAGTCTGCCTGGTTTAGGTACCTTAATTATTGGATGGTAACAAATTGAAGAGTCAGGTAGAAACATACAAAATAAGAAGTACTATCTACGAGGAACAATGCACTTTTATTGATACTTATTCACTGATGATAGAACAAGAAGTAAGTAGCCTACATTGCAGCAAGGGCTGTGCCTACTCTCCTGAAGGTTGTTTATTTGTCACATTGTTGGATTATCAGTCAAACTGCTCTGGGGCATGGGCCTGCTTCAAGCTCAGGGAGTTCTGGGAGCACAAGATTGTTGCTGCCCACCCCATGCGAACCTGGCAGCTGTCACCATGCTGCTGTCTGGAGCAGCTGTTGAAAATGAGGCCACCTCTGCCCACACAGGCACCACCATGTTCCCGGGGCCATGCCCACCACTCTGGGCTGTGTGTGGCACAGGATGTGATCAGGCAGGCAGGCCGTGGAACTTGGGTAATGCTGGGCCCAGGAATGAGGGGCAAGCCTAGCCACTGCCCCACCCCAGGGCCCGCTCCTCCTCCTGTCTTGCATTATTGCCTCCCGCTGCCAGGGAGGGGGTTTGGGTGCTGCCATTTTTTATACCCCACACAGCCTACCCGATGACTGGCCAGTATGACCAGCTGCGCTTGGGTACAGGACGTCACTGCCCACACTGTGTGCTGGGGCAGCCATTTCTGACATATCCCCATGCATGCTCCTACTGCACTGTCACAGGTTGGCTGCCAGTGTTGGAAGCTGTTGCAGCTGTGTGATCCCAGAGAACCTTCTGAGTGACTGCTGTGGTCTCTGCACCAGGAAAGGCTCCTACTTGTCATAATATATACATCTTTAAATGTATTTAGGGCAATGCACACATATACATACATAGTTATTTGTTTATTGAGAGACACACTTTTGTTGTGGTGTGCTTGTGGGAGCTGTGGGGTGGTTGAGGATGGCATGGCACTGCTGTTCTTTGCCTGGAGCTGGGGCAGCCCTGGCCAGAGGACAAGGGGCTTGCTAGGGGCTGTGGCAGGAGGAGCAGCTGCCTAGGCCTGGAGCTGTGCATCCTGTGCTGAAGATTCATCTTGTCCTGCTTCCCCCACAGAGAGAACAGAGGAGCATCTGTAGAAGCTACAGTGGTGCTGGAAACTGGAGCATAAGTTTCTACCACTGCTGTATCAACTATGAAGTGCACATCCCCTGACATGAGGGAAAAGGGTAAGAGTAAATTGACCCATACCACCCTGTGACAGGGGCCAGGTCATGAGGGTGCCAGAGTTTCTGTGCAGCCAAGAGCCTATAGGAGGAGGCAGGAGTATCCCAACCACTGGGTGCAGGGCTGTCCTCAGCAAGAGGCCTGGGGTAGGGGGGTGGCTGTGTGGGGAGGTGCTGCCTGGGGCTGTCTGTGAAGACAGCAACCCAAGCTGTTCAAGGAGGAGCTTGGACCCCCAAAATCAGCTGTAGTCTTCCCCAGCCACTCTGATGGTTCCTGTCTGCACATGACAAACATCAGCATGTAACGTGCCTGCAGTGCCCCCTCATCCCCAAAGTCAACAAAGTGCTTGCCCAGAAGCCCAGCCCAGTAGTGCAGGGACACAGAGGGTGCCTGGAGGGAAATCCCTCTCCATGGACACTTCTTTGGGCTCCACAGAAATGATGAGTGATTGTTGCCTTTGCTCTTCCCTCACAAGCATGCGTGTTGTGCCAACAAGCTGACGCCAACCCAGATATTTATGGAGAGAAGAGCAAGAATCATCATCTCTGCACCCATGAGAATTGCCTGGCGAGTTCCCCTGGAGCTGCCCACAGCTCCCCCTTGTTCCCCAGACAGGTAGGCTTGTTTGGGGTTGTGATCCAAGCCCACACCTTACACATTACCTGCCAGCAGAAGAGGTGCAAGTGCAGCTTCTATTTTGCCTGCAGCTGTGAAAATGGATGCGTCTCCCAGTTCTTTGGGCAGTACAGGTAAGGGCTGACGGTACTCATTCAGGGCGTCTTCCTCAGCTGTCCACCTGCTAGCACTGGCCAAGCAAACTTGGAATCTTCTTGTTATGCCCTCTGGGACACCTTCTAGTGCCCTCCTGGAACAAGAGCCACGATGTTCAGAGCTTGTAAATGCCCCCTACACTGTATTCATTTTACTGGAGCCATACAGGGTGGTCCACCCTCAGCAATGCCCTGCTAATCCTTTGTTCTTAGCATCCTTGGAGATTAGGAAGATAGATCCATAGGGAGGGAACAGGCACAGGAACTTGGACACATTGCCTAGGCAGCATTCATCTTTACATTCATTATGGGATAGCCTTGCCCAGAATCAAGAGGGATTTGGCACTTCCTGTAATTCCACATCTCTTCTGCCAGTTTCTGCACAGGTCCTTTTGCCAGGAGCACAGCCCAGCACAAACTTTGCAGGTGCACCAGGATGAGGAAACCTTATGCACCATTTGCCTGGAGCATGTAGGAGACAAGCTCTCCTACCAGACCTTGTTGTGCCCAAGCTGTAGGCAGGCATGGTTCCACTGGGGCTGCATCCAGGTATGAGGACCTTCCTGTGCTCCTCAAGCATGGCAGATGCCTGGTAACAGTGCTATGCTCACGCTGCTCATTTTTCTTTCTTGGAGCAACAGGCTTTCCATGCTGAACTGCTTTTCTTCTGGTGCCCCCTGTGTAATGACAGTGAGAAATTCCTGCCAGAAATGTCTTCCATGGGGATCCAATTCCCCACCAGGCTGGTTCTCTTCTGTGCTTCTGCTGTGCCTACATGTCGCATAAGCTGTGCTGGGCCTGTCCAGAGACTCTCTGCCAAAGCTCTGTCTCCATCAAGAGGGGCTGTTGTGATGGGAGGGGGAACAGGGCCATCTGGCAGGGATTGCTCAGGCCTCAGGAACTCAGCTGGCTAAGCAAGAAACAGGGTGCTTGTGGATATGTGTTTGAGAGGATTTTACTCTTCCTAGAACATGTGTGGATGATTTCTTAGAGCTTGAGACAACGTCTTACGTCCACGCTCTCTTGAGGCAAAGGGATCCTCTGCTTCCCTCCTAGTTTTCTTCAGAAATTCAGGAGGCTGTTGACAACAGAGGTGCAAGATCCTCCATGTCTTGGAAACTTCACCAAAGTGTCTGCATGGCAATTCGAAGGCATTCCTTGCGCTCAAGTGTTCTGGTATCTTAGTGGCCTGAGGAGTTTCAAACACGGGGACCCAAAGAGCAGGGTCCTTTTCTCCCTTCTGCCTGGTGCAGGGGAGGTTCTCCTTCACTTGCAGACAACCAGCATGGGAGGCGGACAGTGGCTTTGTAGATATGCGCCAAGGGCATGTCTGCTGTGATGCCAGCCAGTGTCTTTGTGCCAAATGTCCATCTCCAGCTGTCTGGAGGAATACAGAGGCACAAAGGCAGGCAGGAACATAAATGAAGGATGCAGATGGAGGGACAGGCAGTCCAGGCCCCCTTCCTGGGTGTCCCAGGGAATCCATCAGTCCCATTGTTCCGCTATGGTACCCAGCAAGATGAACCAACATTATATATGTTTGTTTGAGTGCTCTGTGTGTGTCCCTGACCTGTTTGGCTAAAATTGTATATATGTGTATAAATGTGGTGTAAACACATCTCTGCATACTGGGAATTCATTTTCACCCTCTCCTCTGGTTGGATGTGGGACATGAGGCTGCAGCAGCCTCTCTGGTCTTTGCCTGTGGTCCCAGTATCCTGCTGCTGTGGTACCAGTAATAATCCCCAGGTGTGGAATCTTTCTTGGAGTTTACAGTGTTTCATTTGTATATCGCTGATGACACTCTGCAAACCCCACACCAAGGCTCTACAGGTGTTATATGTATTATATATGTGTATTATATATGAGTCATGCCTACATACAGTATCCCCACTCCAGTTGTTTACTTGGTACTGGGGAAAGCAAACGAAATGGCAGGTCATGCAAAGAGGATGCAGGAGACAGGTTTCAGATGCTGTCATTATTCAGGTGATTCCTCATTCCTTGAAGAAATGAAAGCACCTTTTTTTTTT
>VXAV01004924.1:78191-108811 GCA_013399715.1 Alectura lathami | reverse complement strand
GAAACCTTGCAAAACTCTGAAACCTAGGGAAGCTGTGAGAAGTCTGTTGAACAGAGGATCTACCTACCTTACATTACAGCATCAAGAACATGCTTGAAATCGCAGTCTCAGATAAATTGCCTCTCCCACAACTGTCATTAACTGTGGAACAGCTGTCTTTAAAATGTTTAACAGTGAGATTATAGGCCAGTTTCTCAAATGAACCAAAGCAGAAAAAGGAAAGGATAACTTGGATTTGATCCAGTTTGGCATGTTTTGTGAGTGAAAGTTGCCACGTCTACATAGAGATGTCTCTGCACAGTGTGTGTGTGATAAATTGTACTGGCTGCAACAGGCTTCAGTGGCAGATGTGGGAGACTTTCAGAATCACCTAATTAATGAACTTCTATATCCTACCAATCAGAGCACAAAGTGGATTAAACATCCATGTTACTCCTTACTAGTGACACATGATGCTTTCATTTTGTTTCACACTACATTTTTATGAAAAGATGTTCATATTAACTCCTCCATAAGTGCGTACAGAGACATTTGGTGTGTTGTATTACCAAGCTGGAAGAATCCAGAACCACGTGACAGTGCTGTCACTGTATCAGGTTCCCTCACAACAAGTGTCTGAGCATGTTCATGAATCTTGTACTTCTTGACAAAATCAGAAAAACCTGGGGGTCCATGCACACACATGCAGCCTGGCATGGTAGCAGTCACACATTATCAGTTTGTTTTGGTGTTATTCTCTACTACAGCACTAAAGTACTTTAGTCCTTTAGCAACAGATCATGTCTTCCCGGAACTTTTAGCTAAACCTTAGGAATGGGTTGCAAAATACTTTCCCTAGTTCTTAATTTAATTAATTGAGATCAATTAATTGTTTACAAATGAGGACAAATATTTTACCCAAATCACATCTTCTTTCATCACTCAAAAAGTTTACTTGATGCACCTTTAAATACAGAGCTGGAATGTATCTCATATTGACACGTTGCTTACTTTTGCAAAAGGAGGGTGGGAACTATTGTAAAGTCTTCACATTTTCCTGAGCTTACTTATCAGGCATAATTACTCATTTCCTCTGTTGATGTTTCAGAAAGTTCCCTATAATATTTCTTTGACAGAATCAAGGTCTACTCTGTTGCCTCAGGACTTTCATAGTCCAGCCAAAGAGAGAAAAGAAACAGCGTCTTGCAACTTAAGCCATCAATTAGAGCAATCGTTCTGCAAGATGGGATTTTTTAAACAGGACAAGGTACTTCTGATTATTAATGCCTTTGCCTTTCAACTGCTGGAGAAGACAATAAAGCTTCACTAGCGAGGAATGAGATAAGGCAGCCTGATAATAGCAGACAATGATTCCAGTTCAGACATAAAATGCATACACTGTACACTACAACATCTGAGAGAAAGAGATCATGGGAGAACGTCTGAGTTCAGAACAACACCACTTTCTACACACTCTGGAAGGTCAAAAAAAAAAAAAAAACCTGCAGCTATACCAGTTACATGATAATCACTGACAAACTAATATTATGAGTTAATTTACTTCTGCTATCTGAGGGGAAAAAAGCTTGAGCTACAGTTTCTGTCACTAGATTAGCAAAAGGACCAATGCTTCTTTCACTATTACAAGTTCGAAACTGGGCCTACAGCACAACATCAAGAATTCCAGATATCTGGGTGCACCTTGATAGGTATTTGCTTAGAACATGAGTCAACACACGTGAAGATACATTTTCTGTGCCATTGTTCATAAAATCTAAGCAGAAAGTATATTTGTGGAGGGCCTGAAAGCAAAGAGGAACCCATTTAATGCCAAGATGGTCAGGACAGCTTTCCTTTCTAACACACCACATACTCTCCCTCCATTCTCAAGAATTTAGAAGGATTTAAACTAGAGGTTATCCCACATCTTTTCTACCAAGGGAATATCCCATGGGGATAATTCCCTCCTATTCTGGAGGGAAAGGAAGAGATAATCTCCAGAGTTGTTCTTTGCTTCAAGAGGCACTTAATGGGTTCATCTGTAGTATTTCTCATGAAAGTTCTGGAATGCAAATGTAATAGCTAACGCATTACTAAACCCCAAGCGTCTGGTAGTCTAGTGCTGGTGTTAGGCCTTTGTGGATTGCTGGGAGCACAACTGCATCACAAAGGTGCTCTGCATTTTCTCCCTGTTCATAATGCCACAGCATTTGTTATAGCAAGTCAAACCACCCTTTGGGCTGATTTGCAAGCTTACTGCTACCTAATTCCATAAGGCCTCTTTCCTTGCCTTTTGAGAGGCTTTGCACCGCTGTAACTTGCATAGGAGCTTCAAGGTTAACTTCATGTGGAAGATATTACAACAATCGCGTTGGGAAGTAGGTGATCTGAGCCTGAAGCATCAATTTTGTGCACTAATTTTGTTTTGCTTCTTCTTGTATCATTGCAGAGTGGGATCTTTGTCCTCATGAGCTGGCCTCTCATTGCAGCTGGTCTGGAGGACCAACTTCTTGTAGTGTGTGTGACCAAAAGCTGCTAAAGCTGGCTGGTCTTTATTGTTCAGGTGAGTGGTCAGTTCTGCCTGACCCATGGAGTCTTGCTAGCTGGGAAGTCCTTGCCTTCCAGCTGTCACTGTTATCGGGGTTGTGGCGTTTGTTAACAGCTCTGACTTTTCAAACAGTATCTCCTGCCTGCTCCCTGAGGGTTAGGGCCCACACGGAGAGGCAGGGCAGGGCCTCATCGCAGGTGTATATCACCGCCCCATCCATGGAGCAGGGCTGCCAGTGGGCACTGTACAGCCCCAGTATCAGGCATCAGACCAAGCAGCTCCCACAGAACAGGTGTGGGCTTTTGCCACCACCTGCCCACAGGTCACCTGAGTGACCCTTCTCATGTAATGAGCAGTAGCGGCTTGGAGCTGGCCCCAAGACCCAGCAGCCAAAACTCCTTGAGGGGAAAAATCTCCCCAGGCTCTGACATTAAGTACAAAGGGTGTAGTAAGCTCTTGGGCTCAGCGTTTGCACTGAAAACAAGAAACAGTGGTATCCCAATCCTCCATTCAGATATCCTCCAGAAATCCATTGCTCTTTCAAAAAATACTTAATGTGCTCATACATACACAGATCCTAAGTGTTACGGCATTGCAAACCAGACTCTAGACTTCTCAGGAGAGAGCTTGTGGGGGTTTTTATACTAATCACAACATACTTTGTGTTTGGCTAGGAAATAAAATGAATAATAAATTCATTTTTCCCCAAATTTTTAGGATCTTTCTAGCTTTCAATGTTCCAAGGGAGAAAAAAAAAAAAAAAAAAAAAAAAAAAAAAGAAAAAGTGCTTTTGAATACTCAGCCTCCTTTCCTTTCCTTTCTTTTAATCTATTCTCACAAATGTAATGAGCAGAAAAATGAAAAATAAAAATATATTTCTCAAGAATTTGCACTTTCAGAAGTAAAACTTTTATCTACTTTGTCCTGTGCATTGCAAAGGAATTAAAAAAGAAATTAATATCTTTGACTTCAGGGCAGCTAAGCCAAGATTTAACCAGTGAAAACATGAGAGAATCAGTCCATGCTCTCATGGGTACATGGGGTTGAGAACAAAGCTTTGTAGTAAGTAAATACAAAAACTGGACTACTGCCTGAAGAACATGCATACAGACCTTGATTGTTAGTGTCCTGAACATAAAGAGGATTCCAAACACAGTGCTATGGGCCAACCGGCCTCTGTTATAAACCTCACACATTTGGCAGACCATGAGGGTTCGTTTTTTGCCTAAGTTTGTAGAATACTGTAAAACTTCTGGCTTGTAGTCTCAGTCTGCTATGGGAAGATATACTTAAACCCTCCAGAGCCCTGCTCAATACCTTCTCAATAAGGTGATAAATCATAATAGAAGAAAAATTATGCTAGAGGCAAAATTCAGGAACTCTGCTCATACATGTTGTGCAAATATTGGGATTCTGGATTTCTGTGCCGAACTTTAAACCTCTTTGCACTGAGTCTCTGAAAATGATCTTAAGGCACCTTGATACTTTGCATCTGTTATACATTTACTTTTCAAGACTACTCAGGACAATAAAAATGTCAGTTTTCATCTTGTGCACCATATGGTTCAGGCATTTTAGATCTGGCAGCTTAATCTCACAGATCTGGCAGTTTAGTCTCACTGGGCTGTTTTTCACTTTTAAAACAACAACCAACCCCCCCCCCCCCTCCTTTAATACATAGCACAGTACTACATGAAAGCCTCCATGTACTATCTAGCATGGTCTCAATTACCATGTTGGCACAGGAACCTCTGAGTTCTTAGATAGAAGATAACCATAATTCACATGTGGAGATATCATAATGGATGCATCTCAACATAGTGCTATATCATTCTCTTCAGTCAACATCATCCCCTCTTAACATTTATACTACTGGGAGTTGGATGCTTTCCTATTACACATTCAGACATAGCTTTACAGAACAGACCCTTGAGCTACATCGGGCACCATGAAGGCAATAGTAATGACAATCTTGTATTTTCGGCTCCAATGGCTTCAGTGGTTTTCAGTGTTGCATACTCTGTTAAGTGAAAACTTTGTCTGTTTGGATATTATCTAATGTTTATGGAGAGCTTTATATATATCTGAACCAGGTCCAGCTGAGAAGATGGTTAAATCTCTGTTGTGCCTGAACTCATAAGCTCAATCAAAAAACAAGATGGAGATATATGCTTAAATGCACTTTCTCGGCTGCATTTTATAATGTAACTATTCTTTGACTCATAGCAATAACAAAGGACAAAATTCACATTTACTTTCTGTATCTCTTCATCATAAGCATATAGGTAAATGTAAACACAAAAGTATAGTGTTCATCTGCCACTTGTTAGCAGATTTGGTAAACTTAGTGCCTTTGTAATAAGATAAATCTTCTATGTGGTTTATTACTGTTAGTGTTTGCTTTCAGTTATTCAGAAGTATCAGAAATATAAAATCCTGTTCATTGTAGTTGCATAACAAATTACAATCCACCGTGTATTAGACAGTATAATTTGGAGTTTGTTTCCTATGTATTAACCATCTTTACTCAGAAGTAAATGATTCGAATTTTACAAAGTAGCTAACAAAGTCAATTCAAAATCTAAAAACATAGTAGAGCAAGCAGGAGGAAAAGGCAATTTAGATTATTGCTGTGGTAAAATAGGACAGGGCACATGCATGGGGCTGCAGAGTTTAATTATCATCTTAAGATTATCAAAATTTTTTCACCATAAGACCTGCAGTCCTTCTAGCCCAGCTTTCGATTTCTCCGTCTGTCCAGCACTAGGTGCTTCAGAGGAACATACCACAGAATAATGCCACAGGATAGGAAAAGTATCAACAGCCCTTTACAGATGTATTCATCTAAGCTCTAATATCTAAAATTCATCTTAAACTCTAGAGTCTCTGTTTAATAAAATCATTCCTTTCTAAATACCTACAGTTGTGACAACTCCAAATTCTGAGGTCTTAACCATCTCATCTCTTTTTTAAACTTCCTAATTTACTGTCCGCTGTTACTTGGAGTAGAGATGAACTCCATGAGCTCCTTATACTATACCTGTTGAAAAAAGAAGTCTCTGTATGTTGGGAATTTGATACTTCCTCATAAAATTTAATAGGTCAAGTTTTGCTAGATACAGGATAGAGTTTTAACCCCTGATATATTTTCACCTCATTGATCACTATCATACATGCACACACACCAGCAGTACTTCTTATTTGTCTCCTTCCTATGGTGAGATATGTTTTTCTACTTCTCTTTAGAAAAACAAAACTAAACAAAACACATTTTCTTTTGCATCTTAACTGTTCTCAGGCTTTCTTAACACCTGAGTGACCTACGATAGAGCTATGATAGAAAGAAGAAAGACTACTGCTACCTGCAGAAGAATATATGCCACTATACAGATGAGTGCTATTGTGCTTTCTATACTGATCCTTTGTATTTTGTTTTCCACTTTCTGTATTGTTGGTTGTTTGGCTGTCCAAACACATGCCCTGGTTCTTCACCCACATCGATGAAGAAGTCAGTAAAGTATGGAAGATAAAATGTGGAAATCAAGTGTTTTCTTTCATTGGTTCAATGCATTTGTTAACACTGAACTCTGCTTCTTCCTACTACGGAGCGGAGGTGATGGACCCTCAACATATAAATCAAATCCGTGTTTGAGTTTCTCAGTTCAAAGGCAGATCAGGACTCAATACAGAAAGTTCAGGGAGGTGCAAGTGGTATCCTCTTTTGTTTACATGTACTTTTGCTGCCTTAGAAAAAAAGATGGCTAGTTTATATTCTGCTGAATTCTTGTTTCAAAAGCTTCTGCTGTCTTCCATCCCACTCAAAGCCACCCTTACCTGAGAGACTGATTGTTCTGCCTGCATGTTGGAACACCTGATGTAGAAGAAGAGATCAAGCCAATGCACTTCTGCTGTGAACCAGCTCTTACTCATTTCCAGAATAATAGTATGCATTGATGCTGTATTACAAAGAAGGTGCCCTAAGACAACCAGGGCAAAACAAAGCATGTGCTTAACCATTAATCTTTTTTTTTTCTTTTTAAATTATGAACTCTATAAACTTTTTCAAATTGTTGTATTAAAAAAAGAAATTACAAAGCAATGTAGCCTCTTAGTTTAAAAGCCTTGTCAATTTGTCTTCTTGGGATTTCATGTCCATCAATCTTATCACTGAAACATGTCATGTTCAGAACAATCAATGAAGAGTCCTGTCTGTAAGAGAGTAATAGCTTCTAGAAATTTGAGACTACTGTTACAGATACTGGTTACTCTAAACTAATAGAAAATAAATGGAAGGGGAACAAGAAACCCAGGAAAGCCCATAGGAAAAAGAGAAAATAAAACGCAAAATTTATTGTCGTGTAAAAGTAAAGATAAAATAGTGTTAGTAACGTAAAAAAAAAAAAAAACCCACACAAAATGAGTAGCTGCAGGATGACAGAGAAGCATACAACTGAAAGAAAATATGAAACACAGAGAACCTAAGGAACAGTATACTGTCTTCAGGTTGGTGAACATACTTGATATTTTAGGCTTCTTTTTTGCTGGAAATGAATCAATGAATCGTGTTTGCAACATAATCACACAAGAAAGCATCCTCTCTTCCATCCTATTTCTCAGATACATTTGAAGATGGTGAAATAGTCAAAAGACCAGAAAAAGGAGAAAAGGATATTATTCTGTGAAAGCTATCTCTTTAGAACATTGTTTTGACTAACATTAACATCTGGATAAATTTTGTGCTTATGAATTGCAGTGGATGGATGACATTGAAAACTGAAGTCATCTCACCTACTAAGAAGAAGAATGTGAAGTATTTACTGGATGATTACGTCTCAGACCTTCCCTGGAAGCAGAATCGCTATGGGTGAGGTAAGTTAGTGATGAATGATAGCCAGTCCTCATGGGTTTGTTAATTGTTAAAGAAACAGCTGTTTACAAAAATTACAGGTAGGTCAACAGTCAGTAATTCTAAAAAGTACTGCAAAAAATCACAAGCATTAATACTTTTAGTCATTTCTCATTTACGAATCACAGCTGGCATCCAGTTTGCAGGGAGGCTATCGCAGACAGTTTTGTTCTTCAGCAGTGAGTTAAGCTGGTGACTCAGGGCAACTGCCCCTATTAGCAGCCTACTTTTTCAGCAGTTACAGGAAAATGATTCTTCACACCACATCTTGTACTTAGAAGCTTAATTCCTGTTCACCTTGAATTTTTAATAAACATCTATGTCTTGGGATTTTTAATTTCCATCAAAAAATAATGGTGGTTTGCCTTTAAAATCCCATAATTGCCCTTGCAGACTCTCCCATGGAGTCTGACAGTAACACATTACATTCGCATTTAACACAGTGTGTATAAACCGTTGAGGATTATACTATAACACATCTATTTCATCTTTTTTGCACTATCAGCTGATAAGATCTGATGTTTATAAACACTAAAGATTCCTTTCAACAGAGATGCAGTAATATGGGAACCATCTTTTGCTTTCATTAATTCGATACAAATCTGAAACTTGCAGTTTCAGCAAGGTTGCCTATGGTAATTTAACTGTCCTTGCAGGACGAGAGCATTGATTTGTTTCACTTGGATAAAAACAGAAACACCACAAGAGCAGGTATTGCGTTAGGAGGTCGTAGACATCCCATCAAAAGCTAGCGTGCAAGGAGATTTTACTCCCGTCACATTTGGAAATAAATACAGTGACCAATATGCATGAAATTATCTCTCTGACTGTTATGTTCTTACCAGATGATGTTACAGAGTCAGCAAAACTAGTCACAAATACTCTGAGTGTGACATGCAGAATGTGCAAACAACATGCTTAAATGGCAGTATGCCAAATGAAAATTAATTTCTAGGTGTGAAAGGCTAAACAGTTGCTTTCAGCTGGTAAAGACAGCAGTATCTTCATGTCTCATGACAGGAGTAATTAGATCAGGGCTGTGCAATTAGATCTGTAAAAAACACTTGGAAAGTGTCTTCAACCTCTGAAATAGTCTTTGGCCTGAATTATCAATGACACTTGAGCAAAACAGTAACTACTGATCTGAATTTACCACTCTCTAACTATTCTCTGTGGCAGGCAGAGTTGTATACAGTCTTAGTTTGCCCATTCCTTTGTTAGTGTAATGGCCTTGAATTCTTATTGCCTAATACTGTAACAAAGAAATGCTCTGTGTTCTTCCAGTGCTGTGGTGAGAGGCTGTCCTTGGGTCTTTGTTCTTCAAGTTTCAGCAGCAAGAACTCGCTCTGCACAGATCATCTTCACTTACAGGAGATGTCTATAATAAAGGCGCAACTATGGTCTGAATGTGCTTTCAGACCTCTAACACCTGCTCAAGTTTCAGCCACCACATTTTGCTCCAGTTATCCATGTTAAATCTGGAATGGCTGTGCCCTCCACTAATAATGCACCTGCTTTTAGAATGTATCCATGCCCTCAAACAAGGAATTGCTTATTTTTTACTTGTCAGAACAGCCATTCAGAGTACTGCATAAGGTAAAAACACAACTTCTTCCAAAGGTTTGGATTTCATTTATCAAATTCCGAAATTGCTAAAAAACAACACCAGGACAAGCAAGTCCAGTCCAAGTCTGTTTCAAATACTGCTTCAGCCATTACCCACATCTCTGTCTTCTACACATAATTCTTCTTAGAGTGTTGCAGAACTGAACTCTTCCTTTCTCCCAGCGCACCTGACCGACATATTCACCTTCTAAGACCAGTATTTCTGGCATGTTTTAAACGAACAGCTGGTTTTTGCCCATCCCAATAGCTGACAACCCTCTCTGTTCATCTCGGGCAAGAAACGGGTTCAGCAATCCATTTAGGAGTGAAAGATCTGTGTGAAAACAACTCTCAGAACTGGACTTCTTTAAACAGAGACTTTCGGAAAGGTTGGCATGCATGGCACTGACTTTATCGAGAAATAGCTCAGAACTCCCTTTCTGGGAGTAAACTTTTCCCTTCCTCTATTGAAAAATCACTGCACAGAAATGCCACACTGCTTGCTGAATTATATTTTAGTATGGTCTTATGGTAGCACGATTGTGAAATGTAGAATATATATGAGCACACTGAACTCTGCACAGGGCTACCACCATAGAGATGGAGAACACCAGCAGCAGATCTCAGCTACAACATTTTCCTAGATGGACTCAGAAAAGTTTTCTAAACAAAGGTGGTTTTTGTTGTTATTGTGGTGCTTACAGTAGCAATGAACATAAACTCTATTCTTGAAGTAGCAAAACAAAGCTTGGCCAAGATCTTTTCCACTAATTTGTGACAGAAGGAGGAAGATTCAGCTAAGAATCTATCCATTTGTTTCTGCTCTGATCAAATTCTTTTGTTGGGGACCTGTCTCAATTACTCCATGAGGTATTTTCATTGTTTTGATTAACCAACATATTCATTTTTTTTCTTCTACTGCATGCGACTGTGTTGTGCACCTAGACAATAGAGACATGTTCTTACTGCAAAATAAATAAATTAGGACTTTGTTTTAATTGCCTTACTCATTGGTCTAGGGACTGCCTGTAGAACCTGATTACANGGAAAGGTTGGCATGCATGGCACTGACTTTATCGAGAAATAGCTCAGAACTCCCTTTCTGGGAGTAAACTTTTCCCTTCCTCTATTGAAAAATCACTGCACAGAAATGCCACACTGCTTGCTGAATTATATTTTAGTATGGTCTTATGGTAGCACGATTGTGAAATGTAGAATATATATGAGCACACTGAACTCTGCACAGGGCTACCACCATAGAGATGGAGAACACCAGCAGCAGATCTCAGCTACAACATTTTCCTAGATGGACTCAGAAAAGTTTTCTAAACAAAGGTGGTTTTTGTTGTTATTGTGGTGCTTACAGTAGCAATGAACATAAACTCTATTCTTGAAGTAGCAAAACAAAGCTTGGCCAAGATCTTTTCCACTAATTTGTGACAGAAGGAGGAAGATTCAGCTAAGAATCTATCCATTTGTTTCTGCTCTGATCAAATTCTTTTGTTGGGGACCTGTCTCAATTACTCCATGAGGTATTTTCATTGTTTTGATTAACCAACATATTCATTTTTTTTCTTCTACTGCATGCGACTGTGTTGTGCACCTAGACAATAGAGACATGTTCTTACTGCAAAATAAATAAATTAGGACTTTGTTTTAATTGCCTTACTCATTGGTCTAGGGACTGCCTGTAGAACCTGATTACACAGCTGGGAAGGGGTTACTCCTCACCTAAGAAGAGTATTTTGAAAAGTTTTGAAAAGGCAACCTACAGTTTATTGTCTATTTTTTACTTGAAAATGTAGAATTTCCAAAACTCAGGATCTGAAGATATCTTGGACACACATGTGATGGTGTGTGTACACCTCTATGCTGACCAGAAGCAAACAGAACAAGAATCCAAAAAAAAATGGAGAAAGCTAAAGGCAAAGGAAGATGTTGCTGGTTTTGAGTATACCCTGTAAGGCATAAAAATGAAATTGGCTGGTCTCAGATGTTTCTCCATACCTATTTCTATGTTAATAAAAATGCACTGCAGAAATCTCATGACTTCTTAGACTGACTCATCTCTGCATTTATCCAAGAAGTAGTTTCCTACTCAATGGCAAAAAATTCTTGCAGCACTGCTTTTACTAGTTAGGAACAGTAACACAGCTTGTCCTCCAGTTTCCCTCCTGGGGGAAAGAAAAAAAAAAAATGAGGTTTGAGGAAATGACTGTTCTGTAATTCGCACACCCATGTACCCTTTCTAGCTGAGGTATAGAGACTACCATTATAAATTTAATAGAATAATGCAGAGGAGCCCTTGACAGAGAGCAGTCATTTAACAAGTAATCTGTATGAAGACAAGATTTGCTCTAGGTGAATATTAGTCTTTTCATCATCAATAAACAAATTTGCTTTTATTTTCCACTTTCCATATCTTGAGAACTAGACGATAAGAGCTAGGAGCTATTAGCCACAAGTAACCGTTAGTACTGTTCTCCTTCACACTTGGGCCATGCAGTTTTATTGACTATCAGACTCCCTTACTTGCAGCCTAACTCTCCAACTTATTACAGAAGCCTAGGGTTTAGATTCCCAGCTGCGAATCACAGTGATCTCATTACTTTGTTGGAGCTACATCAATCTGCACCCCTTAAGAGTTGAACTGTTCTATTTCCTATACTGAATGGAGAAACCGAGAGCCATTGTAGTCCATATTTGTCTTACCATTAACTGCAACAGGGCTTTGCTGTTTTCATACTCAAGCAATTGAGATCTTGGGCTATGTTTTATCCTGTTCAAAATAATTCTGCTGCATGTGAGATTACATTTAAAAATAACCTCTGTGTATTAGATGAGATCCTGATTTAATGGCAAATTAATGACTGTGCCACTCTGTTTTCAGTATTATTCAGTGCTTTATTTCAATGGCAGCTAATTTCCTCTCAGCGATGATGTGCTGAATATATGCAGATTACAAATTATGAATGTGCCAAAATAACTCTTCACTTCAAACATTAACTTTCTTAGTTCTCTTTAAAATATTTTAGTCTCATGCTGTTTTTCTTACTGATTTACAGGAAGTAAAAATTAAACAGAGTATTTTTTTGTTGGTGTATGTGGTTCATTTTCTAATGTGGCTATTAAGGAAATGTTTTGTTAAAGAGTTTGCATTATTTCTTGAAAGAATAATGAAATCATAATTAATGTACACTTGGTGTACCAGACAAATTTCAGATGAAGAAATCCGCCTATTTCTCCCTGAGATATAGGAGGCACTTCAGAATCAGTGGGCTAAGTGGCTAACATTATCACATTAGTAAGCTACCCTCCAATTAAGGAAACTGAGCACCGATAAAATTTCAGCAAGGAAAGCACAGTATCTGCAAAGTTCTCTGTTGCCTTTCACTGACCATAGATTTCCAGCAATTCCAGTCTCAGCATAAGTGAATTTACTACTGTTCCTGGTAGGAGTAATTTCAAAGTCCTACCTCCCTCAAGCCACTCAGAGGAAATACTACACAACACTAGGGCTACTGTCTTAAAAGCTTCTGAAATCCAAGTATGAAACTTTGCCAGAGACAGTGAAGTAGATTATCTAGACAGAGCTTTCTTCAGGGAACATTAGTGACACTGATCTTCATTTCTCATTCGATCAACATTCAAAGCACTTAGTTCTCCATATGACCTGAAACTTTGTTTGAAATTCATCCTGCTGTTGATGGTTATCGTAGCTAAGTCTCTTCTGAGATATAACAAGGGTGCTGTAGACACATGTTGCCTTTTCAGTGGATATTCCAACACTGGCAAAGGTTGAAGACATCAGAATTCCTTCTAACTTTATTACTTTTCAGATCAGATCTCTCCCTTGTTACTTCTCAGAGATTTACAGTGCTATAGGGTATAAAAAGAGCTCAAGACTTTCTGCAAGTTCAAGAAATAGCATACTATTGCAAAGCCTAAGAAGTTTTACAGCTCTGTCTCAGAGGCTCAGATAGCCAATACTGTCATGTCTACGAACCTTCCTACCTTCTACCCTCACTGCAAAGTAGATCCCAGCTTCTGATGAAGCAGCAGCTAACTCATTGGATATTACAGCTTGTATAACAAAACAAAACAAAAATTGGTAATTTACCCCAGTAGCTGTAGTTTAATTTATTGTGCTGATCTATGAACTGTAACCGTGTCAGGAGTGGGAACCACTGCAACTGCCCCAACCCACTCACAGCTTTGAAGTACTGCTTTTATTTGGTTTATTCCACTAGATCAAAAACAGACGAGATACATAACTTTATTCTGAGTACTTTAGGTGCAAGTTTCTCCGTTCCTCACGTCACATGGAGGAGTTATACGGATTTCCTCTTCTAAAAGTAAGATATTTGGGACATTTTGGTCCAGATTCAGCAAAGCACTTCAGCAAGCATTAAAAATCCATCAACTTCAATAGCATGAAAGTTAACACATTGAAAACACCTTGCAGAATTAATGCTCCAGTGAGTATGTTCTACATGCTAAATCTAGAAACTTGTTACTACTAACAAATGGAAAGATTTTTTTGTATAGGTTTTCAGTATAAAATTAGTTTATAATGAAGGAAAATGACAGTTTCTAGAATATCTTCTGTAAACAAAGGCTACCTATAAATTTCTTGCTATTCCCAAAATCTTTTAATTAATTCAATTCTCATGATTTGTAGTTCAAGGTGTAACCACATTCTCAGCTCTTTTATAGAGCTTGATATATTCTACTTCAGGCAGTTCTAAGAAGACAGCTATACTTGTCTATATTTTTTATGAACCTCTTAAAAAGAAAGTGTTTCATCATACACAATTTCTAAAGCATTCTGTTATGCTCTAGCTTTACAGATTACTGGCTATTCACATCCTGTTATCTTTCTTATATCAAGTTAAACTGGTATTACAGATAACTGGTATTATCTGTGAAGATATAATTACTGTTTATTTTCACCTTGTGCAGCAGACCACCAGGATTTCTATACAAACAGGGCTTGACACTATTCTCACACAAGTTCTACTTTGCTAAAATTTCTCAATATTTCAATAGTTTCTCCTCGTGCTCATTCACAGAAGTTACACAACAGTTAGAAATACCATGCCTATTCAACACATAGGAAACTGGTCCCTGGCATAGTGTTTTTGAGATAGTGGCATTACAACCATTGCCAGCTATTGAAAAGCTTAGAAATGCCTGAAAATATATCCCCTTTAAGGATGAAATGGTTGTTCATGCCTCTTCACTTTTGCATCCCTAGAACTGGAGCTGAATGAAAAATATATATATATATGATATTTAATTTTCCTATCAAATATGTGAAAATCTGCTAGCATTTTGTTGCCTTTTTAAAATTTTACCTTCTCCTAAATCTATCATTATTGCTGCCCACAGCTATATTAGCAGGGTTCAGCATCAGAGACCTTCACTATTCCATGTTTCCTATAACACCTTTCTCAGTTTAGCCAGTGTAGTCTGGTGCTGATTTCTTAAGAAAAAAGCAATGCTTCACAGCTCGTATCCCACATGATGAGCATCTGGTCCTTTCTGCTGTTCAAGCAGTATATAGTACTTGATCTGGATTAGTTTACTCTTGTTCTTTCCAGAGGTACAAAGTAAGCAGGGAGTACCCTATCAAGGTTTGGTTTGTTTGTTTCAGCCCTCAGCTAAGTCCTACCAATAACTGATACAAAGTAAAGAAGGGCATTGCCCTGGATCAGAGACAGGAGAGTGTTGGTGGCTGGATGAAGGTGACTCCCTCACATAAATGCCGGCTAAGAACAAGACTGCAGCAACACCAAATAAATTCAGCTTGAGATGCCAAGGACCAGCACACTTTCCAGAGTTGGCTAACCCCAGTTCCAGCTGTTTCTGCCAGCAGCAGTCATGCTCTTCCACTCCTGTTAGGAGCAGCCTGTTTCCAATTGCAGAGCCAGATAAGGGAGCTAAGCTGTTTTCCAGTGCTGCTTTTTGGTAGTACTAGATCTCTGTTCTCGTTGTGCAGCTGGATGCATTCTTTGGCCAGCTGCATAAAAGATGAATAACTGGTTCTTCTGAAGGCAAACAAGAGTTAGACCAAGAGGTGCAGAAGTCAACACATTTTGGTTGCTTCTGTTTCACGTGGTATACCTCCCTGGCTCAGGCTGCAGCTTCTATTCATGGCCTTTACCAGTCTTGCAGTCAATGCTTCTGGGAATTCATAAAGCAATATATAGCTTCACCTTATGTTTGGTCTTTATGTATTTCTGAAAGCAATGCATTTATTTCATATTGAAAACTAGATCCATGCAGAGGATCAGCACAAGATTCTTGCATAGATGGAGTCTAACCAAAACAGGCTACAGCCATCACTAAAATGTGCTGCTCTGCAAATTCTTCAGGATTTCAGCAATATATAGTTTCTGTCACCTCTTGCTGCATTTCTCTGTGTATGTCTTCACCTCCACAAATAACCTGGCCAGAGGTTTCACTTACAATGTTTCTTCCTTGTTGCAAATAAATATTGTCTTTAGACAAAGAAATAAAGGTTTTTTACAAGTGGTTAGCATGCTAGTAATGTGTAACAACAGAAGAACCCATTCTATTCCTACTTGAGTAAGGATTGTATGGCTTACTTCAGTGGAAGTACTCTAACACAATACTGATTTGCAAATTATCTGTATATCATCACTGGTCAAATCTGAGGAATTTTTTTTTTTTAAATACAAATTTTTAATCATTTTTTTTTAAATACAAAGGCGTAGCTATGGAGATTTTCTGGCACTTCCTTATTTAGACTAGACTAGACTAGAATAGTTCAGTTGGAAGGGACCTACAAAGATCACCTCATCCAACTGCCTGGCCACTTCAGGGCAAAACAAAAGTTAAAACAAATTAATGAGGTCACTGTCCAGATGCCTTGAGCACTGACAGGCATGCGACACCCACCACCACTCTAGGAAGCCTGTTCCGGTGTCCGACCACCCTCACGCACAGCGATGTGCCCCAGTGCCCAGCCTGGCCCTGCCCTGGCGCAGCTCTGTGCCGTTCCCCTCCTGCAACCCCAGGAGCAGAGCCCAGCCCTTGCCTCTGCTTCCCCTCCTCGGGGAGCAGCAAAAAGCGGTGGGGTCCCCTCTTGGCCTGCTCTGCTCTCCCAGCCCCCTGTCCTCAGCCTGTCCTCACAGGACATGCCCGCCAGCCCTGTCACCGGCTGTGCTGCCCTTCACTGGACCTTAACATCCTTGTCACATTGTGGAGCCCAGAACTGCACACAATATTCAAGGTCAGGCTGCACCAATGCTAAATGTAGTGGGGGAATCCCCTCTTTTTGCCAGCTGGCTGTGCTGTATATAATGCACCCCAAAATGCCCTCAATGCTGCCAGGGTACACTGCTAGCTTATGCTTAGCTGCTCTCACCAGCACCCCCACACCCTTTCCTGCTGAGCTGCTCTCCAGTCACTTCTCTTTTAGCCTGTACCTGTTTCTTGGCATTGCTCGTTCCCTGGTGCAGCACTCAGCACTTATCTTTGTTGAACTTCATACTGTTGATAATTGCCAAATACTCCAATCTATCTAGATCCCTGTGCAAGCTTCTTGTCCCTCCAGGGAGTCCATAGATCTCCCAGTTCAGTATTGGCAGGAAAATGGCTGAGGACGCACTCCATTCCTGTATCCAGATCATTGATAAAAATGCTGAACAGAATCAGCCCTAGAATTAAACCCTGGAGATCATCACTTACGACAATCCACCAGCCAGTTCACCACCCAGCACATGATGAACAGGTTTATCTTGGAGTTGGACAGTTTGTCCAGAAGGATGCCATGAAAGACAGTATTAAAGACCATAATTAAATCCAGAAACATTACATCCACTGTCTTCCCATCATCTGCTAAGCAGGTGACCTTATCATAGAAAGGAATAAAATTACTAAAGAGATCAAATTGCTATTTAGAGCAAACTTTGTAATTCAGGCATCTAAATGTTTAAATGCACATTAGTGTCCTTCCTATATAGTCAATATTATAGATGCTAAAGATCATGGAGTATGCAATCTTAATTAGTTTAGAGAAGAAATACGGAAAACATATAAGAAGGTTTTTTTATATTATCTATGCAAATCCGGCATATGTTTTAAATACTTTAGTTATGGTCTTACTGTAATGAAAGCAAAATCCTCACTGATTTGAACTGAATCATGTTTTGGCTGAATTATTTTGATCTTTTGGGTTTATATTATACATGTCTATTTTCACTCATGTGAATTTTATATTAAGATGTGTTATATATTTATCTTTTTGCTCATATGAACATGAAATAAGCACACTGTACAATTATCATTATTATTTTTGGGTTTAGTCTACTTTTAATTGGGGTAAACCCGGGCCTACATTTTCTTATGCAGGACTCCTATACCAACTTTCCCATTACCTGCTGTGGTATAGTATCATAGAATCATAGAGAATCATAGAATGGCTTGGGTTGGAAGGGACCTCAGAGATCATCTAGTTCCAACCCCCCTGCCATGGACAGGGCTGCCAACCACCAGCTCACTAGATCAAACTGCCCAGGAACCCATCCAGCCTGGCCTTGAACACAGCCAGGGATGGGGCAGCCACAGCTTCTCTGGGCAGCCTGTGCCAGCGCCTCACCACTCTCTCAGGGAAGAATTTCTTCCTGATGTCCAACCTAAACCTCCCCTCTTTCAGTTTTAGCCCATTCCCCCTGGTCCTACCATTATCCACCTGTGTAAAAAGTCGCTCCCCCTCCTGCCTGTAAGCTCCTTTTAAGTACTGGAAGGCCGCAATGAGGTCTCCCCAGAGCCTTCTCTTTTCCAAGCTGAACAGTCCCAACTCCCTCAACCTTTCCTCATAGGAGAGGTGCTCCAGCCCTCTGATCATTTTGGTGGCCCTCCTCTGGACCCGCTCCAACAGCTCCACATCCCCTCTGTACTGGGGGCCCCAGGCCTGGACACAGCACTCCAGGTGAGGCCTTACAAGGGCAGAGTAGAGGGGGACGATCACCTCCCTCTCCCTGCTGGCCACCCCTCTCTTCATGCAGCCCAGGATGCCATTGGCCTTCCTGGCTGCAAGAGCACACTGCTGGCTCATGTCCAGCTTTTTGTCGATCACAACGCCCAAGTCCTTCTCCGCAGGGCTGCTCTCAGTGAGTTCTTCTCCCAGTCTGTACACACACCTGGGATTGCCCCAACCCAAGTGCAACACCTTGCACTTGGCCTTGTTGAACCTCATCAGGTTCTTGTGGGCCCACTTTTCCAGCCTGTCCAGGTCCCTCTGGATGGCATCCCTTCCTTCAGGGGTATCAACTGCACCACTCAGCTTGGTGTCATCAGCAAACTTGCAGAGGGTGCACTCGACCCCACAGTCTAAGTTGTCAATAAAGATGTTGAAGAGCACCGGTCCCAAGATGGACCCCTAGCGGACACCGCTCATGACCAGCCTCCACCTGGACTTAGAGCCATTGACTACAACGCTTTGGCTGCGACCATCCAGCCAGTTCTTTATCCAGAGAACAGTCCACCCATCAAATCTGTATGTCTCCAGTTTAGAGATAAGGATATGTTGCAGGACCATGTCAAAGACCTTGCACAAGTCCAGGTAGACGACATCCGTCGCCCTCCCTTGGTCCACCGATGCTGTCACTCCATCATAGAAGGCCACCAGATTGGTCAGGCACGACCTGCCCCTGGTGAAGCCATGCTGGCTGTCTCGGATCACCTCCTCATCTCGCATGTGCCTCAACATCTCCTCCAGGAGGATCTGTTCCATGATCTTCCCAGGCACAGATGTGAGGCTCCCCAGCCTGTAGTTCCCCGGCTCTTCCTTTCTTCCTTTCTTAAAAATAGGCGTGATTTTTCCCTTTTTCTAGTCGCTAGGGACCTCACCTGGTAGCCACGACTTTTCAAATATGATGGAGAGCAGCTCGGCAGCCACATCAGCCAACTCCTTCAAGACCCTGGGATGCATCCCGTCCAGCCCCATAGACTTGTACACATTCAGGTGGTCTCAGACTTGCTCCGCTCTTACACTGGGAAGGATTTTGCTGCCCCCATCCCCACTTGAATTTTCAGGGGCACAAGAAACCCGGGCAGCCTGACCAGCTGTGACGACTGAGGCAAAGAACTCATTAAGTACCTCAGCCTTCTGCACATCAGAGGAGGCCAGTTCTCGCTCTCTATTCATTTGAGGGGGAACACTCTCCTTCACCTGCCTCTTCTGACCTATGTAGCTAAAGAAACCCTTCTTGTTTTTTTTTTTTTTTTACTTGCCTCGCCAAGTTTATTTCCCCNTACATGCCTCGCCAAGCTTAATTCCACCTGCGCATTGGCCTTCCTGATCCCATCCCGACATATCCTGACAGCACCTCTGTAATCCCCCCAGGCCACCCATCCCTGCTTCCACTGCCTATACTTCTCCCTCTTTTCCCTCAACTTGACCAGCAGGTCCTTGCTCAGCCACACTGGTTTCCTGCCTCCTTTGTCTGATTTCTTCTTCTGGAGATTAGAGAGTTGTGCTCTCAGAAAGATGTTCTGAAAGTGCTGCCAGCTCTTTCCACTCCCTTGTCCCTAAGGACAGTTTCCCAGGAGACGTCTTCCAACAACTCCTTCAACAGCCTGAAGTTTGCTTTCCTGAAGTTCAGTGTCCTGACTCCACTCCTTGCCAGGCCCACGCTCCTCAGGATCACAAACTCCACCAGGGCATGGTCACTGCAGCCCAGGCTGCCTCCAGTCTTAACCTCTTTGACCATCTCCTCCACATCGGTGAGCACTAGGTACAGCAACGCATCACCTCTGGTCGGTCTGTCCAAGACCTGAACCAGAAAGTTATCATTGATGGACTCCAGCAGCCTCCTGGATCACTTGCAGCTTGCTGTGTCATTGTCCCAGCAGATATCTGGATGGTTGAAATCCCCCATGAGGATGAGAGCCTGTGCCTGTTATGCCTCCTTCAACTGAAGCAAGAAGGCCTCATCAACAGGCTCCCCTTGATCTGGTGGCCTGTAGCAGACCCTGACCACCAGCTGCCTTTTATTGGTCTCACCCTTAATTTTCACCCACAGGCTCTCATCCAGTTCCTGACTGTCACTCAGGGGCAGCTCCTCACAGTCTATGCACTTCCTAACATAGAGGGCAACTCCCCCACCCCTCCTACCTTGCCTATCCCTTCTAAAAAGCTTGTAGCTCTCCATGGTGGTATTCCAGTCATGGGAATCATCCCACCACGTTTCTGTGAGAGCAACAAGATCGTAGTTCTCCACGTGCACCAGAGCTTCCAGCTCCTCCTGCTTATTTCCCATGCTTTGTGCATTCGTATAGAGGCACTTCAGCTGCGCTATCGGTTTCCCCTCAGACCCTGGCATGACCCTCCCAGGCTGATCTCTGATGCACTCAGTTTTAACACCTTCCCCCTTCGAATCTAGTTTAAAGCCCTCTCCACTATTCCCGCCAACTACCAGGCAAAAATCCCTTTCCCCCTTCGGGATAGCAGGGCCCCATCTGCCACCAGCAGACTGAATAGACCGCCCCATGGTCAAAAACCTCAAAGCTCCTCCGACATCACCAGCCTCTCAGCCAGGTGTTGACAAGGTGGGTCTCCCCATACCCGTCACCACTCCTCCCTGCTGCTGAAGGGATGGAGCCCAACACCACCTGCGCCCCAGACCCCTCAACAAACGACCCCAGCTCCCTGAAGTCCCTCTTGATCACCCTCGAGCTTTTCCCAGCCACCACGTCACTGCTTACCTGGACTACCAGCAGTGGTAAGTAATCAGAGGCTTTCACCAGGTCAGGGATCCTCTTTGCAATGTCCCTGACCTGGGCCACAGGAAGGCAGCAGACCTCCCTGTGGGTAGGGTCTGGTCGGCAAACGGGACCCTCCATTCCCCTCAGGAGGGAGTCCATTACAAGAATCGCCCTTCTTTTCTTCTTGGTAGAGCCAGTGCCACTTCATGGCACATTTTTAAGCACAGTTTAGAGGTTAAGGCATATTTGGCAGAGGAATAAGCAATGTGATAACTTAAAAAAAAAAAAAAAAAAAAAAAATGGAAGTAGTTCTACATTGCATTTGTACTTTTAATGTCACGGGTTTGTGTGAGGCAGATGACAGCCATGTAAGTTAGTAAAAGAATACAGCATCATGTAGCTTTTATCACAGCTGAGATACGAACCAGAGGTTAAATGTTCAATTATGTGCCTGCCACACCCCTTGGGCAATTTTCCAGTCAGATACACCTAGGGTCATCATTGCTGAAGTTCATTGGTATCTGAAAATTTACACCATGTTCACAGAATATCAAATGAGTGTAGAAAATCCCCTGCTGAAAGAAACAGAAACAATCTTACCATGATTGTCTGTATTTTTCTGCAGAGCCCTGTTTATGTTACCAAATTTGCAACTGAATAATATCATATGCTTGGTATCACCTTGTTCCTTATAGCAGCACTGTATTGTGGTTTATGGTTATCTCGGCACAAAGTACCTAATAATGACCCGTTCAGGGTCATTACAAAATCATCAGAAGAACAAATGTGATATTATCTATTTCCAGTAGTAGCACTGCCTGCACTGTGCGGATGGCCCAGGTGATGGGATTAAGCTCTTCCGTGTTCTCCCAGCTCTTAAATTAGGATTCAATATTCATATGAAGTGGGTAAGACAGCTTAACTGATTGCTCCACTTCTTCTTCCCTACACCAGCCTTTCTCATTTTTATCCCACCCCTATCCGCTGCGCTATTCCAGCACAAGAAACTGCAGCAAAATAGATTAGGCAACCAACTGACTGGCAGAAAAATAATCTCTTATTTCAACAGATTTATTTTTTCGTTTACCAAACCACCAAGTACTACCCAGAGACGGCAACAAGTGGCCCAATAAACATTATTGTAGTAGCAGTGTAGGATGGTAGAAACTTTCCTTACAACTGCTGCAGGCTGTTCAGTGAGAGTTTTCTATTAGACAACCTCATTGCTAGATGTTACTGCCTTGAGCAGCACGAAATGTGACTTAATACACACGTGCACAAGTAGAGTATCTCACCATCAGTATGCATTTCTCATCTACTGCTTGTGAGAGCAATCAAAGATTGCTCTATTGTACAGGCCTGCATAAAAAAAAAGGGTCTAATCAGAAAATCCACTGTTTTCCATAAATAGTAGTATCTCATACTCTGTACAACTCAGTTCCAAGTTTCCATTGCTGTGTCATGGGTGACTTTTATCTTACAGTCATGTTTGCACCAGAAGTAGTACAATCTCTACTGTGTTCATACAACATATTTGCACACCAATCATTTACAGTGGTAATGTATCTTCACCCCAGGTCAGCTCTCAGGTTATGGTCTGGTCATGAGGTGTAGTCTGTGTCATATTGACTTGGCCTTTCTATATCCCATATCAGTATTAAGTAAAATAATCCTCAGAGAAAGAGAAACTTAATGTGAGATGATTAGGGATTTGTTTTTCTTAAGGTCACACAAACCAGTTAGTCAAGAGAATCCAGAAATTCACAGCCAGTTTCTTGATTTGGTTAGAAGAATACAGTGCTACAATCTCTGAGTTTACAAGTGTTTTTACTTCCATGTTTTATGTTTTACTCTCCTGAGCCTCTGTCATTAAGACTCTAGAAACCCATTTGCTTCATTTGAGACATTTTAACAGAATATTGAACAAAGCATTAGATCCTCAAAGAGAACTACTACATAATACATTTATAGATTTAAAAACTGGTATATGGTCATATTGTAAGGATTTATGTGCTGAAAGAAAGAAGGACCTAATGGATGTAATTTATAACAAGCATGTGAGATTGATACACTTGTATATTGATGGCAATAATCTATTAATAATTGAAATACAGTTTCATCCCTATTATTTATACATACTCTACAACGTTATTTATATCTGTTCTGTGATGTTTTACCAGTATCATCTACACATTTCTACTAATTATGTTTTTATAATATATTTTTAGGGCTGTAGTAGATCTGCCTCCAACTTAAAAATCTATAGGTAAACATAAACTGAGAATTTTAATGCAATGTTTCAATTTTTCTTGAGAGTCTAGGTAAATCAATATCAAATTAGGAATCGGTGGACTAAAAATCACAACAGAGTGCACGAGAAAAAAAAATAGGAAATACAGAAATAAAATGCATTACACATTCTAAAAACAATTCTATCTTGGACAACATACCTGCAGTATTTTGCTTGTCTTTCTCATTTCAAAGTGCACAGAACAGTTATAAGATGACATTAAACTCCTTGTAGGGTTATCAGGCTTATACACATGCATAAGCAAGATTTATATCCATTTTATATACAAAAAAAATGTGGAGTAATTTTAAAGTTCTTTGATAAGCCCCATACAGTAGGATACTATGAGTGCATTTCTTATAAACAAAACCCAACCAAAACTTATTAGATGCTTTCTTTCAAAATGCAACCTAAATAGGCCCTTTCATTCTATGTAACATCACCAGTGAACAAAGGAGTCACCTAGGTGGGACAGCCAGAGTTTCTAGCTCTCTGTCTGACAAGGCTCAGACCATGAAAACACTAATCACCAGGTTATAGGCCATCAGAAACTGTAAAGTGAAGCCTAGGAGTATGCACTGGCAACCCCTTTTCCTACCGATTTAACCAGTAAGTTGTGTCTTTTATACTCAGCCTCAAAATCTAAACAGGAGACAAGAACTCTTTGCATGTAGATGAGCTCCTCATCTAGGGGCACATATTTAGGCATTTCCATGGACGGAATTTCAATTTCCAAAAGGTTCTGCTGCCAAGCAAGATCACTCTGTGCATTGCTCTCTTCCTAATCCTGTCATTGCTAGATATTCCTTTGGGAAAGTAAAAGGGGCCAAAGCTCTCATCTCTCTCCCCAAACACACACACATACCAATCTTAATATCTCCTGGAGCCATAGTGATTTCAGTAAATGTTTTCAATGGGCCCCACAACTTCGGAATTTTGATTAGTTCAACTCTCAACTCCCAGCAGTATTGCTTCACTTAGCATAAATTATTAATTTATTACAGACCATTTCAAGGGAACAGAGGAATAATTCAGCTGGATAAAGACATCAAAGGCAACAAGGAAACGGAGCCTCCCACGTACTGAGAGAGGGAAATCTCTGTTCTCAGCTTTTCCAATGAAAACAGGTAGAAAGGTGGCTCAACTAGACATGAAAACTCCCTAGCTTCATCCCTAAATTAATTACTCAGTGGATCAGATCCAAAGTCACTAAAAATAAGCAATGTTAAACCCCTTGGCTTTACATTAGCTGAGGAACTGTCTTAGCATTTCACAGGGGCTGAATTTTATCTTGTGTGATTTTCTTTTATTTTCTAAAATTGTATGTTAGAACAGAAAAACACACAGTTGTGAGCAACATCAGGAAAGCCATACTATAACACAATTTTTTTTTTTTTGCACACTTAAAGATGTGAAAACCATCTCATGAGACCAAAAAATGATTTTATCAAAACAAGCAGGAACAAAAACAAAATTTTGAAGAAAAAAATCTTGCTNAAAAAAAAAAAAAAAAAAAAAACAAAGTTGCACTAAGAAACAAATATTTACCTGGAATAAATGTTTGGTATTTCACAATTTTATCAGAGCACCAGAATGTATATTTTACTGTTTGCACCACAGACTGTTGCATCTGCTGCTCACATTTGCAGGATTAAAAAAAAATAATAAAATAAAATAAAAATCCACAACTTTTATTTGGTATTAGGGTAGGGCTGAAAATGTGCCACAGCCTACAAGCTTCAGAATGTAGAAGAGGTTGAATATAGATATTGGTGTATATATATGGCATAAAGCTTTATAATTTTTTTCATGGTTCCAGTCCTTGTTCTGAAGGAGGCTGCACTTCACAGCTTCCCCCAAAATGGGTTATTGCCAACTTTATACCTCTGTCTCTTGTGTGCAGTATTAGCATGGAATTGTTTGAGTTATCTGTACAGAATAGGCAGCCCCAGACAACCATTTCCAAAGGCATCACCAGTGGCAGCTCAGCAGCAAGCTGTGCAGGAAGCTGCCCCTCACACCACTTGGGGACTGCTCTCATCTGCTCACTTGCTCAAAGGACTTTTGCAGCAACAGCAAGTTAACAAATGCTCCAGCTACTGCTGAAGCATTGTACAAGCATTGATGGCAATCATTACTGGAGGATAATGCTGTTACAACAACCCTAGGTTAACTCTTAATCAGTACAACCCCAATCAATGTTATCAGCTGGATTTCAAATAACTTATGTCCAGAGATTGAGCAGATAGGGCCAATAAGAGTGCTAGAGATAGAAGGACAACAAACACAACCAGAAAAAGACAGCGTTTAAAGCAAAATTGTGTCTGAAGACAGTGGGCAGTAGGGCTGAAAACCAGTAGATCCTATTTACTCTTCCTCTGTGATCCTCTTTCCCTTTCTTACCACAGTCAGAAATGCCCACAGCTCTTCCAAGGCTGCAGTAGGTACTGAGTGGCCAATTGAGTTACTGGTGCAAGAACCCTACACACATACTGCCATCAAGTGCTCAACACATCTGTTTGCAGTGCAGACTGTCTGCAGCTATGTGCAGGGATGCGCATGTTAATATAAATCAGTTGTCGAAGTTTGTATACAAGTCTCTCTAGCAGTGTCATACAGTTGAAGGATCTGAAAACACAATAAGGCAATGATCCCCCCAGAAACAGCAGAGCTGCCTAGGATTTAAACATGTTCCCATCCATGCCCAGGATGGGAAGTTAATTCTCCTCATGGCACTGCTTTTGTGTCTGCAAGGCTTATTCCGTTTCCTAGCAAGGCCTAAAACTTAAATCAAAACCCTCTATCCTGATTAAGCACTTAGGCATGCTGGCAAGGGCTTCAGGAGAAAGCACGCTTAAAAACATGGGATCGTGTTCAGCAGCACACCAGGGCTGGCATTAGCATGGGCAATGCCCAGACCATAGTGTGGCTGTACCCTGCAGCACCTGGGAGGAGATCTTGTCTGTCCGGGACCATCCGTGGGCAGCAACAAGATCCCGGGTCACAGTGTTTCTTTCAACTGCTCTTGCCGTGGCAGTGAGACTGCTGCTGGCCTGGCCTTCTGGCTCACTGACACCAGACACCCTTCCTCTTCTCAACTTTTAGGCTCACACACCAGATTCAGCAAAATCTAACTGAACCTATTTGTTTTTTTGAAAGTCAGTGATTTTGAGTGCTGAATTGAAACCCATCAGTCAGGCAGCTGACATTTTTTCTTATCATTCTTCTGACCCATCTGATATATAATAAGGATCCAGATCAGATGTGTTCTCATTATCTTTTATTTTATTTACTTTGTATTTTTAATATGTGTTATATGAAGAAAACTTTGGAAGAACAAAAAAAAAAAAAAAACTGAAAGAGGGGAGGTTTAGGTTGGACATCAGGAAGAAATTCTTCACTGAGAGAGTGGTGAGGCGCTGGAACAGGCTGCCCAGAGAAGTTGTGGCTGCCCCATCCCTGGCTGTGTTCAAGGCCAGGCTGGATGGGTTCCTGGGCAGTTTGATCTAGTGAGCTAGTGGCTGGCAGCCTCGTCCACGGCAGGGGGTTGAAACTAGATGATCTCTGAGGTCCCTTCCAACCCAAGCCATTCTATGATTCCATGTCCTCTGACTATGTTAGAAGTTAGATTGTAAATGGCTGTATGAGCAGCGTAAGCAAATGTTGTGAGAGAAATGAGTGCAAATGATCATCAGTAAGAAAAATAAGAGCAGGGAAATTTTCTGGCTAAAAAGTTTTCAGAGGAATTTGAAGGGAACTGCTTGAGGCTGCAAACAGAGAACTTCTATGCTTAGGGGGCATCAGGGCAGGAGGTAAGATGCTGAGAAGCAGAGTATGAGATGAAATAAAGGACAAATGAAATTATTAGCAAAAATAAAGGGATTTAGGGGAAAAATACAATAAATTAAACCAGAGATTAAAGCAAACCATGACCGTATGGGACACTCAGACACAGTATAGATTAATTTATAGACTAAATAGCTTCAGTAATGTATGACTTAAACGTGAATACTAGAAGCCTGAATATGATGTAGAAAATAACCAATGAGGTGTTTCTTAATAAGGTGATCCAAGACACTTATCAAGAAAAAAATTTAATAGGCAGATGTAGGCTAGATTATTGTCTATGTGTAAAATATCAATATTACAGTAATTAACATTACTGGCCTTAATTGAGCTTACTGGTCTTTGTACTGTCAAAGACAGAAAACCCTTTTTTGGGGAGAGTAGACATGTCAACAAGCTAAGGAGTGATGTAAAGCAAGAGCTGGTAAGGTGGCGATCACAGATCGCCCAGATAGGAGATACCAGAACACAGCAGAATGAGACATTTCAGTGTTGGTGGAAGAGGAGGAGGTCAGGAATGTGGCTGCTGCTTGGCCTTGGCAGAGGCTCCAGGACTGTAGATGACCTCTCCATCTGGGTGTCCTCCCAGGAACAGGGGAAGTCAGTGCTTTTTCCCAAATCAAACTTTGGCTCTTGGCAGGAAAACTGATCCAAATATACACCAACCACTGTATCTATTCATTTGCATGAACAAGACATTTTTGTACTGTTATTTAGTCAAGGAGTGAGGACATATGTATGAATAATCATGAACAAGCAATGGTAAGGATAATGCTTGTACTCACTTTGCAAACCTTAAAGACAGCTTGAAAGATCAGTGCTTACTAACAATGTCACTTTAGGATAAACAGAAGCTTCCTGCCCTAACAGACTCTGTAGTGTGGCCTCTCTGGAGTACACCGCGTATATGCTGAATTTCTGCTACCAACAAATGTTACTCCACATGATCCACTGCTTAGAATGAGATAATTTATTGGAATTTTTCCCCCCACCCAAGAAAGAATGGAGCGGAAGTGGACCTGACCTTTCATAGTTCTTCACATTAATCAGTGTAAGGCATGTAATACAATTCCCACACACTGTGGTCTGGTGCTGCCTAACAATTAATCTCATGTACAATCGGTGCAGGACAGCTCTGCAAGGTAATTTGCTTCCAGTGGAATTTTCAAATATGCTTTAAAGTACTGAAGTGTAAAGCTTTGTAAAATGAATAATCCTTCATCAATAATTAGAGCTACCCCTAGAGGAGTTATACAGATGTGTTCTGCTTCTGGCTTGCTGGTTATGTGTGGCCAGAAGAGCCAGCTTTTCTGTAGAGACCCCAACTTAGATGGCAATTAGCTGCTCCAGAACATGTCAATGGGCAATTTGTTCATGTGAGAAAAAGTCACAGCTGAAGGAAAGGATGGAAAAGGAGTTATCAAATACTTTTATAGTGTTTTTACAAGATGTCTGATGCTATTTACTTTGTGATTTTATTTTTTTCATGTGGTATTCACTGTTGAAATGAACTACTACTTTTCTGGCACAAAATATATTTGATCTCATTATATTCAGCACTCAATTCCATATTTAACTAGAACATCTTGCTCAGCTACACAGTTACAATTCCTTCCTGCTTTTAAATTATTTATTTTTCAGTCCACTGGTAAATAATTTAATTTTTCCCCTACTGCTTCTTTTAGGCAGTGTATTTCTCCACTGTATGTTCCTGTCCTTCTCCACTGAGTTATGTTTGGATACACAATTCAGGCTTGGAAATGAAGCCTGCAAAGATTTGAGTTTGACTATTTTCCAGTACTCTACTTCCCCTCCGAATTCTTCAAATTAATCCTTATTCACCAAAGGTCCTTAAGGATCCCGATAGATCCATATAGCCCAAAACATGGAATTTAAAGACTTGCAAAGAAATTGCAACCTGTCAAGGAGACATGCCAAAATTAAGAGCAACTACATGAGTATGTGGGATCAGAAGATTAAAGTGAGCTGGAGACATTTCTGTCTAGAGGCTTTGTGTACCAGCAAATTACAAAAGTGCTTCCTGTCTTAGCTAGATCTGCAAGGACTAGCTAATTCTTCTGCAATAATATTGTTGTGCATCATCAATCCTTGGACCTAGGTAGCAAAAATCAACTAGAGGGAACACTGTTGTTGAAAAAGCTGGCAGAAAAATTGCACATTTAATATGGTTAAGAAGGATAGAAAATTGTTTTGGCTGTCAGGAACATGAGGAAAATATATCATCAGGTTATGTTGGTCAGTTTTATGAAAAAGATTTGTTTTGTTAGCAGTATATATAAGAAATTCAAAAAGGTCACTACGTCAGCTAATATTTAACTGGAAAGGTAGTAACGAACCATCAGTGCACATACCTCACAATGTGGAAANGAAAAAAAAAAAAAAAAAAAAAGAGACTGCCGAAAGAACTAGGAATCCTTTGGGTGATTATGATGTTGATTTCCAAATCCATTTACCTTCTGCTAAATCCTTTGCCTTGACAGGCAAGCTGTAGTGTTGTGTCCCATGAAGCTTACAGATATATGTGTATCCTGAACGACCTAATATGGAGAGGAGTTGCAACTCCTTTTAGTAAAAAGTGCTTGGAAAACACATTTTTCACTCTTAGGCATAATTCCAAATTTGGCATCTTGGAAGACAGGTTTAAGAATTTTCTAGACAAAAAAAAAAAAAAAAAGGATGTAGGTAAAAGGGCGCTCCTAGGATGACGCAGAGAAAGCACAACCTCCAGTCTCCAACACGGGTTTCATCAGTCTCCAACACGGGTTTCATTTCAGTTGGCAAAACTTGTCTAGGCAATGCTGCTGTGATGCTGAGGCAACATGCAGCTTCCTCAAAATGTGCCCTAGGCCAAAGCCTCCCAGGGAAGCCAAACTCACCCCATTATCAGGATGATAATAGTTTTAGCTGTGTTAACAGCAGTGTGTTAATGGTGGTGTTTAGCCACTGTTGGCCTCTTCGTAGCAAAGGCCAGAACATCTAAATACCCGTTAAAAATTCAAAAGAACATTTTAAATGGTGCCTCTCCCTCCCTAGGAGTTAGCAGTTAAAAAAAAAATATCTTGGAGTTCAAACTGAGTGCACATGTTGCCCTTGGCTGATACAGTATTTCACAACCCAGGGAATTATTTTCTCTTCTGAAGCATATTTTACTTGAAACTCTGCATCTGGTCAAAAAGTATAAAGCATACAGATATGGAAAATGCCAAAAGGTGTATAATCATGCTGAAGTATTTCAGTGAACCGACTCCCTGATATTCATAGAGGAAGATTCTTTCTTTCTTTTAAAAGGAGTTGATACTCCTATTTCTTTTACCATGCCTTCAGCACTCAAGAGACAACATTTAATAGAATCACACCAAGTGATCCCATTGCACCAGGCTGAAAGACACTACACCTTCTCTAGTACACCTAGGGAACCAACACAGGGGAGAGTTTATCCCAGCCACTTTAATTAAATAGGCTATATTCAGTCCCATTTGTCTTCAAGACTTGATGTGTCCACATTGGGCTCATTTGTTGTTGTTGTAGACCTATGGAATATTTATTCAATACCACAGTATATGATCATTCTGTTTCAATATCATTCATCATACTAAGCTTGCGATATGTAATTAAAGCAGGATTGTTTAGTGAAACTTTATGGGAAAAAAATAAAAATAAAATTAAAATAAATTTAATTTAATTTAAAA
>VXAV01004924.1:64291-77810 GCA_013399715.1 Alectura lathami | reverse complement strand
AAAGAAGAAAGAAAAAAAAAATATAAGACTCTTTTTGGCTGTTAATAGTCTTGCATAGGCCTCAAGGGTAAATCTCCCACCTGTGCTGCTGGTTTTCCAGTTCAGTTGGAAGGTAACCTGGACTGCAGGTAAATGTATGGTGCTGTGCAAAAATGTTTAACCTGATGGATAGTGCCAGCCCAGGGACTACAGCCAGCAGAGTTCTGAAAGTAGCATTAGGTACTCCACTTGTGATTTTTACAGCAGTGAGTCTGTGTTTCCCACGCAATGAATGACTCCACAAGGAGCCACACTAAGCACTGTATATTCACACTGTTTCTAAATTATTCTGAATCCAAATCAAGGAGTTATTTACCTTTAAATGTAAGGAGTGTAAGCACAGAACCATTTGTTAGGTCCTCATCATTCCCCATCATTCCCCGGTAAGTGAGGACTCATGTTAATTTAAGCTCCTAGTTATCAACATCCTCCTGCAGTTTCAAACTAAAGCAACATGGCTAAGTGTCAAGGAAGCAAAAATCACACAGAATAAGTGATGGGCTATGTGTATAACTTTTGCTTGTAGGCACACATTTAAATGTTTTCAGGACTTGTGGTCAGGATCTTCTGATTTTTGATCCATTACTTCTTTTTCATGCTTTCAGAATGCATTATCACAAGATAGACCTTGAAGATCAATACAGTCCTTGAGATTATGTCTCACTGGCAGTTCAGAGCTGGACACTGGCAGTTCTGTTTACTTTGGAAGCAGCAGTAAAGGACTCAGGGCTGCAGGCAGTCTTTTCATTAGTCCTCCCTATTAGAGGGAAGGAGAGTGAAAGCGCTAATCAAATTGAGAAAATAAATAAATGGTTAAGGGAGTGGTGTTATGGACAGGGCTTTGGCTATATAAGCCATGTGACACACTTTGAGAAAAGCAGTCTTCTGGGATTTGATGGGGTACACCTTTCAGTGAAAGAGAAGAGCGTCTTCCACCAAAAGCTTTCCAATTTAGTCAGGAGGGCTTTAAACAAGTGCTGCTGGGGGAACGGTTCCTCAGTCCATCCCAGTTCAAGACTGTTGGTAGTAATGGGTGGCCTGGGCCTGGAACGTGTTCACAGGCTGGGAAGAGAGCATGTGAGTGCGGGACAGGGAAACTCTAGCTGGAAAGCAGCCTCAGTGGGTGCCGCACTCACATGTCTCTACACCAATGCACAGAGTATGGGGAACAAGCAAGATGAGTTACAGACACGTGCAAGCCTGCAGGGCTATGACATCATTGGCATCACCGAGATGTGGGATGGCTCTCATGACTGGAGCAGAGGAACAGATGGTTATAAACCCTTCAGGAAAGACAGGCAAGGGAGAAGGGGAGGGGGTGTTGCCCTCTGTGTCAATGACCAGCTGGAGTCCATGGAGCTACACCTGGGGATGGATGAGGAGCTGCCTGAGTGCTTAAGGGTCAGGGTTAAAGGGAAGGCAGGGAAAGGGGACCTCACAGTGGGGGTCTGCTACAGGCCACCTGCCAGAATGACAGAGTGGACGAGACCCTCTATAGACAGATAGAAGCAGACTCACGTTCACAAGTCCTGGTCTTCATGGGGTACTTCAACCACCCTGATATCTGTTGAAAGGACAACATAGCAGGGCACCAGCAGTCAAAGATATTCCTGGATTGCATCAGTGATAACTTCCTCTTCCAAGCGGTAGAGGAACCAGTGAGGAAAGGTGCTATGCTGGCCCTTGTCCTCACCAACAAGGAGGGGCTGGTGAGTGTTGTGAAGCTGAAAGACAGCCTTAGCTGCAGTGATCATGAAATGGCAGAGTTCAAGATCCTTAGGGCATCAAAGACAGTGCACAACAAGGTCACTACTCTGGACTTCAAGGGACCAGACTTTTATACACAATCAATCATAGAATCATAGAATGGCTTGGAATAGAAGGAACCTGAAAGACCATCTAGTTCCAACCCATCTGCTGTGGACAGAGTTGCCAATCATTACATCAGACTGCCCAGAAACCTGTCCAGCCTGACCTTGAATGCTTCCAGGGATGGGGCATCCACAACTTCTCTGGGCAACCTGTTCCAGTGCCTCAATACCCTCTCAGTGAAGAATTTCTTCCTTCAAACTTCAACCTCTTTAATGATCTGCTTGGCAGGATGTCTTGGCTTTCAGTCCTGGAGGGAAGAGTGGCCCAAGAAAGCTGGTCAATATTCAAGGACCTTCTCTTCCAAGCGCAGGAGCAGTGTATGCCAAGAAGGAGGAAGGCAGGCAAGAAAGCCAGGAGGCCTCTGTGGATGAACAAAGAGCTCCTGGACTTACTAGCCAAAAAAAAAGATAGTCTATAGGGAGTGGAAGGGAGAACAGGGTAACTGGCAGGAATACAAGCATGTTGTCCAGGATGCCAGAGATTAGGTTATGAAAGCTAAAGCCCAGACAGAATGAAATCCATCCAGGGACATAAAGGCAGAGAAGAATTTTTACAGGTATATCACTGATAAAAGGAAGGCTAGGGAAGATGTGGGTCCTCTCCAGAAGGAAACAGGAGAGCTGGTGATACGGAGAAAGCTAAGGTGCTCAACGACTTTGCCTCAGTCTTCACCAACTCTAGCCATACTGCCAAAACTGTGGAAAGTAAAAGTCAGAAATTGGAGAAAGACGATCTGCCCACTGTAAGTGATGGTCAGGTTCAAGACCATCTGAAGAACCTGAAAGTTCACAAGTCCATGAGACCTGATGGGATCCATCCATGGGTCCTGAGGGAAATGGCGGATGAAGTTGCCAAGCCACTGTCCATCATGTTTGAAAGGTCATGGCAGTCTGGTGACATCCCACTGATTTGAGGAGGGGAAACATCACTCCCATTTTCAAAAAGGGAAAAAACGAAGATCAGGCAAACTACAGGCCAGTCAGTCTCAACTCTGTGCCTGGCAAGATCATGGAGCAGCTCCTCCTGAAAGATCTACTAACGCACATGGAAAATGAAGATGAGGTGATTGGTGGCAACCAGCATGGCTTCATCAAGGGCAGATCATTCCTGACAAAATTGGTGGCCTTTTATAATGGAGTTACAGCATCTGTGAATAAAGGAAGAGCAACCAACGTCATGAACCTGGACTTGTGCAAAGCATTTGACACTGTTCTGCATGACATTCTGGTCACTAAATTGGAAAGCGTGGGTTTGATGGATGGACAACTCGCTGGGTAAGGAACTGGCTGGATGGTTGTGTCCAGGCAGTTGCGGTCAACAGCTCAATGTCCAAATGGAGACCGGTGGCAAGTGGTATCCCTCAGGCATCAGTACTGGGACCAATGCTCTTTAACATCTTTGTTGGCGACATGGACAGTGCGATTGAGTGCACCCTCAGCAAGTTTGCAGACGACACCGAGCTGTGTGGTGCCGTTGACATGCTAGAGGGAAGGGATGGCATCCAGAGGGACCTGGACAGGCTGGAGAGGTGGGCCCATGCCAACTTCATGAAGTTCAACAAGGCCAAGTGTAAGGTCCTGCACCCAGGTCAGGGCAGTCCCAAGCACAAATACAGGTTGTGTAGTGAATGGCTGGAGAACAGTTCTGAGGAGAAGGATTTGGGGGTGTCGGTTGATGAAAAACTCAACATGAGCCGACAATGTGTGGATGCAGCCCGGAAGGCCAACAGCACACTGGGCTGCATCAAGAGAAGCGTGACCAGCAGGGCAAGGGAGGTGATTCTGCCCCTCTACTCTGCCCTTGTGGGATCCCACCTGGAGCACTGTGTGCAGCTCTGGGGCCCCCAAAACAAGAAAGATATCAAGCTGTTGAAGCAAGTCCAGAGGAGGGCCAAGAAGATGATCAGAGGGCTGGAGCACCTCCCTTACAGGGACAGGCTGAGAGAGTTGGTGTTGTTCAGCATGGAAGAGTGAAGGTTCCAGGGGGAACCAGATAGCAGCCTTCCAGTACTTGAAGAGTGCCTACAGGAGAGCTGGGGAGGGACTCTTCAGAAGGCCATGTAGCGACAGGACAAGGGGTAATGGCTCTAAACTGGGAGAGGGTAGATTTAAGCTGGATATTAGGAAGAATATCCTAATGAGGATATTCTCATTCTACTCATTATACTCATTATACTCATTCTAATGAGTGAGGGTGGTGAGACACTGGAACAGGTTGCCCAGAGAGGTTGTGGGTGCCCCCTCCCTGGAAGTGTTCAAGACCAGGATGGATGGGGCTCTGAGCAACCTGTTCTAGTGGGTGGTGTCCCCGTCCATGGCAGGGGGGTTGGAACTAGATGATTATCAAGGTCCCTTCCAACCCAAACCATTCTGTGATTCAGTGAAGGTTGGCCTATGTACAAAGCACTTCGGGAAACAGGCAAGTATCACTGCTTGAATATAAAGTAATAGACAGCCTTTTTATGGCAGAAGATTATCTTTCAGGAAGACCCTCTGGGCTGCACAAAGATTCGCAGAATACTAGTTATACAAGAAGAAGAAGAAGAAGAAGAAGAAGAAGAAGAAGAAGAAGAAGAAGAAGAAGAAGAAGAAGAAGAATTATTTTACATAGGATAATGCTCATGTGGAAAACTGAATCTCTGAAACAGGGCTGTCAGTAACTGCAGGTAACACAGGACTACACACTGCAGGTGCTGCAATAGCATATTCATTAGATCAGATGACTCCCCAGACTGCAGCTCAGGTGAGTTCTTATGGCCCTAGTGATCCTTGCAGGTGTCCTGCTAGGTCCTACTAGCAGGATGACTACTCTTGCAAGTGAATGTTCCACTGCTATTTGTTATTTTAGACTGTTTACAAAACATACCCAAGCTATCTTAACAGTGCACAAAAGGCTATCCTATGTTATACCACTCCTCTAGTTTCCACATGCAGGAATAGTTTCTACCATTTCTTTACATTCTCTATGTATGTGTATTTTGGTCAACTCCTTCCTAGGGGAACTGCCTAAGGTAGCCTCTAGGATTATTCAGATACTCCAGCCAGTTTGGTAGCTGATGCACCTCAGCAGACCCACAGTGCTTAGCCACTGGTCTCTGCTCAACAGGAGCTGCTGGAAGTCCTTGCCCAGGTGGGAGTTCAGCATATGGAGAGCGCCAGTACCAATTAGTCAAGTGCTTTGTGACAAATCAAACTGGGAATACAGTAACGTAATTTGTTGCAAATGGTCCACTATCTCTTCTGTACAAAAATGATCTTGGGAGTTCCCAAGACTAAGCTTTCCGGGTATGCACAAAGGCACAGCCCTTGTATGCACAGAACTTGAATATCTCAGCTATACCACAACTGTGACTACAGAAAAAACTTGAATTTCCTCCTTATACCACGGCTGTAAACAAATTTCCTTTGGTTTTGCTATGCCTGCCTTCATAAAGAGTGCAATGCGTATGCACTAACTATCTTTAATTCATTTTCTACCTCAGAGGTCTAATTTTCACAAGAGCAGTGACTGGCCAGCTCAACAACTCTCTGTAGCATTTCATCTCACTGAATAGAAAGACATATTTATTAGATAGCAAATATTAATCGGTGAGCCTGCACATGTGCCCAGAGCTAAACTGTACCCTGCATTAAGAATGCTGACACAAATGTCATATCAAAATCTTTTGCCTTAATTCTTGCATGTAGGCTATGATGTTGGAAAAAGGTCTAACATATAAAAGACACATTTTAGCAAATATAATAAAAAACTAAACTAAGAATGCCCAAAGAAAACGTTGTGTGTTAACATTTCAGCTCACTGTTCACTGCACTGTTCGGTGCACTGTTCGCTGGATAAAGAACTGGATGGATGGTCACAGCCAAAGGGTTGTAGTCAACGGCTCTAAGTCCAGGTGGAGGCCGGTCATGAGCGGTGTCCACCAGGGGTCTCTCTTGGGACTGGTGTTCTTCAACATCTGACAATGTTGACAACTTAGACTGTGGGATCGAGTGCACCCTCTGCAAGTTTGCTGATGACACCAAGCTGAGTGGTGCAGTTGATACCCCTGAAGGAAGGGATGCCATCCAGAGGGACCTGGACAGGCTGGAAAAGTGGGCCCACGAGAACCTGATGAGGTTCAACAAGGCCAAGTGCAAGGTGTTGCACTTGGGTTGGGGCAATCCCAGGTGTGTGTACAGCCTGGGAGAAGAACTCCTTGAGAGCAGCCCTGCGGAGAAGGACTTGGGCGTTGTGATCGACGAAAAGCTGGCCATGAGCCAGCAGTGCGCTCTTGCAGCCAGGAAGGCCAATGGCATCCTGGGCTGCATCAAGAGAGGGGTGGCCAGCAGGGAGAGGGAGGTGATCGTCCCCCTCTACTCTGCCCTTGGAAGGCCTCACCTGGAGTGCTGTGTCCAGGCCTGGGGCCCCCAGTACAGAGGGGATGTGGAGCTGTTGGAGCGGGTCCAGAGGAGGGCCACCAAAATGATCAGAGGGCTGGAGCACCTCTCCTATGAGGAAAGGTTGAGGGAGTTGGGATTGTTCAGCTTGGAAAAGAGAAGGCTCCTCATTGCGGCCTTCCAATACTTGAAAGGAACTTACAAACGGGAGGGGGACCAACTTTTTATGCTGGAAGATATTGGTAGGACAAGTGGGAATGGGCTAAAAGTGAAAGAGGGGAGGTTTAGATTGGACATCAGGAAGAAATTGTTCACGGAGGGAGTGTTGAGGCGCTGGCACAGGCTGCCCAGAGAAGCTGTGGCTGCCCCATCCCTGGCTGTGTTCAAGGCCAGGCTGGATGGGTTCCTGGGCAGTTTGATCCAGCGAGCTAGTTGTTGGCAACCCTGTCCATGGTAGCAGGGTTGGAACTAGATGATCTTTGAGGTCCCTTCCAACCCACGCCATTCTATGATTCTATGATTCTATGATTCTATGATTCTATGATTCTTATTTTTTCAATGCTGTGCTTAGATTGGTATGCCTTTCCCCAAAGAACAAAGGACCGGTAGCTGATAAATTTCAAAATAAAAGTTCTGCTTTTGTTAAAAATGAGTCCCTAAGTCAAATTTTCCAAGAAAATTGTGAGTCGAGGTAAGATTTTACACAAGTAAAATTGTGTTTCTTTGCTAGAAGACAGTCATTAATTCCCTTCACCCACTATTCTCATGATACTGTGGAGTTTCAAAGCTTACCTTTTACATTAGTAACCTAACAAAAATGTTAATAAAACTTTATCAGCCACAGTGCTAACTCTAGTAGCTTGGAGATTATATATATTAACCAAAAATGTCTAAGTTTTTCCAAATGTAGAAAAGACCTTTTCACACACAAAAGTCACTATGGGAACAAGCAGGACAAACTTTATAAAAGTTGAGGTATACAACAAAAATTAAAGCAATTAACTTTCTACCAGCCAAAAATTTCTGAGTAATAACCATATATTACTTGTTCTTTTGAGAGGCAAAACCTATGCAGCAATACAGAATAATCATAAAAATACTGATCTTGCTCCACTCTGACTCTTCCCCAAACTCTTTTTTCAGATTTTTGTCATGGAGATCTTAGTAGTCCTGTCAAAAACTTGCATAGAATATCATGGTCATTGACTGCCAGAATAACATCTCTGAAAAATCTACCTGGGTTTTGTCATTAGGTTTGGACTGAAGCTTCTCTGCCTACCTCATGGCCTAACCCATTTTTGGTTTGAAGTCACAGTATATTCAGAGCAGTAAGAGATATTATTCAAGATGGCACTGTCTCAAAACTTTTGAAATTTTGGGTAAATATTCTAGAAAATATGGCTGAGTAAATTTAACACAACTATAAATACTCAATATGATCAAGTACGTGGAAAAGGAACTGTGGGATTTTTACAGAACTTGTTAATATTGCTGGTGCCTGCTTCTCTCTTGTGTAAGCCTTGGAGATGGAGATCCAAGAGGTCAACACTATAAGCAGATGAAGGAGGGAGCACCGTGGTGGCAGGATGCCTCTGTTTTGGTGAAGGCTGTGAGAATAAGCAGGCAAACAGTTTCAGCGTGACTATTGAAGGCTATAGAGATAGAATGAGACTGTGAAATCAATATCAACATCCCTGAGAATGATAATGAGCTCCAAGAAGAACGTGCTACCAAAGATAGAGGATTATAGTACTCAGCTCTTCACAAAATCTTGCTAAACAAGAACACAAGGAGGGAAACAAATAACATTAGGATATAAAGGGAAGTATCTCAGGAGATGAGAAGAGTAGAGCAGAGCAAATAAGTGAGAAAGGAGAAGAAAGAAAAATAGACTGAGGGAGAGAAGAGTTGAGAAGCTGTGCTCCTCTTACTCCACCAAGATAGGGACAGCTTCTTGGTAAGTACCTCTTGCCTCACATCTTGGGGAACACCCTAGATAGTGTCTATTTTACTAGCACTATTACCATGTATTAGCACTATTTCAGCTAGTGTAACTATCAACCTGTTCTGTCTTTTGTTTTAATAAATGATCTATTCTTTTTAAATGTTTGTGAATCTGTGCAGTGAAAGCCCAGAGAAGGGGCTTTGGCAGGCAGGTGTTTGTGAATCAATCCAGTGAAAATCCTGGGGGGCTCTGGGAGAGAGTGTTTGCAAATATGTTCAGGGAAAGGCCTTGTGGGGGGGCTCTGGCAGGCGAAGTCTAAAACATGGTCTTAAAGTGAAAAGAATTTTTGGAAAATTTAGAAGTCAGTCCTATCTATGAAGCTGCTTAGTGCAGTTCAAAAATGAAAGAACCAGAATGATATTACTCTTTCTACATACCTCACCTGTTTCTACATACTCCTGTTCATCTACTCGATATACCAGTAAACTATTAAGAATCGTATTTCTACATGTTCACCGGCTGTGTATGCACTAAGAAGTGCTGTTGATTAATATTTTTATAGTACCCAAAACCCCCTGCTTGGCCCAGCCAGGCTCCACAACAATTTCAGAGCAGATTGAGCATTGTTATGTTATGTGAAGTGCGAAAAAGTTCAAGGCATTCTTGCTACTCATGACTTCTTTGCAGGTGTTTAACAGTAGGGCTGCAAGATTTTCTTTTCTTAACCAGAAGGTTTATTCCTTTGCGATAGTACTCCATTTTTTTTACTACTCGGACCTCTGCATATGGGAAACATGGTCTGGTGTCAGCACATCTACCACTGCCTGTGGAGTACGTACCCATTTATCCCAACTCTTATGTTATGCTTCTGATAAGTACATTCTTCTATATCACAGAGTATAAAGATCAGCTGAAAGCCTCTCCTGCAAGCAACACCTCTGCTCTCATCTACCTGCATTAGATTTCAAGGAAAATGCTTACAGGGTGTGGAGAGGAATTTCAGGCTTTCTACTTCCTTAATAAATTTACATGGAATGACTGAAAGTATCTCACATGTGTTTTGAGGAAAGGATCTATACAATTTAGAACAATTTCTTTCTTTCTCAAGTTTATTCATTTTCCAGGTTTCAGTCATTTGTGTGATGCAGTAACAGCTGCCCATAGTGTCAGCAGCTTGTAAAGTTATAAAGATTCATAATTCATTGAAATGAAAGTTTCCTCCTTACTTATCAAAATTCTATAGTTTCTGATATTTGTGCAGATGAGCTCCTTTCTCAGATTGCTGTTTTAAAACAACAAAAGGCTTTTTTCTTTCCTAATGATTCTGAGGCCTACTAAGGAAAGCACCAGCATTCTTAGAACAAATTCACAAGTTTCTACCATTAAAAAAAATAAGTGAGAAGCCCCCAGGAATATTACATTTATGTCTTCAAAGGAGAATGAGCATCCTCCATTAGTCTACTAGGAAAAATACAAACCCCATTTATACATCAGACTGAGCAGTAGTGTTAGGCTTTTTTATTGGTCTTCCTTAAGTAAGAGAAAGGGAATCCTGAACGCAAATCCTGTCAGAATGTAGTTCTACTGACTGTAATTTACACAGAAACACTGTATCTGAACTTAAAGTTTATCAGTGCTTTTTTTTTTTAAGTAAATGTACTCCAGTATTATGAGTCAGTGTAATTTTGGCAACGTGTATCACTTGAGCCTGGCACCATTATTTACCCTAAAAATTAAGAATCTAGGTCTTCCATGTTGTCTTTTGGATGTACGAATGGCAACCTTGAGAACAGATGCCTGTTTTTTTATCATTTGGAATGGCAGAATGTGATATCTTTCAGACAATCATTTCTTCAAAGTCCATAACTTTATGCAAGTATTTAAACTAATCAGAAATGTGAAGCTGTTTACTATATATGAGATATTTAGTAGACTGCTTGCTGTTCTTAATAAAAAGTGTCAGTGAGTTGCCACCTTATGTTTAACTACATAGTACTTTATCCACGGGTACACTTTGTTTTCAATATCCTTCGAGTTCGCAAACATAAAATATAACTCAGGGGAAGAAACTTTGCACTAAAATGATAAAGTCAGTGTAACTCTTACATTTCTTCAATGGAAAAGAACCAGCCTTAAAGATTAATTAATGTGTTGCCAGAAGAAGAGGAACAACAACAGGAAGAACTTGCGTATTGATCTAGATACTACTGTAGAGTTTTCTTCCAACTGTGCAAGTTCAAACTTAAGATTTTAGGACTGAAGAAACTGGATTTGAAAATGATTCAGTACCATGTTTCCTCTGCTGTCTTTCTTCTGAGAGTAAAAGTACTTCCAAAACTGGCAGGAAGACTGAATGCAGGAAGAAAGAGAGAAGCAGCTGAGGTATGCAGTAATCAGTAGGCAATTATACCAAACTTGTTAAAGACATTTGCAGCTATTTTTGCTGGCAAAGAGTGTGCAAACAGAAAGAGGCAATTAGTCACAGAAATTGCTCTATTCACAAAGCAAATACAAATAGGAACAAACATGCTGATTTCAAAACCTGAGAGATCAAAAAATATTCTTAATTACACATTCAGGTTTTCCAAGTTCAAAGTTAGGCAGTTCTTACAAAAACACAGAAAAAAAAAAAAAAAAAAGACTCATTTTTTAAAGCAATAGTTAGATCCAGAAAATATGTACTGCAAGTATAGTTTACAGTATAATTAAAACATATTTAGACGATTCCTGAGGAAGATGCATCAACTTATTTTTTACACAACTGTTATTTTTCCATGCTAGTCAGTTGTGTCCTTATTGCTGAAATAGGACACAATTTTTTGCATATCACAGGAAGAGGAAAAATTCACATTTTCAGTTGCTACACAGAAAGGTACGAAATCAGGAACCTATAAGTGTATAAATATTTTTTGTTGTATTTCAAAGTGTCATGTGTTAATTAAAGACTGCCCTGCAACAGGGCCTAGCCCCCTTCCCCAGCCCCCATCTCTCAGAGGTAGGGTAGAGGAGTGAGAAAGGAGCAGGCATGATTGAGGTAAAAGATCATTAGTTTACTAAAAACAGCAAAGGAATGTGAGATAGTGCAATATGAATGGAACTGAGAGCAATAAATCTGACAAATTGGAAAGTATGTGAGTGTCTCCTATCCATGTGTGTCCACAATGGCGATCAAAGGACAAAGGAGTGGGGAAGGAGTCCCAGAAACTGGAGAGCATTGTGGGGGCTGTGGTTCTCCCTCCTGAGCTCCCTTCCCACCTGTATCAACTTTTTACACGATTTCATGATATGGAATACTTATGGAAAACCATGACACAAAGAAACAGAATTCTTGTTTTCCTTAAAGACAAAAATTATATTCATTCAAAGTTTGTCAGAAATTTTGTCAGAAATAAATTTATTATTTTCAGTGAATTTGCAGTGAATTAACTGTAAATGAGAAGTCCATAGGGAGCTAAAAACATGTTTAGGAGACTTAAATAATAGTTCTAAGGCAGTAACTTTTCCATAATGGAAATAATCCTGAAAATTTGTAATACAAATTCTTCATTTCATAGAATCATATAATGTCTTGGGTTGGAAGAGACCTTAAAGCCCATCCAGTTCCACCCCTTGGCTGTGGGCAGGGTTGCCATCCATTAGATCAGGCTGCCCAGGGCCCATCCAGCCTGGCCTTGAACACAGCCAGGGATGGGGCACCCACAGCTTCTCTGGGCAGCATGTGCCAGGGCCTCACCACCCTCTGAGTACAAATTTCTGCCTAACATATAATCTAACATTCTCCTCTTTTAGTTTAAAAACATTCCCCCTCACCCTATCACTGTCAGACCATGTAAAAAGCCACTCTCCCTCCAGTTTATAAGTTCCCTTGAACTACTAGACAGCCACAATGACTCCTCCCCGGAGCCTTCCCTTCTCTAGGCTGAACAAGCCCAGCTCCCTCAGCCTTTCTTCACAGGAGAGCTGCTCCAGCCCCTGAGCATCTTCGTGGCCTCCTCTGAACCTGATCCAGCAGTTCCACATCTTTCTTGTGCTGAGGCCCCAGGTCTGGACGCAGCACTGCAGGTGGGGCCTCATCAGGGCAGAGAAAATGGGGACAGTCCCCTCTCTCTCTTTGCTGGACACCCCTCTTTTGATGCAGCCCAGGATACAGTTGGCCCTCTGGGATGCAAGGGCACACTGCTGGCTCATGTCAAGCTTTTTGTTTGCCAGGACCCCCAAGTCCTTCTCAGCAGGGCTGCTCTCACAATTTCTTTTTCTAGTCCACTCATTTTTTGCTTTCCAAAGCAAGTGAGGAAGAATTGATGAAAATGCAAATACCCTCACTTGCTTTTGGGATCACCTGGAGAAACACCTGCCTTTTGGGGCATGATGAAATCCTCCCTTCCTGTCTCAAGAAACATTGAATTCAGCTTCCCACGCTGGCCAAAAGAGGCCGGCCAACGTAGAGAGAAGGTGGAGCTAGGAGTGAGCAAGTGAAACCTGAGAGTCCCTCTACTTAACTAGGCTTCAGGAGGTAGTCACAGCCCCGTGGATGGATTAACCAAATACTCTCTGCTGTTGTCCTGTGCTACAAGTAGCTTTCAACACTCATGCAAAACTCTCATGTTCATGATAGGCACATGGAGCTGAAGGAGACCGTCCATGATCACTTGGGAATGCACAATTTGTCCTTTCAGGTAAGTAGGATTTCCTTTGCTTTGTGGGGAAAAGACTTAAAAACAGTGAACAATGCTTACTTCAGTCCCTGAACAAACACCCTACATGCTTTTCACTGATAACCTGCCAAAGCGCAAGGCTCTTATACAAAAAGCCAGAGCTACAATTGATACATTCAGTAACATCCTCCTCTCACTCCCTCCTTCTCTTTCTTATTATACAGATATCTTTGAAAAGTCTGCCTGACTTAGCAATATTTGATAGGCTGACAGGTCTCACATCTACCTGTTACATGAATTGCTGCTTTTACCTGAGGATACCTAATTTACAGTTGTGGTGAAGAAGACACAAGCATTATGCATCAGATGTATCTCATAAAAGCAATGTATATTAAAAACATTAGAAAAATTTTTATATTGTCACAATGGGGCATATCTTTATTCCACACATAAAATAAGTGTAATTGTGTGTTCTGCTCCAGAGGAGAACAGAGGGTGGAAGTAAGGAGCCAACACAGAAGGTTCTGCATATAATGCGCATGAGGGAATATTAATAGCCATTTTAAAAAATGCAAATTTCAAAAGCTGAAACACCAGGAAAAAAAAAAAAAAAAAAAAAAAAAAACAAAAAA
>VXAV01004924.1:40687-61024 GCA_013399715.1 Alectura lathami | reverse complement strand
TCATTAGTTTTGCCTGTCATTCATTATTACACCTTTTTCCTGCATTTCAAGATATGATCTAACTCTTTCATTTTTAAGAAAACTCCAACATATTCAGAAATTGGTGAGCTTAATTTACAACTCATTTCAACACATCTCATGAATATTTAGCCAATTGAATTTAAATCTGGTGGTACAGTTTTTAGTTTTTACAGTATTATTATTATTATTATCATTATATCTTCTGTTTTACTCTACCTTTAATCTAGCTTTCGTATCTGTAGCTTGTTTAACCTCAGTTTAAGACATGGATAATTAACACTCATTATTCTGTTCCATCACTTTTGACTCTGTATACTGAATTTTATCATTTGATGGAAAACTATGAGCACTATGCTATGAATATTGACCAAAATTTTTTCACCTCAGTAGTTAAGATTCATTTTTAACTGCTTCAGAATGGTGAAACCGGCTGATCAAGATGATCTTATGTTGCGCTGAATACTAAAAGAATGGTGAAGCTTTGAACTGTAAATCAGGTGGCTTCATTTCAATTGGCTGAAAACAATCCATGAAATCCACCTAATCCAAGTTAAAACATTTGCTTGAGAAGCATCTGTTTTGCACTGAGTTCCTTAAGCACTCTGATTCTAATCTCCAAAGCTAATTTAATGATCCACACTTAAATGCAAAACAGTTAAAGAAACTGCCTTGGACTTGACAAAAGCCTGTTTTAGTCACTAACTTGCCGGGGTGGAAAACCATCTTGAGAGGGTGCTGTTGCTAAAAGCGCAACCAAAAGCGAGTGTGAGATCTTTATAAAATAAACTCTGCCTTGAATATTACTATTCTTGTAAGAAAATTGATAGAATTATTTATCCTCAACAAGTAGGTTTAAATAACATGCTTTTTCACCAAACAGGATAATAACATTTAAAATGTGAAAGAGGAAAGATAATTATTTGCCAAATACATAAAAATTACTCAGTTTCATGGGTGTCATTCAAGGACTATTTTCAGTCCCTTACTAAAACTCACTTACTTTATGTTGTTATCAATAGTAATTAATTAGTTCCTACTATATTTTGAATACGCCAGAACTGCAGCATTATCACTTGAAAGGAGTGCTTTTTATGCTTCCAGAAAACAATTCAGAACTATCATTCTTTGTGCAGACTATCTAGAATTCCAGCAATCCCGTGTTGTGCTTACTAGTTTTCTATTCTGTTGCTCACACATTCATATATTTAACTGCGATATAAATGAAGCTCTTATGTAACTATTGCAGTTGAGAACTGAGTTGGACAAAGCAACTTTTAGAGGTTCCCTCCAACAAATATTTTCTGTATTTCTCTTGCCTATACAAAGCAATCCATACATTTTCTGTTTTTCACATGTTCTTGCATGAAAAATCACATGAAATCTTCCTTTTCTTGCTCAATAATATGTATTAAAATCTTCAGAAAGAACATCCTCTTTTGTGTGTCTGTTGTAGAACTGTATCACTTCAGCTTCAGTATCCTGTGTAGTATTTCTTAAATTTTAAATCTCAATCCTACAGCGAAGTATTGCTTCTTGTGCTTTTTTTTTTGCACTGTATGCAGTGTTCAGCAGAGGTTTTCATTGTGTAGCTATAAGAAACTTACAAGACAGCATGAAACAAGAAAACAAACAAGTAGCGAGAGGTGCTGTTTCAAAAAGAAATACATCTCTCTAAACAGAATGCAGAGATACTCTTCTCTTAGGAAAAGGAAGGGAAATACTGTATTGACATTTGGTTTATCAAGGCCACGGAAGGCGAATGAATAGCTTCTTGTGACTCCTTACTCTTCTTTCAGATGCATAATGTTCTAGAAACACTTTTACTGACACTGATTTTTTGTGAAGTTATAGTCAGAGCATCCTTAAGGAAAACAAATACATTACTGAAAAGTGTTCTGGTTGCCTTTGAGCTTTTTCTGCTGAAAGGCACTAGTCATTTCTACTTTTATCATCATGTACTATTAAACTTATTTTGTATTGTTTATCTGGAAATGTTCATTTCCTTAGAAGGCCAAATGTAGATAATATAGTGTTTATTACTGTGTAAATAATTGAATATTTCATTCAATTATTTGAATAAGAGTAGCAGAACACAGTGAAATGATCATAAAGTAAATGATGATATAAGAAACCACTGAAATGTAAAATATTGATTTCAGTTTTGAACATAAGCTAACCGATACTTTGTTTAAGTGGATCTTTCAAAATCAAAACAAGAGACAGCTCTTCAAGGAAAATAGTATATTTCTTCAAAGAAATAGCATATCCTCGAAAAATAAATGGCAAAGAAAAAGATATAAACAAGAAAACAGCTTCAAAATAAAAAGATGTGCATAAATATTTATAAACTGATTTTGACTAGCAGAAAAGTGCAGCTCTTAGTACGCTCCAATAAAAGGCATACAACAGAGAACTTATGTAGCAAAGCTAACTGCTGTGTTTAAAGACACTGAGTTTTATTCCAGAAACAATTGAAATACTTGTTAAAATAATGCACACATTTGCTGTGTATGCATTAACAGATGGCATTGTCTTGAACAAAGATGCTAAGGGCCAGGGGTAGGCCAAAATAAGAATGGACATATCTCTGTAAGTCTATTAAACCTGTCCTGAGGCAAAGGGCAGCACTCTCAGAAGACGCTATTTACAGTCAAGAAAACAGTAGATCTACATTAGTTAAGTTCTGCCCATGACAAATGAAGCTTTGTGTAGCAGTGTAGAAACATGAACACCTGTGTTTTGTACACTGAATTTTTGGCTCCTCTGTATGAGTAAAGTGAAACATGGAAGCACGGGCATAGAATATAAATCAGCTCTCACTCAGCACAAGAAAGGCTTTGGCTTTTGATTCGAACTGATACAATTTCTGGTCTTGTCATATCCCAGCATGACACCAAAGACATGGACATCATAAATCAGGAAGGTCTTGGAGACTATTTACGAAGAGTCAAGAATTCACAAAATGAGAAAAATGTACATACTAATCAGGTATGTTTTTTACTTTTTTTTATCTTTTGACAGCTGAAAAAAAATGCCACACTTTTTTCAGAATAGTCATGTAAATTCATAATCCTGAGATTCAAAGTGAGTGACTGTTACAACATATCCAAGACAAATATTTTAACAAAACATGAATTTGATTTAAAATTCGCTGACAGGGAAGGCAGATTTGTTCTCTGAAATAAATTAAGGGGAAAACAAAACAAAACAAAACAAACAAACAAACAAAAAACACAGAATATTGGGAGAACGCATAGGATTCCAGGAAAAAAAAAAAAAAAAAAGTTTTCAAATGTCATAGTGGCTTTTTTGAGGGGTGCAAACGAGGCATCAGAAATGGTAATCTGAGAAAATATTTTGGACAAGGAGTTGACACAGAAGTATTTTCTCTTGAGAAGTTGGAAATAGAGGACCTGGAAACATTGTTTTTAGTGATACTCTCTTTCAGTCAGGGCATAGATATTATTAAATACCTACTCATCAAAATAGGGGAAATTTCATGACAAGGGGAAATTTCAGAAATTAATCTGGAGGCAACAGCTTTGACTTCTGACTGAATAAAGAAAAAAAATAAAAAGATGAGAATATAATACAAATGCCTTCAAAAACATTCGTATTTTGATTCTGTTTTTTTTGTCTGTAGATTTGTCTAAGCCCATGTAGTGAGTAGCTTACTATGAAGATGGCAGTCACTTTACAATAACAACAACAAAAAAAGAAGAACTTTTTTAGCCCAAAGCAGATATTTTTCTATTGTCACATACTAATTTTCACACCCATACTCAGGAAATAATTTTCTACTTTGAAATTTTAATGAAAAACTTTATATGCTTTCCTGTGTTGTAATCACATCTACTTACCAAGTTTGATCATGGAATTTGAAGCCACATATAGGAAACAGGGTTCTCCTGATGCTGGATTTTCATTTCTGTGCTCCAGTGACATTTTGCGCATGAACATTTGGCATGCTGCCAAAGAAATGCCTCCGCTTTCTTCCTCAGTGCCTCTCAAAACTGAAGTGACTCCAGATTTAGAAAGGATGGAGGGGATCACTAACATAATTCTGATACACAGTCCTGGAAAATGGACTGGGATATGAGATTCTAGGAGAGGAAAGTGGTAGACAATTGTTATGTCTGCCTCTTCAAGGGAGTCAGCAAGACGGAAACTGTCAAAAGAAAGGAATAAAAGGACTTCCAGAATTGTTGGAAATCGTTGAAAAAATTAAGAGAAGTAGTGGCAGTCAATGAAAGCTTGATTTTAGATCAAATAAACCTATTTCCCACTGAAAAGTTTCAACTGGAAACGTTCATAGAAACACTAAGGTTGGAAAAGACCTTTAAGATCATCTAGTTCAATTGTAAGCCCAACACCACCATGCCCTCTAAACCATGTCCCCAGGTGTCACATCTACATGTTTCTCGAACACCTCTAGAAGAGGAGACTCCACCACCTCCCTGGGCAGCCTGTTCCAATGCCTGACCACTCTCTCAGAGAAGTTTTTCCTAACATCCAACCTGAACCTGCTCTGGCACAGCTTGAGACCATTACCCCTTGTCCTGTCACTAGTTATCTGGGGGGAGAAGCTGACCCCCATCTCACTACAGCCTCCTTTCATGTAGTAGTAGGAGCAAAAGTTCTCTCCTGAACCTCCTCTTCTCCAAACTGAACACCCCCTGTTCCCTCTGATGCTCCCCATAAGACTTGTGCTCCAGACCCCTGACCAGCTTCATTGTCCCTCTTTGGACATGCTCCAGGGCCTCAATGCCTTTCTTGTAGTGAATACAAAACTGAACACAGTTCTTGAGATGTGGTCTCACCAGTGCCGAGTACAGGGAGACAATGACCCCTTTAGTCCTGCTGGTTACACTATTTCTGATACAAGCCAGGATGCTGCTGGCCTTCTTGGCCACCTGGGCACAGTGCTGGCTCATGTTCAGCCACCTGTGGACTGACATCCCCAGGTCCTTTTCCTCTGCACTGCTTTCCAGCCTCTCTGCCCCAAGTCTGTAGTGTTGCTTGGAGTTGTTGTCACCAAAACGCAGGACTTGTTGAACCTCATGCAGTTAGCCTCAGCCCATCTATCCAGCCTGTCCAGATCCCTCTGCAGGGCCTTCCTACCCTCATGCAGATCAACACTTCCTCCCAGCATGGTGCTGTCTGGAAACTTACGGATGGTGCCCTCAATCCCCTCATCCAGATCATCAATAAAGATATTAAACAGGACCGGCCCCAGCACTGACCGTTGGGGAACACTGTTCATTACAGATCTTCACCTGGATTCGGCTCCATTCACCTCCACACTCTGGGCCTGGCCATCCACTGAAGACTACACCTGTCCAAGCCATGGACTGCCAGCTTCTCCAGGAGAATGCTGTGGGAGTCAAAGACTTTACTAAAATCCAGGTAAAGACTACATCCACAGCTTTTCTCTCATCCACCAGGTGGGTCACCTGGTCATAGAAAGAGATAGAATCATAGAATTATAGAATCGTTCGAGTGGGAAGGGACCTTAAAAGGCCGTCTAGTCCAACTCCCCTGCAATGGACAGTGACATCTACAGCTAGATCAGGTTGCTCAGAGCCCTGTCCAGCCTGACCTTGAAGGTGTCCAGGGATGAGGCATCCACAGCCTCTCTGGGCAACCTGTCCCTGTGCTTCACCACTCTTATTGTAAAAACCTTTCTTCTTGTATCTAGTCTAAATCTCCCCTCTCTCAGTTTGAAACAATTTCCACAATTACCACAACAGACCCTGCTAAGGAATCTGTCCCCTTCTTTCTTGTAGACCCCCTTTAGATACTGAAAGGCTGATATCAGGTCTCCCTGGAGCCTTCTCCTCTCCAGACTGAACAGCCCCAATTCTCTCAGTCTGTTATGATAGAGGAGGTGTTCCATCCCATGGATCATTTTTGTGGCCCTCCTCTGGACACGATCCAACAGAGAGGTCAGTCAGGCATGACCTGCCTTTCAGGAACCCATGCTGGCTAGGCCTGATCCCCTGGTTGTTCCTCACATGCCGTGTGATCACGCCCAAGATGATCTGCTCCATAACCGTTCCCAATACCAAGGTCAGGCTGACAGGCCTGTAGTTCCCTGCATCCTCATTCCGACCCTTCTTGTAGATGGGCATAACACTGGCAAACCTCCAGTCATCTGGGACCTTCCTGGCTGACCAGGACTGATGATAAGTGATGGTAAGTGTTTTAGTGAGCACTTCCACCAGCATCCTCAGTACCATCGGGTGGATCCCATCTGGCCCCATGGACTTGTGACAGTCCAGGTGAAGTAGCTGGTCCCTGACTGTTTCCTCCTGAATTGTGGGGGGTTTGTTCTGCTCTCCATCCCTGTGGACGAACTCTGTCTGTCCCTGTGCCTTTAAAATTTCCTTCTTGAGAAATGTCCAGCCTCCCTGGATGTCTTTGTCCTCCAGAACCAACTCCCATGAGACTCTTCCAACCAATGTCCTAAACAGTTCAAAGTCTACCCTCCGAAAGTCCAAGGTAGCAGTTTTGCTGAACCCCAAAGTGACTTCATCAAGGAAGTAGAACTCTATTATTTCATATTCACTATGCCCAAAATAGCTTCTGACCACCACATCTCCCACCAGTTCTTGTCTACTCATTAAGAGCAAGTCTAGCAGTGTACCTTCTCTGGTAGGTTCTTTTACCATCTGCGTTAGGAAGTTACTTTCCACACACTCCAGGAACCTCCCGGACTGCTTTCTCTGCACTGTGTGGTTATTTCCAACAAGTGTCAGCAAAGTTGAAGTCTCCCACAAGAACGAGGGCTGGTGATTGTGTGACTTCTGCCAGCTGCTTTTAGAATGCTTCATCCAACATTTCAGCCAGTACTTTGTAGAAACATATGAGAGATATGCATATCCATGCTAATGCTTTCCCAGACACACCGTGCCTTGAGGGAGAAAAGCTTATTTTGGGGATCTGGAACAGGCTTGTACAGACTTTGCTATGCTCCTGGTGGCAGAAGTCTATGTCCTCCACACAGATCTTGGGTTAGCTGCAACAAGGACCACCTTCTCAAAACCCAGATCTGGCTTTAAGTTTAGCCAAATTAAAAAGAAGGAAAGGATTTGGATCCATTCTTCCTTTTCCATGTGCCTCTTCACAGAGTTAGACATAACGTGATCTTTAATTTTAGATTTTCTTCTATTTAATATAGATTTAGGAAAGCATTGTGACAACGAAGTAATAAAATAATATTCTTAACATATTAAAATACATTGTAAACAATGTGAAAAGATTGATTGATGCTTTCTATAGAAGTAAAAAATACTGAATTTAAAAAAAAAAAAAAAAAAAAAAAAAAAAAAGGAAGTTGTTGAATAACAACTGCCCTAGAAATTTCAGGTAATAGAACTGAGAGACTCCCATCTGCTTCGCTATGGGGTTTGTTGTACGGGAGTGGATAGCAGTTTCCACATACATGCTCTTACATACCGTTTTTATTACTGGCTATGTGTCCATCATTTGCTAGTCTGGTCTGTGAGTTGTTTTGTTTCAAGTTTCTTGCTAGATACTAACGGAGGCCTCACCAGGACAGTCAGTGGCGTGCCCATGCCCCAGACTGGGCAGAAAAGCCAGTCAGAAGGCAGGGTCATGCTCCAGGGCATGTTCTGGTATGCAAAAAGCAGCCTAGGGAATGAAGCTGGCATAAATAATCATGTCATCAAAAACGTAAACTCCTTAGCAGCCTGCCATTGCTCCAACCACCCAGCCACACAGCACCATTTCCTCCCTAGAAGGCAGCACATGGGCCAGCACAGGCTGGTACATACCTGAGAATACACTGTTTGCCTTTGTGGTGGTCCCCAGGCAGACATGGTACAGCACATGGCTGGTCACGCTGCTCCAAAGGGGTGTTAAAATCAGCAGGCAGGGGGGCGGCAAGGCTGCACAGCAGCCATCAATCGCTTGTGCCGACTTCGAATGCCAAGGGGCCCCAACTGCCACTGATGCCTGGGTCCCCACCGACTGCCAGCTCCATCACAGGCACCGCCATGAGCACTGAGGTACATATGGGCGGGATAAACACCTGATGGGCCTCCAGCCAGCACCATGCCACTGCCCAGCAGCATCTGGGGAGACACAGGACTATGAGACCCACAGCCCTCCCCACACAGCACAGCTGGTGCGGAGTGAAAGGTGCAAGTTTTGGATGTGTGCATGTGGATGAGATAACAGTCTGGTTGTTCAAAATCTGGCTGTATTACAAGCCAGATTTATGTGGATTAAGAGAGTAAAAAGGTATATTCCAGATGAAAATGTGCTGTCTGGCCAAATTTCAAGTTTCTGTTGCTTTTAAAAATATTGTTACCTGGAATAAAAGCCTTATGCCAGTAGCTTTCCTTAGGAATAAATTAATTTCCTTAGTTAAATGTTTAAAACAATAATCCTCCAGAATTTAACCGTTCTCCATACATAAATTTCCATTCCACCATATCAATGTTTTGCTAAGAGTGAAGTAACAAAACCAGGTGGCGAGCAGTGGGAAGTGCTGAGCAAGCTACTTAGTAGGCAGCTATACCATCCCCACCTGTGGCATTCACTCTTCAGCAGGTATGCAAAGGTGCTCTGTGTGGTTGCCTCTTTAGCTCCGAGTAATGCTGGAATGTTGTTTTTTTGTTTTTTTTTTTTTTTCTTTATTTCCTCTTTCAGATTTGTGTGGAAGGGTTGGGAAAGTTTGTAACTCAAAACACTGGTGAGTTGGCAGTCACGGTCTAACTGCTGCATTTGCCTGGTAGTTATCACAGCGGCAGTGACAGACAGGGGAGCTGGAGCTGTGCACTCAGTGCAGAAGGGGAAGGTTGTGACTGCTTCAGCCACTTGCCTGTGTGGACTTGTTTTTCACGTTACTTTATAAGCATGCACCCCTATCACATCATTGGTACTGATCTGTTTTCCAGAAGGATGAATTCATCAATATTGAGAGTGATATGCATGAAAACAAACATGACTCAGCAGATGAGGAGCAGCCACACTCAAAAGGGTAATGTTTTTGAATGAGCAAGTGTTCCATTCACCTCACCCCAGCCTAAGTAGTCAGTTGCCAGTGTTTCTGCTTCTAGAACAACAGCTTGAAGTTCTACTGCCATGCCCCTGTGCCACACAGACATTTGTATCATAATTTGTGTAATTCAGAAACATGTTGTATTTAAAATCATTGTACCTTTCGACTGACATGTGACTGTGGAACTATGCTTCTAAAGACTTGCAAATTCAAGGAGTANTTTTTTTTTTTTTTTTTTTTTTTTTTTTTTTTCTTTCAGTTGGCTACATTTCCAATATTTCTATAAGGGCCTTTTAAAAAGAGGACTTCAACAGTGAACTCTTGCAGAAATTCAAAGATTCACTGTTGTCCTTGAGTTTACGTAGCTGTTTACCTCACTGCAAATTAAGAGCAGAATAGATGTCAGAAAGAAGAAGCCTTTCTGATATAGAAAAATTTTTGCATTCTGTTAGCAATGGCACTAAGTGACTACACAGTGAACGTACTCACCTACATTTTATTAGCAGATTAGTATTCTGATGAAAATTACAAATCTTGTTTAAGACATTCAAAAAATTGAGATAGAGTACTTTAAATTGTCATTTAATGTCTTATTTTTTTTTCTGACAAATTAATGAATACAATTCATATTGTAATTTCTGTGCTGATTTTTATTTCTGCATTCAGTTATGCATCATGTTATTTCAGCTTTGAATCTACATTTTTATCTGCTGATTCTAGGAACTGACTTGCTGGAAATCCCAAATGGTATTTTGTCTAACTCAGACTGAATTACTTGAAATGATCTCATAACTGTACAAATATATAGAGAAGCAGTAATTGTGAAGATGTCATTTATGCTTTTCAGTTGTACATACAGATCTTTAAAGACTTCTTAATATGATCAGGTTTTCTGATGCCATTATATGACTAAAATTCTTCTTCAAAGACCCAGCAAAATCTTTAGATGTCTTAAAAATCTTTAGATTTCCTCTCATTTCTCTCTTTTTTGGAGATTTTTCATCCCTTTAGCACTGCACAACATGAAACATTTTCGTGTTTAAAACACTTTGGGTAATCTCTGCCAAAACACAACCTGAGATTTGATACATCAAATGTCAGTGTCTAAATAAGCATCCCTAGTGACAAGTATCCAGCATCCTAGGAGCACAGGCAAATTTTTACACACAAGTTCATGTATGAGAAGGTTAGCAGGGTCTGCCCCCTCAGACCTAGGCCCATGGGAGTCACTCAACAGGAGAGACCTCTGCCCAGAGAGAGGCTGAGTTGGGGCAGAGGCAAAATACCGTATGTTTGTCATTCATTTTTGTCTATTTGTACTCCCATGGAGAGCCGTGGGCTAACTAGGATTTAATTCACAGATCTTTATCATTCTCTATGTCATCTTGCTCTTCAAACAACAGCAGATATCATGTCCTTGAGCAGTGAAACTTCCTTGCAGACTGGAAGCTGAAGGGCACTTTGCTATGTTCTGATTATATTCAGGCTTTGGCTTGTCCTGCACTGTTGAGTTTTTTACTTGGGGTCGAAATTTGCTTTTAGGTTGGGCAATACTAACTCTACAAAGTTATTTTTATAAATTAATTAGCTCCTAAATGCTTAATGCCTTAATGTGATACAATGTTTTCCTTGTATCTGCTTAAAAGGAGTATTCACAAAGACTCCCTTAATTTTGAATGCATCATTGATTTCCTTCAATAGATAGTACTGCACAGACTGATCTGAGACACAAAAACTTTGAAAGGTCAGTCTATGGATAATAATAAGCTCTAAGCACAAGGTGGTAACATTCACTTAGAAAGCACATGCAGACCAGAAGGAGGATTTCTGGGTTGTAAAATGAAGAAAGAATAGTTTTGATATACAAAAACTTATCACATTAAAGTTTAAACATGCTGAAATGACATTTGTTTTTTCAACATCTTCAGTTAAGTAAAAGCCATCAGCAACACGCTGCCCTATAAAGCAAACAGTGTTCACTTCATAAGTTAACCAGAATTCAAAAGAAAGACTATTTTTTCTGTGACTGTTCAGAACAGAGCTGTATATTGATAACATATATGCCTGTATTTTTAAGATATGCTGGTGTCAAAGTGATAACCACTAAATAAATGAAATAACAAGGGTGGGAAAGACGTTAGATTAAATAAGAAAATACAAGGAATTGATCTTAAATAATACATTTAAATTTCAAAAGTTGATGTAAATAACAAACGAATATTCAAATCCAGAAGCATCTGTGCACACAGTAGTGAGGTTTTTGATTGATACTGGTTAATTTACAACCTCAAATGTAAATGCAAGCTACAAGCTTTAAGACAAACTCTTGTTATAAAATTTTCCTCGGAGTGTTGCTCAATTGTTATTTCAGCCTTCAAACCTCCTCTAACCTATGCCCTTGAGCCTTCGCAGTTATAGCAAAAATTCCACTCCACGCAGCAATGTTAGGCTGGCTGTACTAACAATCTTTGTGGGTCTAGTAATGGACCTATCTTTGTCTGCCTATCTATGCACTAACCTTGTAAACGAGCTCCTCACAGAAAAGCTGTACTTCGGAGGCTGGCAGAACCAGCCTGCTAACTTTGGCCTGTTAGACACCAGGCCAGATTAGCCTGTTAGATACCTGCCAGATTTTCCTTTTTACTTGTCCAACAGCAAACCTAAGAATTCATCCCAAAAATCTTTGCAGACATCAAAAATATTTTCTTTGGCACTTACGGATCCAAATTCAGTTCTTACTCTAGTGAAGAATACACCAGTGGATAAACTTTTGTCAATTTAAAGGGTTGGTGCTATGGAAACTACTTTTTTATCTATAGCTCAAAACTTTTTCTGTTTGTTTTTTTCATTTTCCTAGGCCTTTAGAAAAGACGTATGATAAAGTCTGTGATTTTTACAAGAAACATAAAACCAGAATTTACTATGTGATCCGTGGAATTTTAATAACAGGTACAGTATATTATACCTAGCATTGCTGGTGCCTTATTTATCTATATGAGGTTGTAGACTGTGCTTGTCTTATATGTGACACAAAAACTCTTGAGTATCTTGAAAAGAGGTAAAAGTTGTTTTAGTCCCAGAGAAAGCTCCAGATTGCAAACCTCTACTCATTCTCAAACACAGCGAAAGCAGGGACACTCCACCCCCAGCATGTTTTGACACTGACTAACTATTATTCAAGGGATACGAGGGTAGCTCAGTCTCTGTGTCTACTCAATTACCTGCACACTCCATGTGGCTAGTTTAATTACAATGTCAGAAACTTGCCCCAAAACATGAAATCACCTAAAAAGAATATGGGACCAACCTAAAAAGGATTTAAGTCACCAAGAAATGAAAGCTTTTTTTAGTTCTGACCTATATCACTCAGTATCCAGAGCAAATCTTTGCTATAGGAAATGTTTTGTTGTTTGTCCCTGCGAAGTCATTCAAGTATTTTTGTCACTTTGTTAATTATCCAGTGGGCTAGTTTGTTTTCTTCCGCTTCACAAAGCTTCTTCTGGAGATCTTTCTAATTCAACACTTAGTGAGAACATGTAGACTTAGAACATGTATGTGCATGTGATAAGCAGTAGCATAACATAAAGTTGTTGTAGAATCATAGAATCATAGAATGGCTTGGGTTGGAAGGGACCTCAAAGATCATCTAGTTCCAACCCCCCTGCCGTGGACAGGGCTGCCAGCCACTAGCTCACTGGATCAAACTGCCCAGGAACCCATCCAGCCTGGCCTTGAACACAGCCAGGGATGGGGCATCCACAACTTCTCTGGGCACTCAGAGAAGAGACAGTTATATACTGAATATCCTGTCCTAGCAGCAGCTTATCTTGCTTTGTCATAGTACAAATATAGCTGGGCTCAAGAAGGAAGTTCTAAGGGTATGTCATGTTTTCATACATTAATTCCGTAAAAAACAACTTGCCTTACAAAAATCAGTTGTTCTTTTTAGTTTGCTGTAGACAAAATCAGTTTATTATTTACAAACAGTGACTGTTTCATTAGCCAGAATGAATTAGCAGTGAAACTACCAAATGATAAATGATTTCACTGCTACTTTATGAAATGAAAAAAAATATTTCTAAGCTTCCCAATTACTTCAGAGAACCATCAAATCAGGCGACTGGCAAATGTTTCTAAGCATTTCTTCTAATTTTATTGGGTAAACGCATCCTCTTGTGAAAGAAGAAACAAGATTTGTTTCTCTTAATTCACAAGTTTTACACAGGAAAAAAGCATTTTACTTGGATGTGTTTAATTTTCCCAAGTGTTTAATATGTTTTATATAAACTGAAGTTGCTGAAAGCATATAAATCCCATCTCCACAAGAAAGCCACCAATGAACAACTCCACCATTTCTAAGAAGTACAGTTTCATATTAATGAATGTAAGTAACAACACTACCCATGAAAGAAAAATTTCTCAACATTTAGGCCAAGAGTTAGATAAACACTCAAAGCACTCTGAAGATGAACACAGTCCTGAATTTAACCACACCTTTAACACTGAATTTAAGATTCAATTCTATTTTTAAAGAGACCAGACCTTACTGACGTGTATAATTTTGTTTTTGCAACAGCTTACTTCACAGCATTTATTGCAGCCTGCTGCTTGAATTTTCTGAGAGCCTTACCACTCTTCATCGTTACTGTCCTAGTTGTCTTCTTCATCTGCTGGGATTTTTTGGTAGCAAAGTATGAAGACAGAATCATTGCATTTTTTTCCCCTGGAAAAAGACTTTTGGAGAAACAGTGGTTTTGGCTGAAATGGTAAATATGAATGACTAACAATTTGTGCAGAAGAGCAAAGTGTTAGTCAACTAACCTTTACATCTTTCTGTGAACTTTTGGCCCATATGAACAAACAGAGGTTGATCATTAAAAAGTGCTATAGGATCAAACAATATACACAGAATAATTAATTCTTTCCAGTTTGGGGATGTCAGCCCCACCTTTAGTATTGTAGTGCAGTAGATAGGTGTCAAAACTCTTTTCAGAAAGACTAAAAAATTCCTCAGATTGAAATATGTCAAGCTTGTTGTGGAAACATAATATTCAGAGAAGTTCAGGTGTGTAGTAGCCTAGTAGCCTTCTGCACTCCTTCTACAAACCAAAAAATGCCATTGTCGTTTGCTCAGAGAACTGTGAAATTTGTAGGAAAAAAAAAAATCTCAAACTGGTAGATAGTGAAGTGGGTTATCTAAGCACTTCTTGTTCACATATCCCCATACCAATGAGCTGTAACATTTTTCACCTTAGTCTTCGGAAATCAGCCCTGTTTGGTGATGTAGGAGGATCATGCAATCGTATTTGTAGAGGTAAACATTTATCAGGTAGATAAAAAGTAGATATTTAGATATGGTAGCACCGTATTCCAAACTTTCCTTAGCAACGATCAGGAATATTTAAATGGTTCCTGGGAAAATGGGGAGTGAAAGGAGACTCACTAAGGCTCTGAAGACTGAACAAACATCCTTAAAAACTGAAAGAAATTGGACGATCATCTTCACTCTCAGCTATGCCACCTTCTCTCAGAGGGAGAAAAAGCTTTGAAGAGGAGTCATTTCAGATTCAGGAAAATGACCCTGAATGAATCTTTTTCTTAAGATTTTTAGAAGGTTTTGCCCCAGGAGCAGGAATTTCAAAGAAAGATGCTGTAAATATTATGGTCCTTCTGCTCCTGAGACACATTAGAGAGAAGCTGTACGTAAGTATCTATGTTAGACATTTGGCAACATCTCTAGGGGAAGGAACGAACAGAACAGGAGAGTTTTGACGGGCTGATGGAACAATTCAGGGGCACCAAGTGCTGTATTACACAGGCTGCAATCCTTAAATAGCATGTATCAGATTAAGTGCTTAACTGTGGGTCACAGATTCCGCCAAGAGACAGACAATCTCTCAGGTGCAGGTAGTGTTATACAGCACTACAGTGAACAAACAATTTTGTGAAGCAAGCTTGCAGTATTTTTTGATCTAGGTCTAAAGGAAAATTTGCCTAGGTAAATTTAGCTAAGTACCACTAAAATTAGTGAAAGCTAAAAACAATTAAATGTAATTAACATTAAAGAACTGGGACTGCGTTTAGTTTTGCTATCTGTAAGTTGTATGACGTATTACCTTGTCTTTCAGACTACTGTTGGAATAGTTACCCTAATACTGAAACAGCTTCCAGTTCTTTGTTAGTGGGGATCATAGAAACGTTGAACACAGATGTACCCATTACTCTTGTCACTGTTTCTAGGCTAATTAAAAATGCTGTGACTGAAAGATGTTTTTCTAAACAGATTACAGCCAGTTGCAACAAAGTAAGCAGTTTGCAACCTGCTCCTCAATGTTATGATTTCACAGGCCCACCAGTTAAAATGCACAATGCAGTTTGAAATGAAATGAAAACTACATGATCAGTCTCTCCTGCTCAGATTTAAGAAATTAGTCAATAGAGAAGACAGAAAGGAAAAGGAGAATGGAGTAAGAAAGAAAGGCAACTTTTATTTAGTAGAAATAACATCCAGGCAAAAATAATTTGTGTTTTACCTGGTTTCCCCCACACTTTGACTTTGGGTACACAGTTGGAGAACACTTCTGGATGCCACCAAGGCAGAGTAGCACGAAGACAGATTCCTGCTTATGTACAGCTAAATGTTTCATCTTAATACGTGTGCTCAGTAATCTCTTTCTCACATAGAGATTTAAATGTAGGGGAGAGGAGGGAGGGAAGTAATAATTTAGTCTCCACAATGTCATGCCTGACACTTTTTCTCTTGCAGGGTGCTGTGTGCAGCTTTTATTATAGCTATCATCCTCTGGCTCATCTTTGACACAGCAAAACTGGGATCCCACCAGATGATCTCCTTTGGTGGGCTTGTGGTGTATATTCTCTTGATGTTTATCTTCTCCAAATATCCAACTCAAGTGAGTATTTAGTCTATCTTGGATCTTTCTTATTTTAAGTTTAATGTCTCAAAAACTGTTCCCCTACCCTAGTGCCACCTTCAGTAAGAGTAACAGAAAACCCATAAACATGAAAACTTAATCTTGTCAGAACACAGTGAGATGTTTTACTTCTGAGGAAAACCGTTTTGCTCTGACATCCTGGGAAGCACACACGGCATTGTACCAGCACCTGGCTTTCACTTTTTTGGGAGGCTACTTCCTGTTCTTTGTGCTAGCACTGCTGTGGGTGGGGATGCATTTGCTCACAGAGCATCAGTGCAAGCCTAGGCAGGCTGCTCCATGCCACTCAACAGCACCAGCCTTGCCACAGCTTCCAGGATGTCACAGGTATATCAACACAAATTACGTGGAACTGGAGATGGGCTTCAATTCTGTAGCTTTTATTCTCTCATAAGTTTGATTCTCACTGCAAATGCCAAGCTTAGTCCCTCAGATTTCACTCACACACTCCTGTAGGTTTGTTGATGCCATTTATTTTAATTTTCCAGCTGAGATGTCTGTCTTAATTCTCTGTTCTGCTGTGATATTACAAAGGCATTAATTCAGCCAGCACAGCTCCCACCTCAGCTTTTATATCTATGTGTATGCCCAGTATAGCATGTCAGCTTTCATCAGTCATTTATTAATCTCCTGTCCAGGCCATCAAGTTTCTCAAATATTTTTTCAATATTGCTACATCTGTGATGAGGATTGTCTTCACAGGAAAAGCTCCCTTAGAAAGGACTGGTGGCCTGCCACTCCTTATTTTTTGTAAATGCTACTGTCTCCAACTGAGCTGAAAACCTGTACACTCCAAAAGCTTTGTGATCTCCCATGGGTCCTCATTACACCTAATTGGCTCATTGAATTGAAATATCATCTGAATAAATTAATAAGTGCCATCTCAGCTCTTTGCCTTGTAAATTTTCAGATTAAGTTTTCACAAAACAAAGACGTTTTCTGAGGCAGCAGAACAAAAATCTGCAGTGTAGTGAAGAGGGATTAGTGAAATACAGCCACAGTTTTTCTTGCAACTGCCTTTAGGTCATATGAATCACAATAAATAACACTGAGCAGCTCTCAAGTATCCAAGCTCTTTAAAGCTGGAGAAGACAGAAATACAGTTTAAATTATCCAACACCATGATAAAAACTATAGAAAAATCACCTTATTCCCAGTCCAGATACATGAAAAATCCCAGTTGTTGATTTTATATAAGTATATTTTTTTCTTGTTTGATGTTTCCATTCCAATTTAAAATAAATAAATAAATGAAGTGAGGAGAAGAGGAATAGAGAAAGAAAGAGAGAATGAGAGAAAGGGAGGAAGGGTGGAAGGAAGGAAGAAAAGAAGGAAGGAAAGAAGGAAGAAAGGCAAAAAGGCAAGGCAAGGCAAAACTTGCCTGCTTTAATTTTCCTTGTATTTGCCTACTTGTAATCTGTGACAGGAGATTTGTGGGTTCGTACCTATATTGCCAGATTTTCAGCACATTGCTCAGAGGGAGACAACTGTACCACAGAGTTCTAAGATGAGTAGAGATTGATGCGCTGAGTCCCCTAAAACCTGCTTTGGCAGCTGCTGCTGTCCTTTGGTATAGCCAGACTATCCTCTTACATTGCATTAGCAAATATCTTAAGCATATTATTATATATTTAAATAACAAGTAGTTTCTCTATTTTTATTTTTTTCGTCCATCTAGGTTGCTTGGAGGCCGGTATTTTCAGGCATAGTAATGCAGTTTATTCTTGGGCTTCTTATTCTGAGGACCAAAGTAGGTTTCGATGTATTTAATTGGCTAGGCTATCAGATTCAGGTAAGCCACTGGACAAAAACTTTTATTTTTCGTATCGTTTTCTGTCTTGAGACTCTTAGCTAACAGTCAGGCAGTGCAATGATCCATTTAACCCCAGAAGTTTTCCTGCCTTGAGGAAAACAATGTCTTCAGAGTGGTAACTGACAACCTACATTCAATGTTATAATTTCTGTTTTGCCCAGATAACAAAAGACCCTGTGCAACAGGCTGATTAGTAGCGACAAGAGTAACATTCCTTGGGATAAAACCATACCTTGCATCCCTCCAAACACACAAAAAAGTTATTGTGCCAATTCTTAAGATTTGGGCCAACTCCGAAACATCCTTCCAAAAGTCCTGATGTGCTGAAAAGCTCTCAGATTTAGCAAGGCAGAAACACCATTCTCTTCAGAATTGCCCACAGTCCTGGTCCCAGAGGACTGCTCACAACATACAAGAAACTAAAGTACAGGTAGCAAAATCCACAGGTGGGACAAGGCAAACCAGCTCACTGCAAGCAGTAAGGGGTCTTTAGAGAGGCGGCAGGATTCTACTGTAGGTGTGTCTACAAGCAGTCTGCACTCACAAAGTTTTTTTAAAAAGTCCTTCGTTGCAAGGTATAAAGTAAGAAAAATCAGATTAGAGAGTACCCATCGAAGAACAGTCAGCCTTTTTACCCCAGAGATACTATTCACACAACAGTTCTTCACAGTGCAGATAATCAAGTGCATTTAAAACAAGGCAGTGCAGAATGTACTGTTTCTGGGTGGGAGTGGAAGCACAGGTCTGACGTCTGTCTGGCTGCTAATCTGCAAGCAGCAGGACTCAGCTGGGTTTTGTCGCCTCTCAGCCTCCCGTTTCAGCTTCCCCTGACGCGGGTCTAGTGCCTCCTCTCTCGTCAGCTCCGTATGGTTTACGGCCACTCCTGTTGTAGCTCGTTACTCTAGCCATTACGTTTCCATTTTACACTGCATCATTAATAACATATGTTCGAATCAGGAATATAATAATGAACAACAATATGAACAACAATACCGGAATTAAAAAGTAAAGTCTTCTTTTATGACAGCTTTGGGGTACTCTTTTCACAACTAATTACTGCAGCCATTAAATGTCCCTTTCAAACGGTATCATTTATAGTACATATTTACCTTATAGGGAGTGTAGAAATGCACCACCATATCAGGATTAAAAGATACATTCTCCTTTTAGTATAGCAGGAAAACTTGCCCTGTGCTATTCATCTGCACTGCACTGTTGGAAACAATCTGTACTCATGGCAGAACAGAGTGGAGACCCCTGTCCCCTAACAGACACAATCAGTTAAGCCTGGACCCATAAAGAGCATAGCACAAGATCCTTGAACCTCACCAAATTGCTGCACTAAGTCTAGCAATATTTGCATATTTTTTTGTCAGTGACATGGAGCCTCTGAGTAATTTAATTTGCTTTCTCTCTGTAGACTTTTCTGGACTACTCTGACACAGGTGCTAAGTTTGTGTTTGGTGAAAAATACACAGATCATTTCTTTGCTTTTAAGGTAAGGCATATTTTACATATGCAGTATGAGAAGATAGGCAGCCAGGAAAGGAACAGTATGCTTGGGAAATATATTCATTATATGTCTAGTGATAACAATGCAGTAACCAGAGAGATAAGCTAAGAGGCAAACTCTTCCTTATTCTGCTCTGCATAGAAAATCTTGCAGCCTCACATATCAGGGACTGTAGTGGTAGAATATGGGGCAACGGCTTTAAGCTAAAAGAGGGTAGATTTTTATGAAGTATTAGGAAGAAATTCTTTACTTAGAGGGTGGTGAGACACTGGAACAGGTTGCCCAGAGAAGCTGTGGATGCACCCCCCCCAGAAGTGTTCAAGGTCAGGCTGGATGGGGCTTTGGGCAACCTGATCTAGTGGGAGGTGTTCCACTGCAAAGAAACATAATCTCCAGCCTATCTATCTCCACAAGTAAGGCTCCTGTACTGTCCTATCCTGCAGTGCTCTGTAGACCACTGCCTCACAGACATTGCTCCTGCAGAAGTTGAAAGCATAGGTGTATCCTTACACCAGGTTGAGGATGCCTATGCATAAGCAGGAAGAATTGCATGAGTTATGTCTGACATTAATATGATCCCAGGGAGATTCCCAGTCTCTCAGAATTTGTTAGGAAACTGCTGTAATATGACTCGTGTGCTCTGTGCTCTCTAGCATGCGTCACCATTCGTTCTGGTTTTGCTCCCACACATAGTCCATGCCGTGATCCTTGCTTAGTCTGAAATCAAGAACATTAGTATGTTTAAAATATTAACAACAGCAGCAACAAAAACACACAAAATGTTTCAGGAATCACATAGGAACCATTCCTCTGTCTAATACTTCAGACATTTGATTGTGGGCTCACACATCTTTTTTCTTCTTTTTGCTTCTTCTTCACTGTAGGTATCCAAACAAGATACTCTTCACACTTAGGTCTGTCACTTCTTAAAAAGAAATGAGAAGATTCTACATTAAATTATGCTGTTACTTAAATTGTGTATAGCTATTTAAAAAAAAAAAAAAAAAAA
>VXAV01004924.1:9372-40645 GCA_013399715.1 Alectura lathami | reverse complement strand
GGGGGGGGGGGATGAGCATTTCAGCAAGAAAAAGAAATTATATTTTAATTGCAATATTTTGCTGACTAATGTTCTAATCAGGGGCCAGGCTCAAAAGTTTACTTCTATGTATTTGAACATCCACCAGTCTTATTGTATGGGATAAAGCATCAAAATATATGTGGAATTTCTAAAAGAAGATAACAAGCAGGGCATTTTCACACTGAAAAGCAAGAAAGCAAATCATGAGCTGATTTTCAGAGCTGCATATGTCTTGGTATAGGAATATATACAATAAACAGAGAGGCTGGAAAGCACACAGCACCCCAAAACATCTTCCATCTGCTCCCTCTGTAGGAAGAGATTTATTTCTTTGTACAGTGTCCATGAGTGATAGCCAGCCTATTAATTCTTGAAATGCTTATCAGTCTTTTAGACATTAAGATGTTCAAACACATTGGGGCTTTCTTGTTTGGGTTTTTTTTCAGGTATTTTATCATATCTGCATGTAGTGCTGAACTGTCCTGGTTTTAAGCCATGATATTCCAAAATGTTGTTGCGAAATGACACCTCTTAGTCTCAGCTTAGCTCTGGTGAGAGAGTAAACAAGTAACAGTATGTCTCTGCAGAAAGCTATCAGAATGCAACAGTATCCATATTGCATCCTTAGAAGCATGTAGGGATACCTTCATTTATTGCTGTCTTAGATGCACATGATTCCCAGCACAGACACATGGCCTGCAGGCACCCACTGGGCATTCTGACCAATCTCACTACAGCACATAGTCATGGAAGCACTAAGTAGTCATAAATGCTTACGTTTGCATGCGAAAACAGGTTTATTTCAAATGCACATTTGTGCGTACAGGCACAGAGTTTCAGAGTTCTGAAAAAAAAATTGCCTGCATAAACAAGCTGATGCGTATTGTTTTCATGTAAGAAAAGATATTTACAACCATCAGAGATACGCTTTCAGCTCTATTACTAACTGTAGTGAGTGCAATCGCACAAAAATTTCTCTTAACTTCAGCACATCCAAGTAGTCAATGTGTTGGTGCATACCACTTAATATTGAGTCATCTGCTCTGTTGACTTCAAAGGCAAAATTTGCTTCAAGCAAGCAGGAGTTAAATTTCTGAGACTAGACTTCTAATTAGATTAGTAAGCCACAGAACTGTAACACTAAAGAGCCCTTTGTTACAAATTATCAAATGTTAATGATGTTGTGAGCTTTTCCAGGGTGCTTGCTAAATTTCTTCATCAGTTAAATCTCAGCTATTTAAAGGTATGTGATAGGTACCAGAGGCTGTACATTTTGGAGACTAAACTTTTTTTTTTTTTTTTTTTTTTCCCACAAGTACTGTTCCAAGCAGGTATACCTTTCCACTCTTCCCATATGGAAACATACTAGCTATTTTTTGGAGAGTAGGTTTCTGCTGCAGCTGAGGTCAATCTGACTACGCTGTCCTATTTCCCTTCACAGCTCTTTTTCAGTTTTTCTCAGATCTGGCATCTTTCTACAGACTCTACCTGTGTGTATATCCAAGCTAAAGCAGTGAATTTTTTAATGAGAAGCAAGCTGGAGAAAATCTTTTTACATTCCCTTTTCAGAGTACCCACGTATTCGAGGTAGACTCCTGCACTCGGGGAATAAGCTCAGTAAGGCAGAGAGATGGAACGGGGAATTTGGCATTCTTAGAATTCTTTTAAATTGTATGTTTAGGGGAAGTGTTGTTCTGTGTTTCCACTGAAGAAGATTTATTTTCAATTCTCCTCATATTTAATAAGGAGAATACATGTGTGAATTTGTTTTTAGGCAGACTGTGTCTGTGAGTACAATTACAGAGTTCTTGAATATGCCACATTGTCATTATATTCCATGTTGTCAATGTCACAGAATAACAAAGGAAAGAGAATTTTCCTATAGTACATTGCTAAGTGGCATCTACACTGTTTGAGCTTGCTAAGGAAGCTGGTCTTGATTCTGGGAAATCAAGTCAGTTACAACCCCCATCAGAATCTCTCCATCTTCTGAAGGATTTCTGTCCAGATATTTGAATAGCAGTCTAAACAGGATTTTTAGACATAAACACTGGGGAGTTGAGATCTGAATTCTATACCACAGTTGTGTTGTATACATTTCGTGGCTTTCAAAGTCTGTAGGTGTACATACCCAAGTCTTAGTAGATGCCAATGCCCAGTAAATGCTTGAGCTGACTTGAATATGGCTATAAACAAACCTATACCATGTTTAACCATGGCCTACAGAATCATGGACAGGAAAACCACTCTAGAAGTGTTTAATGATTTTATGTTTCCAAATCAGGTCCTGCCAATTGTGGTTTTCTTCAGCACAGTAATGTCTATGCTTTACCATGTTGGATTCATGCAGTGGCTCGTTGGAAAGGTAGGAATCATTGACAGTAGGTTCTCATTTGCCTAGTATGGGACACCATTCGAACATCTGTAGCATTGGCCCTGTCCAAGCTTTTCAGAGATGGACATATGGGAAGTAGTTTGTATGTATTTTTGACCTGGAAATCGTTTTGAACGTTACCACTACAAAATCCTGACATCACCAAGCACAATTTTCTTCCCAAGGCTGGTCTTACTGCTAACTCCACAGCAGTGGTTAGCTTTGCATGGCTAGCTTCAGAATTCCTCAGATGTCACACTTGCCTAAATCTTCCTTTCCACCTGTCCCATGCCTAACCCTCAGAAGGCAGACTGAAGTTACATCACAGCCAGTGATGCAGTAGTGATTGGGTACTTCTCTCTGTCCCAGATCCCCAGGGGAATTTTCTTCTTGAATAAGATCATAGAGTCACAGAATCACAGAATATCCTGAGTTGGAAGCAAACCACGAGGATCACGAAGTGCAGCTCCTGGCTCCACACAGGACCACCCAAATATCAAAGATCAGAACCTGTTTCCTCACCTCATGCTTGAAGTGTTCATTTCAATCAGATCCTAGGTCCAGTGCTAGTGTCCAATATTAGCAAGTCTGCAAATTGGCTATCTGCCCTATATGCCCAATGAACTTATCAGATGAGGGAAAAAAGCTTCTTGCTTTGTGATAGTTAAAGCTTATTTCCAGACAATTTCTAAAAGTCCTTTGTCCTTCTCATTCTCAGTAGTGTTACATACTTACCACTAACCTCATCTAGCTGAAATATTATGTGCTAAAATTTTTAGCCTTAATAAAATTCTAGTTTTTTTTCCCTTCGTATGATCAAAGTCCATTTAGACAGATACATAAGTAATAAGGACACATCAAAATACTTGCTTCAATTTATTTAATTTAACAGGTTAGTGCCCAGGAGGAGTGTTGTGTCTTTCAACATTTTACTCTCAATTCTGTTGAATTATTCCTTCTCCATCTTATTTAAACCTGCTGCTCTTAAATGAATGCACTTTGTCTTGATGTTGAAATCACTATCTTAGGAAATATTTTAAGGTGTCTCAGAACTCTGATATTTACATCATTAATTCAAGAAGTAAATGAATTAGGCAGACCAATGTGATTTTTTTTCTTTCGTAATCACTTTAGGTTGGTTGGATAATGCAAATTTTTATGGGGACAACTCCTGTTGAGTCTCTCGTAGCTGCTGGTAACATATTTGTGGGACAGGTGAGTTAAAGCATGAAAAAACATGCTAACACAGAATTACTGAATATTGTGAAATATAGTTGTTCAGGAAGCATCTGTGTATAAAAATAATTCTCATTTCATATGAAGTAAGGGCTACAGTACAGAAGGACCAGTGGATAATTTCCAGGAAGACAGAATTCTGCTAAGTTTATCTGTTGGGAGTGATATACAACAGGACATGTTTTGGCAACCACTCTGCTCCCAACAGAAATTCAAATAGAAATATAGATAATGTTATGAGACTTCTCCAGTATAAATGTAGATGATAGATCTATCTTATGAGACTACTCCAAGGTTGTAAAAAAACATATTTTTTCCAACTGAAAAAGAGAAGGCAAATGGAATGGAAAGAGAGCACATGGGGCAGGCAAGGGCAGAGAGAAAATGCAGGGATCAAAGGTCCTGGCTTGACTGTGCAAGGCCTTAGCCAAGAAAGCATGGCACACAAGTCCATCTAATGGGAAATTCAGCAAAACAACTCTACAGCAGTGTCTGTCCCAGTCTTCAAAGCAGTGTAAAAAGATCACTGAGTAGTGCCTAATCCCAGAAAGAGCACTAACACATGATAATTATTTTGCAGCAGTGCCTCGCTTCTTCGTACTACTTCTAGTACATACATATGACACTGCCCCCAGGGTGTGCACTCACATGCCAGAGGGACTGAGAGCTTTAATCTGCCCATAAATACTGGCTGGTATGCATGTTTCCTGCGAAGTAAAGCCTTACCTGCATCTCAGATCCGTGGCTGTTTCTGACTCACTCGGAACTGGATTTGGATTTCTTGGCAACTTCACTAGGTCTTTGGGTGCCTATAAATCAGCAAGAATTGTCTTCAGACGATGCACGCTGGCAAAATTTTCCTTCCCAAAGGTACATAAATAAATAAAAATATTCAGACCACTCATTAGCACCAAGATTAACTAGTCAAAAACAGATACGGAAGTGCAATGCAGGCAGGCAGTGATTTTCCTGCCCTGTTAAAAAGAGAAACCCAGGAGGATTTATGAGGAAGTTCTTCATTTGTTGGTTGTTTTTCACTTCCAGACAGAGTCTCCTCTTCTGGTACGGCCCTACTTACCACACATCACCAAATCTGAGCTACATGCAGTCATGACAGCAGGATTCTCAACAATTGCTGGAAGCGTCTTAGGAGCATATATTTCTTTCGGGGTAAGAGAAGGAACTGAAGTCTAGCTAAAATATTGGGAGGTGTACCTGAGCCATTTCCACAACTTCTGGGTTTTCTATTTTGTTTTGTTTTGATTTTCTTTCCAGAAGGAATTAACCACTAAAAATTCCTTGTCTTCTGACAGTAGAAAAAGATACTGAGATCTGATTTTAAGTAGCATGAAATTCTACCTAAGTAGTACAGAGAGTCTTCCTGTCACCGCTGCAGACAAATTACTGATTTCTATCTGTTTCTAAAGCCCAAGTGAACTAAAGTGGAATGTAATAACTGGTCAATGCCTTCAGCAGTGACGTAAATGAAGTTCATCAGGAATTGCTGGTAGCCATACGATCCTAAAGAGTCCACTTGTGACTGAGGTTCTAACAATGCCATATAAACATCAATAGCAAACGCCTTTTCTGCCACGGAGTTAGCAGCACAAGGTTGGATAGAAAAAAATGTTGAAGTTGTGATTATGACCAGAATCATCAGGGGATGGTTGATAAATAAATACATTAATTCCATATCTGAATGATACACAATGGAGGGGCAGAGGCAAGAAGGAAGAATGAATTAAAAAGACCAAGAGGGTAAGAGATACGGAAGAAAAAACTAGCAAAGAGGATGTTTTGTGTAGAAATATGTGGAAGAAGGGGTGAAAGGGTAACAGAGGAGCTGATGTTAGAACATCCTTTCTTTTTCTTTTTAATGTACCGTCAAGGAACAGAAACAATTTTCAGCCATCAAGGGGCATATATGCACTGTAACTGAAGGCTAGCTCTTACTCATCTGCTCTGCTGTATCTACACCCAGTACCTGGACTTGGTTTCGGTCTACCATGCATCTGGTTTTTGTTTTGTTTCTTCCTCCCTTTTGATTTTTGGTTTGCCAAATACATAGGAGAGAAACGGCTTAGCTCTTGGAAAGATCGCCTTGTACTTTTCACTTCTTAGACTATTCTTGTCTCCAATTAACTCTCTACTATATTGCTCATTTTCTTGTTTTCCCTATGAATAATATGATCTTTTTAATCACCCCCTGTAGAAAAATTATCCAATCATCTAATGATTTTAATTGCTTTCTACATGTTTGTTTTTGATGTTCGCAATGCAGTTATCACGGCATATTTTCTGTCTTCCAAAATTCTAGGTTTCTGCCTCCCACCTGCTGTCTGCTTCCGTCATGTCAGCACCAGCATCATTAGCCACCTCCAAATTATTCTGGCCTGAAACTGAAAAGCCTGAAGTAACTTTGAAGAGTGGGCTAAAAATGGCAAAAGGGTAACCTGGTCTATGTTCTTGTTCTTAGTAATACCCGTATGAAAACGTGTTCAGGAGAAATAGCTAACTCCTCACACAGCAGTGTTAGGGGTAGCACAGGCTGGGTATGCAGGCAATCCATTAGTTCCATGCCAACATATGCCAAGTTAACAGTTTCTGGATTCAAGAGCAGCAAGCCCCACTACAGCTGTATGGAGGTACCACCGCTCATCAGGACAGGCACAGAGCAGCCATGGACCTGGGCCGAACAACCAGCTCTCCAAAGAGAGAAGGAAATGCCTGCCCAATGTGAACCAAGAGATTTTCCCATTTGATCTTTGTTTTGCAACAAATCTATAAACGCATGCAAACAAAAACAAAGCTGGAGCAACCGTTTCAGTGATGTCAGAAGCAAACTTACTGCCCACCTGCAGGGAGATTCACTTGCCTCAGGGGTGACAATGTAGTGAGGCTTGGAAGGAGCTGCTCCTAAACAGATTGGGCATCTCCGCATGGTCTGCCTGCAAGAAAAGCACCGCCCACTCCCCTGTCCCAGCTGTTCCTCAGGCAGTTGCAGCGCTGGGATTTGATACCGAATTTGCCCATCACCCATCCTCAACGGTGACATAATTTGTCCTCAGGGCACCTAAGGCACACCCTCCCAGTAGCTCCCAAGAGAATCCAGAGCACAAACCCACTCCACCTGGTCATTATTTTCCCTATGATGGCACAAACAACTCTGGAAGTCTATTTCTAATCATACCCAATGAACAGTTAGTTCTATTATTTGTTCTCAAATTACAAAATATTCACACTCTGATTTTGTTTTCACTGATAAAGTGAATCAAAGAACATCCTGGAGGCAGCCAGTCAAGGTGCATCCTGCTCCATTCTGCTGGTGGCAAACATCGCTGTGAATCTAATCTCCTTCCTCGCCCTGTTGGCTTTCATTGACTCAGCCCTGTCTTGGGTGGGCAGTCTGTTTGACTACCCACAGCTGAATTTTGAGGTATGGTCTTCAAGCTCTTCATACATCTTATGTGCATACATAACTTGTCTTTCTTACATTGATTTTCTGTGTGGTTTGTTGTTGTCATTTGGTTGGTTGTGTACTTTTTTTATATGATCTAAAAATTTATACTTTTTGTGCATGTTCTTTAAAAATGTGTGTATGGCCAAAGGAAATTTGTTGCCATGTAAATATTTTTATATGTATTAGTCCACATAGAGTCTCTCTCTGGGGTGTTCTTGAGAACCAGCGCTATAATTACTTAGCATTGTGTGCTAATACTTGCCTCCTCTGACTTGGCAGTGTCTCAGATCTGTCACTTGCCAAGACATTAACATCTCCTTCAACTAAACATTGAAGTGCCTTTTACTTCAGATAGCCACAGCAAGTTCTTAATGCTCACTGGCTTCACCTAGATAAGGACAGTGGTGCAGTGCTGGACTTGTCTGAACCCCTGCTTACTCAATACTTTGTTATCAGCACAATTAAACTGTAAAATGGCACCCAAATCACTCAACTTAGCAAACAGCCTTTAAAACAGAACTTATTTTTTAGCTTATCCCAATCGATAAATCTTGATTCTTGATTTGCTCTTTTTGTTTTGCAAACCCCTGGTAAAATGGCAGTGTGAAACACAGATTTAACAATGTAATACAGACACTGGAGAAGTGGCTAGACGCTTGTAGCAGACATGGCTTCAGCAGTGTTGAGATGTTATTCTACAGAGCTTCCACAGATTGTCCCACCACACAGACACCCACAGAAGAGGAAAGGCACACGTATGCATACCTCAGCCATATTCATTGCAAGGGTGGTCTTTTGATAACTGCTGGATGAAGCAGGGTTTGAACGAATGGATAACCCACAAGGAGATGTAACCCAAAGACACATCGTATTCAGCTTTATTATATTATTGTTCCTTTTAAGAGTCACTAGTATGCGTTGTGTTCTGTTCCTCTGTTGGAGAAGGTCCAGTTAGGACTGTAAGTCTAGGCTGATTCCATGGAACAGAGCTGTGGGTGTACTGACTTGCTGTGGGATGGGAAAGGAAGATGTTTGTGTGGGGTCATACATTTGGGAGGCAGAGAATCCAGTCAGGGAAAGCAACTGCTTAAACATTTCAGTTAGATTCACAAAAGATGATCTAATCAAAATCCTTCACCTCTGGACATCTTTTCTTTCATTTGTAAAAATAAGCCATACCAGGATGTGAGATTTATTTTTCCCTGCATAGTTTTTATGCTAGGAAAAAAAAGGTATTGTTCGAATTATGTCAGGAGTACCGCTTTTATGCAGAAATGGCCCTTTGTTTGTACCAGTTGGAGTCCAATAACCTTATTATTAAAGCCTGTTCATTAACACACTTGATTTTATCAGCATATGAATCAGATTTCTCTTTTATCAGCACTTTCAACTCAACCCTCTTTATTTGCTTCAAACACTCTGTCCAATCCGAAGTCATTGTTTGGGAAAAAAGGCATAGAAACTTTTGTTGTATTTTAAGTGTAAAATTAAGAATATGTCTAATTACTTTGTTAGTTCTAGATTTGGGTTTGTCTTTTTAAAGTTACATACTCCCAGTATCTCAGATGTGTTGGTAGTAAGAATTGAAGACCAATGTTCCTATGCTGAAATAAACCCATCTTTACTCTTAATTTAGAGAACTTAGCAGATCCCATTGTTCTTTGACCAATCATCTCTTTTGACCAGCTTTGTCTTATATATTTTGCAGAACATTTGTGCATATATCTTTATGCCATTCTCCTTCATGATGGGAGTAGACTGGGAAGACAGTTTTATTGTTGGTGGACTCCTGGGTTACAAAACTTTCTTCAATGAATTTGTGGCTTATGAGCGCCTCTCAAAACTGATTCACAACCGAGAAAAGGGAGGGAGCATGTACATTAATAATGTGAAACAGTATATGACTGTAAGTAACATTTTCTTCTTTAGAGACATTCAATCTAGTTCTTTGCTACTGCATCTCATGTTTTATTATGGACACAGAGGGATAATGGTGGCATATCAATTTAAACTCTGTCTGTCAGCAACAGAGTTTAATTATTAAAATACAGCATTATCTTACAAGGCCGTTGTGGTTGTCATCATACTATCTCAAATGAACACAACAAATAAAGGTATAGACTTCAGGAAGAGGAGTTTTGAGGAATGTCCCACAGAACACTTTACTGAAGACCAAAGCTGTCTTCAAGGTGACTTTTTTCTTATCTCATTCTTAGATAGCACTTAGATATGAGATGCTCTTAGAGGAACATCTTGGGCAAGAACTGGAGAATCCTTCTGTCCACAGAGGTTTACCCAAGCCTAATATTTCAGGATAGGCATCTAGAAAGTTTTAGCTGATGGCATTTAAGCTATTATTGACACTTTGTTGCCCATGGCACACTTCTGTTGGAGGTTATTGTCCCCTTTGCAGAAGGCAGTAGTACAGGACATATTATATGGCATACACGATATATTTTTATGTTATATAATTTGCATGTACTTTTACAGGGGCAAAGAATATACGGTGATCAAGGCTGATTTTTGCAGCTGTGACTCTTTCATCCCCACTTGCTGATCCTGGCTGTTACCCCATCTGGCATCCCCAAGCACACTCTGTGCCAAATTTGTCTTCATTCTAAGCGTGGTGATACTTAGCTTTGCACCCCCACTGGCTTTTACTATTCAAATCAAGATAAGTTGTCACTGCAGAGGACCCTTAATTAGGAAGTATCCTTATGTACAGGCTTTGGTTTTCATACAATCATAGAACAGCTTAGGTTGGAAGGAACCTCAGAGATCATCTAGTTCCAACCCCCCTGCCATGGACAGGGCTGCCAGCCACTAGCTCACTAGATCAAACTGCCCAGGAACCCATCCAGCCTGGCCTTGAACACAGCCAGGGATGGGGCAGCCACAGCTTCTCTGGGCAGCCTGTGTCAGCGCCTCACCACTCTCTCAGTGAAGAATTTCTTCCTGATGTCCAACCTAAACCTCCCCTCTTCCAGTTTTAGCCCATTCCCCCTTGTCCTACCATTATCCACCTGTGTAAAAAGTCGGCCCCCTCCTGCCTGTAAGCTCATTTTATCTAGAATGATGCTGTGGATACCTGCCTTGTGTACAAAACCAAAACCTTGTACCTCACCACTTGCATTCTTTATTACTGAAGCATTTTTCACAAATGGATGTATAAAGTCAGTTAGTCTGATCAAATTCTCACATTCTTCCCCATGTTTTCATTACCAGTGATCGTGGAGAAAGAACCCTAAGCTAGATAGACCTTCAATCACCCCTGCTATAGTCATGCCATGTTCTACAAGGGGAATATGACTCTGAACAGAGTGAATGCTTAGACATTTTTTATCTGGAAGTCTGATACCATCACCTATACTTTACTCTTTTTTTTTTTTTTTTTTTTTTTTCCCCCAGTAAAATGCAGTATAGGACTTCTTTGTTCACTTTTAATACCTAAAAAGAGCTGTATTATCTTCCATGATAAAAAGCTCTGGGATGCAAAAATAATTTTGGTTCATAACACTTGTAACAATGGCCAAGTAACCATTTTAACTATGGCACAACAGTCCATCTAAAAGTAGTTTGACTTCCGGTTCTGATTTCTGTTTAGCATAAGAACTTTCTAGTGCATCTGGCCACAGATTTTCAGTCAGAGAAAGCAGACAAGAAATCTTCTCAACTGCCTCACCTAAGTAATAACAAGGCTCACAGTTTTCTGAGCTAGGAAAATGCAAGTGAAAGTAGCAAAATAATGGTGCACAAAGCCATTTCTAGGAAAAGCAGGTAGAGTGAGCACTTGAAAAGCATATGTGCAACTGTCTGAAAATGTCTACCAATTGGTTTTCATAAAACAGGAATGGAAACAGAGAAACCTTCTAATAAATAGGAAACCTTCTAGAACACTCATTCAGCCATTTTCAGCTTGCACTTAAAATTCAGGAAACAGGAGGTCAGAGCTGCCTGAGGGCAAAAAACCATTTGCTGAGAGATGCTGCATCTTTTCCCAAAATGTCTGAACTACGTTTATCTCTAGCCTGATTTCACCCAAAGTCATTCTGTGTCCTGTGAGAGGACTCCCCATTAAGACAGACAAAAGGCAGCCCATACCTGTGTGTTGCCCAAGGGAACACAGGAAGGTGTCAGAAGTCAGGAAGCAAATAAACTACTAATGGCAATTCCAAAATCATAAGGTCCTTCTGCCTGTTACCTCATCAGACCACCCACTCTGAAGGAAAAACGTTTACCTTTTCTTCTCCTATGCAGAGAGGGCAGCATGCACAGTGCAGCTGGGCACATGGAGCCCTCTGCTTGTACAGGGAGAAAGTCGGGAAAACATACCAAAACTAGGGATTCCAACAGTGTGTTACAAAGGCAGGCCAGCTATGAACAGCAAGCTGAATTAAAGCTCTCTGACTCATGACATGAAGTTCAACAAGGCCAACTGCAAGGTGCTGCACCTGGGTTGAGGCAATCCCAGATGTACAGGGTGGGTGAAGAACTCATGAGGGCAGTCCTGTGGAGAAGGACTTAGGGGTTCTGGTGAGCAAAATGCTTGACATGAGCCAGCAGTGTGTGCTTGCAGCCTGGAAGGCCACCTGTATCCTGAGCTGCATCAAAAGAGAGGTGGCCAGCAGGGCAAGGAAGGGGATTGTTCTCCTCTGCTCTGCCCTCATGAGCCCCCAGCTGCAGTGCTGTGTCCAGGCCTGGAACCCCAAGCATAAAAAAGATGTGGAGCTGCTGGAGCAGGTCCAGAGGAGGCCATAAAGATGCTCAGAGGCTGAAGCACCTCTCCCATGAAGAAAGGCTGAGGGAGCTGGGCTTGTTCAGCCTGGAGAAAAGAAGACTCCAGGGAGGCGCTTTGTGGTCTTCCAGTACCCAAAAGGGAGCTTACAAACAGTCCAGTAGTGATAGGAGTGATAGGACAAGAGGGAATTATTTGAAACTAAAAGAAGGGAGATTTAGTTTAGATGTTAGGAGGAAATTCTTTACTCACAGGGTAGTTACACACCAGAACACACTAACCAGAGAAGCTGTGGATGCCCCATCCCTGGAGGTGTTCAAGGCCAGGCTGGATGTGTTCCTGGGCAGCCTGATCCATTGGGTGGCAACCCTGCCCATGGCTGGGGTCTTGAACTGGATGGGCATTAATGTCCCTTACAACCCAAACCATTCTGTGAGTCTTGGGTCTATGATTCTATACATTTATGACTCACACCCTTAAAAAAAAAACAGTAGCTAAATTGCCACTAGTGACATCAGAATAATTTTTGTCTTTAATTACTTGTTCTCAATTCAACCAGGCACTGCAATATACATGAAAAAATTAAACCACAGCATGGTCTGTGATTCCTCAAGTATGAAAGCCTGTACACCTTCACAAAGAGAATGAGCCAGTCTTGTTCAAAGCCACACATTGAGGCAGCAACCTTGCAAAACAGCGTGATTTCAGTACTTGGAGCCCTGGGCCACAATGCCATGCTTTCAGACCTCTAAATCAGCATAAGCTGTCTCAATCCACTCAATCCAGTGTTTTTTTTCTTTCCAGGTCCGCTCTGAAACCATTGCCACCTATGCTCTTTGTGGATTTGCCAACTTCGGCTCCCTGGGAATGGTAATAGGAAGCCTGAGTAAGAGCACCACTCATGGATGATTTATTTAGCAAGCAAATCCCAAGTAAAAACTCCAGCTGACAGGCTGTGGGTGAAGCTTAGCAGCATTAGGGCCTGAACAGCTGTTCTACAAAGACCCAGTATCCAACTGGGCATAGAAGGGCTCCCCAGGGATTTCAGATGTTGGGGTGCAGGTGCTGAGATACAAGCTGAGAGCAAGGGGAAGGGAACAAGCCCTGACCACAGGTCTCCCTGTCCATACCTCATGCTGCCAACCACTGCAGCTACTGCAGTTCTTGGGCGTTGGGATAAGAAAACCATCTCATTAGCCTACTAGTTTGAAAGATGAAATTAGTGATTTTCTGTACAAATATTACATATATGCCACAAACTTAAAGGGAAAGAAAAAAATAAGCACAGACTTTTCAGATCTCTAGGAAAATAAACAATAATTAACAAAAACAAACAAACAAACAAATAAAAAAACCCTGAAAATTCATCTGAGTTTCTCACTAGACAGCCAGAATTGCTGTCAAATCCCTCCACCATGAAGCCTGAGTGGGCTTCGCAATGCTTGAAGCAGGGTCGTGTGGAAAAGTAGGATCCAGCTGTGGGGCCAGACCCTACTGCCATGCCTGGGGTACGCCTTTTGAAGTAGCTATTGGCTGGCGCAGATATGTAAACTGTCAAAGCAAACAGAAATTGCCTTTTTACGCACAAGGCATTTTCTTAACAGAGTAAGCAAGCCTTGTCACAAGGTTTTTACATGTCCCACTAAACAAGACTCATTTTCCTTCCTTGTTTCTCCCACTCAGAGCCACAGGACATGGCTTTCCTCACATGAAGCAAGAGCTGGCAAGTTATGTTTCTTTGTACCTGTACGTGTTTATGTCTTATACGCACTTAATTTTCTTACTAGCAAGCATTGCTCCCGCAAGAAGAATGGAGATCGCTGGTGGTGCTTTCAGGGCGATGATTGCCGGAACTGTTGCCTGCTTCATGACAGCCTGCATCGCAGGTACCGTGCACAAGTTTGGTATATTTTGCGTGAGTGACCACAGGGTGGCAGTGCAACCGTATGAAAAGTACAGGGTGGGACTTGCAAGATAGTAATTTCGGTTTGACACGATTAAAAGCCAATATTCAATGAAAAGTTGCTGAAAACTAGAATATATAAAGTATTTATTTTGTTTCTTCTATTTTATCTTTTTTTGTTGTTAGTTTATATATTACACCAGAAGTGAAAAAAGAGGTATTTGCAAGATAGAGGTGAGATAAAATGCATCCTCTTCACTGTTGTCTATAGAAATATACAAGTAATTACAGAGCAGAAACTGAGAAGTAGAATTAAACTAGAATATAAGAAAGCAGGAGTGAGGAGAAAGCTGCAAAATATTTGTCTTCATGTTAAGAGGATGTTTTGGGCTAATAGTATTCCCACAGTGCATTTAAGTTAATGAAACTGTCTTAAGGTGGTGGGACTCAATAGCAGATCCTTGTTTTTAAACTCTCACCTTTGTGCTGTGTGAAGAATCATAAGGAAACAACCACTTTAGGGAGAAAATGAAAAAGAATGTGTTAGTCACTCAAGAGATATGCCCAGGCTATTCAGCAGGCAAAATTTATCCCCAGTATTTAATTATCTGTTTCACAGCTTTCTTTTCAGGGCATGTGATAAGTACTGATGTTCATCCAATGAAGAATAAACTTGGTGCTTTTTTTTAGCTGAAAAAAGAAAGAAGTTATATGTGTATGAACCATAGCTTTCCTATCCCTTTGTGTTCGCTGCAGCAACAAAAACATACATGTTGTAAGGATAATCCTGCACTATTTTCTGAAGGTTATAGAACTAGCACACTTGGAATTTCATTAGGCACACTTACCTCCATAATATTTTAACACATGACATTACTCTGCGTAACTGAGGAATCAGGAGCCCTTACTAAAAGTTGTTGTTTCACAAACTAGGCTTTAAGAATGAAATTGCGAACAGTTGCTGAGAAATCTCTCCAAAACAGTAAAATCTTCCTTCTGCATTCCACCTGCTTCTGGCACGGCAAGTGCTTTCACTGTACCCAGGCAAAAGTAAAAGGGTCAAACAATTTCTACTATCCCATTTAAGATAACATGTTAAAAATGTGTCCAGGTTTCACAACACTAAGACAAAGGAGGAGCTGTTATTTTCATGATTTTGTGTCTCCATCTCTAAAATAAATGTGTTATTATTTGTAGAAACATTTTGGAGAACTTCTAGCAAAGCAAAGATATATAACCCATAACAATATTCATTTAAAAACAAAGAAAAGCTTGAATGTTTACTTGCACTGCTATAAATGTAGCATAGCTACTGTTTAGTTATTGAAAGCACAATGTCCCAGAATTAGCACATGTTTTTGGAAGTGTTAGAAAGAAGAGACAAAAAGCCAAAATGTTCTGACAGCAACAGGTCACCACAGTTCGGTTTCTACACATCTAAAAAAGATGTGATCATTCCTTAGTCCAGTTCTGTAAAACAACTCAGATTTTTTTAAAAGTTTGAGAGTTTTTAACTTGCACCATTGTACAGAACCACCTCAGAGTGTGATTTCAAAACAGACAGAACATTTCTTCCAGCCTTGCCGCAGAAACTGATACTCCCAAATCTTATCTTCCTCTTCAGTGCTCATTAGGAAAACTGTTACTTACTTCACAGGAATGCTGACTGTCCCTGGTGTGGAAGTTCCCTGCCATATTTTATTACAAAGTGTCTTCAACTCCACAAACTCCACAAACTTCCCTGCCAACAGGACAGAGCTGATTGAATGCTGCCAGCAGCTCTTCACCAGGTAATGAGTGGCCTGCGTGTCCTCCACAAGTACAGTAGGCTCTGCTGCAGGTATTCTTCACTCTACTCTCGTCCTGCATCAGCTGGAGGGAGCACAAGGACATAGGGCAGGAGCAGTCCCTCCTGCCAGCACCCCCCTTGCCCTCAGGCCATTCCCATCTCCCAGACAGGAGCAGTGTGAAGCTGAGGTTTGGAGAGAGCTGCAGGCAGAGGGGGACAGGGGTGCTGAGACTCCTCTGTCCCACTGGCAAGGCCCAGACGCACAAGGGTCTCCTTCAGCTGCTCTTTGCCAAGTAATGGGGATGAGGAACTCTTTATGCTTCTGTCAAACTGAGTCTAAAAGCCCACTTGTTCTTCATTTGCACCTTTTAAAGAAATGAGTATTTTAATGCTGCTCAAAAACTTTTCCTTGCCAACTCTCTCTGTTACGTGGAAAACATAAACAGAACCAACAAAGAACTCAAACTAACTTTCTTCAAATCTGAACTTCTTGAAAGGTTAAAGATAGATTAGCCTAAAGATTCACTGGTCTAATTCACGTCAAACACAAGTAAATGGATAAATAAATGCAAATGTTTGAACTAACACAATTTTAGCATAGTATCTGAGGGTAATTCTAGCTGAAAAGCTAGACAAGCTTAAGCTTCTGCTATGATCCTTCTCTCTGTGAATCTGGCTGAACCTAACAACAATGGTGACTGTTTATATAAAAAAACTTTATACACATTTGAAGAAGGAAAATATTATAATTATATTTGATAATTACCTATCCAAATGCAAAGAGAAGAAAGAAATAGCAGTACTAAATAAAAGATGCCTTCAAACATACTTTACACTGCCTTACAAAGAAGCAGGCATCTGTGTTTTTAGATTATGGAAAGAATATTTTAAATTTCTGGTAATGTGCTTTTATTATTATTATTATTTTCAAAAATAATTGCTTTAGAAATAAGTATTATAATTCACTGCTTTTCCGTGCCATACAAAATCAAAGAAATTTACCATCCCTTTCATGTTTTTTGAGCAAAGGCAGTGCTCTGAAATTGAATATATGTCTACAACAGAAACATATAAAGTATAAAGATTATAACATGGTCTGCTTTCACTAGGATCACTGTTGAGCAAATGCTTTGAAAATATAAAATCCTTGAGCACTGAAATGAATCCCTCAGTCACTTCAGTTGTCTGGTAAGATACACCTGAGGCTCAAGGTCTTTACACAGATAACCAGACATCAGCCCAATAAAAGGAGAACACCTGGTCATGGCACATGGCCGGTATTTAGAAAGGTCTCTCTAAGTTTCAATTCTTGTAATAATTTTCACCCATTTACAGTTAATTTTGAAAAATTATATGTGCATGTGTATGTATGTATATATAGATATAGACACACACACAAAAGGGAAAAAGAGTAAATCTCATTTCTGTTTTTCTCTTCTTCCCCAGTGCAAACAATTCTCAAGAGAGCTTCCCTGGAGGAAACTACACTATGAGGTCCTTGAGAGGATGTTGCCAAATACTAAACCAACCTGCTTTTAATTGTACTAGGTTTTAATAGATTATTAATTGCACAGAGCTTTAATTTTTGTGTTGAGGGGATAAATCATAACTAAGCACTGTTTCTTAGCAGAAAGGTAATCAAAATTTTCTTTTTCTTTAAATGTGAAGAGCGTTGACCTATATTTCCTACCTCTTGCAAGCCTACTTTCAATGACATGCATGCAATTGACTCCAAAATTAAACAGGAATAAAAGAAGGAGACCCTCGCTGCAGATCTCTTCCCCCATTACAGGTCAGAAGAGAAGGAGAAAATTTCTGAGCCAAAATCTTCTATTCCATTTTTACCTTTAATCTGATAAATTTGTAGCACAAAACTGCTCTAGGCAAGACAAAAATCATACCAAGGAGATTTGACATCCAATTACAGAAAGCTGTGAACTAGAACTACTATTTAGAATTGCCATCCTTCAATATTTCTGCTCTTTTTGATACTTAAGAAGTGGTTTTACTGCACCAAGATAAATGCCTCTGTTCTCAGAAATCTCTGTACATTTCTTCTGGTAAATATGGCTACATGCAAACCACACTGCTAACATGGGGTGCACCTCATCACCTTGGTCACAGAAGTACCCAAATGAGGGACTAGCTTCTACGTGTCACGGTCCCCTCTTTCTTCCCGCAGGCAGAGGGCATGCCCAAAGTGCAGGAGGCATCCAGGCCACAGCTGGATTCAGGATGTTGGCCCCTGTTCAGAGGTTCATTCTGGAGTCACCAACTGGTTATTCAGAGTAGTGTTCTGCTAGAATCAATAGAGAATCTCACTATCTGTGGAAGCAGCATTTAAGGATCCTGAATACCAGAACCTAAATAAACGGATGCACTATCAAACAGAATACACCTGTTAGCATCACCTGACTTTTTTTTCATCTAGTTAAGTTTTCTGCACCAGGGTGAAGGGTGCAGGTTTATTTCCAAATTTCAGTAAGACAGACCCTGTAATAAGTTGCATAATAGAATATCCATTTTAATAAGAGAGGAAAAGAAAATACCGAACCGTAAGAATATCAACAGCAGCTAAACCTTGCATCCCTTCAGATGCTAGCAACACCAGCATGCAGGAATGGATAGACCCCAGGTGAGTTTTCTCATAGTGATCTACACAGGTCACATCCATGGAGAGGTTCTTCTGGGGTCTGTCTGATGCTGCCTAGAAGTAGGGTCCCCAGCATCTAAAGAAGTATGAGATTTACTTATTATATTCCCTTTTTCATTCTAGGATGTAAGACTTTCTTGTTATATTCCTCTTTTTAATTCTGTCTTCAAACAGCCGCAAAACTCTCTAATTCTCCCCATGCAGAACACTGTGTTTGTGTGTGTAAATGTCAATTAAAAAAAAAAAAAAAATGGGGATTAACTACATTCAGATGAATAAATGTGAGTTTTCTTAATGAAATTAATGTACGTTTTTGAGATCTTTCTGATGAATGAATTGTTAAGTGTCACAAGCGAAGAATTTCCATTAAAAAGAAACTCTATTACACTTTTAAGCTCTGGTCTTTTCAATCTTCAAAAATGAAAAGTTTTATGTAGATTTATATATCTAAATATTTACATATATATTCCTATCCTATAACATTTACAATGGCAAAGACTTGGGAAAAAAAAGCTAAGAACTGAAGTACAGGAATGTGAGATAGACCTGGCATACCCTCCAGAGCATAACTCATACAGATGGTTATGAACTAGTCTGTTCTGACAAAATAGTATCTAACTTCTTATCGTTCTACTAATTGTTGCATAGTCTGTTCTGGGAAGACCAGATTAATAAATTTAGATGGTTGCCTGCCCAATTCGATTGATTTGGATTTACCATAGAAGATGCTAGTTTCCTGCGAAACTCTGTTTATTAACTCAATCCTCCAAAATTACAAATGCCAGTATTACTATTACTTCTGAATTTTGACACTGGTTTCATATTGTTAGGCATTTTTCTTTTGCCTCATTCTCAGAGATTTAGGAAACTGCATGACAACCTCAGTTTTCAGTGCTTTTAAAGTATGTTCCTAATCCTGATAACTGCAGATCTTGCTCAAATGTTTGACGCAGCTATGTCATAAATAAATCATTTGGTTTTTAGCTAGCATTATCACAACAGCATGGCATAGCTTTCAGGTAAGTTCTCAGTTAGCTGGTGTGAAATACAAGAATACATTCTTTCAAGAGAAGTGAATCAGAAACATTAACACTGTTGAACAGATTGTCCAGATGTTTTGCTGACAGCTCAGTCAAATACAGATGTTACAGGTGTAACAAAGGAAGCAGAGAGAGCAGGACGGGACTGCTAGGTACCACCGTGCTTTTTTCCCTTCTTATTTTGTGACATTGTTAGGAATTCAGTCTTAGTTGCCAGAAAAAGGGAATCATGCATTTCACACGTTCTGGGTTAACATGGCAGATTGGGCCCTGGACTGTTAGTGCTTAGGCACACATTCCAACAACCTGATATTCACCAACAATGAACCTGCAACACAGAGCTGAGAAGAAACATATGATTTAATCAAATGCTTGCTTACATTTGTATGGATTCAAACTTCACAATATCCCACAGCATTCTTGTAGCGAAGCTTAGGAAGCATGGGATAAGTGAGTGGATGGTGAGGTGGACTGAGAAGTGGCTGACTGGCAGAGCCCAGAGGGTTGTTATCAGTGGTGCAGAGTCCAGCTGGACGCCTGTAACTAGAGGTGTTCCCTGGGGCCCAGGAGCACTACTGGCCCAGCCATGTTCCACGCCTTAATCAACCGTGTGGATGAGGGGCTAAAGTCCAGCCTCAGCAAGTTCACTGATGATACAAAGCTGGGAGGAGTGGCTGACACACCAGAAGACTGTGCTGCCATTCAGCGACACCTGGACAGACTGGAGAATTGGTCCAACACGAACCTGATGAGTTTCAACAAGGGCAAGTGTAGAGTCATACAGATAGGGAGAGATAACCACATGCACCAGTACAGGCCAGGGGCTGACCTGCTGGAAAGGAGCTCTGAGGAGAAGGACCTGGGTGTCCTGGTGGACAACAGGTTGGACATGAGCTGGCAGTGTGCCCTTGTGGCCAAGAATGGTATCCTGGGGTACATGAAAAAGGGCGTGGCCAGCAGGGTGAGGGATACGATCCTGCCCCTCTACTCTGCCCTGTTGAAGCCACATCTGGAGTCCTGTGTGCAGTCCTGGGCTCCTCAGTTCAAATAGGTCAGGGATCTTCTACAGAGAATCCAGTGGAGAGCTACAAAGATGATCAGGGATGTGGAGCATCTCCTGTACGAGGAAAGGCTGAAAGACCTTGAACTCTTCAGCCTGGAGAAGACTGAGAGGTGATCTCATCAATGTTTACAAATATCTGAAGTGTGGGAGCCAAAGGAAAAAGACCAGGCTCTTTTCAGTGGTGCCCAGTGGCAGGACAAGGAGCAACGGGCAAAAACTGGAGCACAGGATGTTCCATATGAACATGAGATAAAACTTCTTTACTGTGTGGGTGACAGAGCACTGGAACAAGCTGTCCAGAGAGGTTGAGGAGTCTTCTTCTTAGGCGATATTCAAAACCTGCCTGGATGTTTTCCTGTGTAACCATCTGTAGGGAACCTGCTTTAGCAGAACCAATGGACTAGGTGATCTCCAGAGGTGCCCTCCAAGACCTACAATTCTGTGTTTCACAAACTTTTAGGAAATAATAGATTAAAGCAATGGATAAAGCCTATGTGGTGGTATCCTTGTTTCAAAGGTGTTGAAAAAGGAGGGATAGCTTAACCTGCTTAGCACTTCCTGGCATGGCAGTGTGCAATACCTTGCAGGTAACACAGACAGCAAAGTAAAGCATAGGTGATGTGGTTCAAGACGTCACCATCAGAAGCTATCCACTGGGTGTCACTGTGTATCCAAAAGCCTTGTGGAGCATTGTACTGATGCATTTACAGGGTGTTAGCTAGTCACTAAAAATCATTGGCAGCAATTCCAGGAAATGTTTTATACAGTTTGGTTGTACAATAATTCTAGGAAACATACCATGTAGCCTTTATATTGCTCAGAGCATATACAATCAAAGGAAGCTATTTTTAATGTAATACAAGTTTTCTCTGGCCTCAAATTAGAAAAACATTGAAGTGTGTAAATGAGGCAAGACTGCGAGGGAACAGGAATGTTCCTATTTAATTGGTTGAAAGGCTGTTGGGAAAAAAAATAAATAAATAAAAATTAAAAAATCTCAAAATAGAATTCTCAGCTTATATACCTTTGTGATCATATGGATAATTGACTGTGTTAGTGAGGCAAGTCACAATGCAACAAGTGATGGGGCATATTAAGTGTTCTCCAATAGAGGTCCAGCATTATTATCACCTCTTTCTGAGAAAAGATTGGGAAGTTTGCTAAAAAGGCAGAATATTAATATTAATTCTTTTATTCTGCAGAATGAGGGCGCCCTCAGAAAACTGTGGATGACGCCAAGGTGAGTGTTTCAAACTGATAATTTAGAGGGAAGGGGTGTCATTCAGAGGGACTTCGACAGGCTTTGGAATTGGGCCTACGCAGACTTCGTGAAGTTCAACAAAATCAAATGCGAGGTCCTGCACCTGGCTTGAGGCAATTCTAAATATCAGTATAAACAAGATGATGGCCAAGACAGCCGCCTTGCAGAGAAGGACTTAAGGATACTAGTAGCTGAAAAACTAGATATCAGCTGGCAGTATGCACTTGCAGCCTGGAAAGCTGACTGTATCCTGGACTGCATGAAAAGAAGCATAGCTGGCAGGCTGAGGGAGGTGATTGTCCCCGGATCCTCTGCTCCTATGAGGCCCCACCTGCAATGCTCATCCAGGCCTGGGACCCCAGCACAAGAAAAATGCAGAGCTGCTGGAGTGAGTCCAGAGGAGGCCCATGAAGATGACCCAAGGGCTGGAGCACCTCTCCCATAGCTGAGGCAGTTGGGGTTGTTCAGCGTGGAGAAAAGAAAGCTCTGGAAAAATTTATAGTGGCCTTCTGACAGTTAAAGGGTGCCTACATGAATGAAGATGAGGTACTCTTTACTAGAGTGTGTAATTATAGGACAAGGGGTAATGGTTTTAATATAAAAGAGGGTGGATTTAGATTAGATAAAATCTATGAGGGTGGTGAGGCACTGGCACACGCTGCCCAGAGAAACTGTGGATGCCCCATCCCTGGAGGTGCTCGAGCTCAGTTTGGATGGGCCCTGGGCAGCCTGATCTATTGCGTGGCAATCAGCCCGATCTATTGCGTGGCAACCAGCCCACAGCAGAGGGTTTGGAACTGGGTGGGCTTCAGTGTCCCATTCCAATCCCAGAAGTTCTAGCATTCCATCATTCTCTGAAACAAAATTTGCTTTGCATACTTCTATGTTGGAGTGCTTTCCAGTATGCAGTGCAACAGTATCCATGATTCCCACATTTTCTTAATCTGTGGATCACTATCAGACCTCAGAATGTGGTGCACTCAGAGGCCATTTTAAAGTCTCTTAAGCAAGATGTGCTGTTTAGCTTGGCTCACCCATAGTCTGTAGTCAGCAGAGTGGTTCTGAACCTCAGCCCACCCAAAATGGTTAAAGACCAACGCGTGCCCAAAGGGAGCTCCCTGGCCTGACACGGTGCTTGGCATGGGGAAGACAGAGCCCTGCCTGTCTGCTGGCAGAGCAGACCGATGTGCCCAGGGGCAGCTGGCAAGGGTCCTCAAACTCACTGAGAGTTTAGGGCGCTGTTTATCCAAGTGACACCATCCCTGCTTTGCAAGCAGGTCCACAGAATAAATAAGGCTGCTAGCATTCTCAGGTGTTACCCGATATGAAACACGAAAACAAGTGGCAGGTTACAAATCTTTCGTGTTTGAGATGCTGAATCAAATTCTTCTCTCATTTATGTCAAAGCTTGGGAGATATTCAATGATATTTGAATTGCTATTCACTTAAAATAATACAAGCAAGACAAGAATTTGTTTCCTGGGATTTGATTCTGATTTTGAGCTAGTTCCAATGCCAAGGGAACTGCCATAGCAGTTCCCATGCCAAGGGAAGTATTCCACTTATGACAACACTGTGATAGTGAGCAATGCATCTCATGTTTTTGGTTTGCCTAGTGGAGCTCTTCTATGATACCTGAGAATATTCAGGAAAACAGGCTGTGGAAAACCATTTTACTCTGTAGCCTGAAACTGCTTCATGATAGATTTACAGAAAAAAAAAAATAATAATAAAAGAATTTTCTTGATTTTCTTGTTGCTATGGCATAGAAATTCACTATAGCAACCAGTGTACTAACTCAAAAGGCATTAGTCAGAATGGATATGTTGCCATAGTGAAAATATATTCTTGTTGTTGTTGTTGTATTGATTAGTGCCTTTGGTATCAGGTGGCTAGAAATGTCAGGCAGATGTGAGTATGAGATTGCTGAGTATGCTCTGATGACAAGTGTAGACTGAAGTTCACTGCCACTTTGGTTCAGGTAAAATGAGAAAATCTTACAGGTTTACTTACGCAGTCTTGCAGGTTGCTGGGATTAACCATATTTAAGAAATATTTTACTGGGTCTTGTTATTTGTTTTCCACATGCCAGAGAGGTATTCCTGCCTCAGCAGTGATTGCATAACAACATTTGGAGTCCCACTGTTAGGGAGAACAGACCTGTGTTTAGGGAAATAAATGTGGATTTATGTGCAGCTGCAAGTTCTGCTACAGGCTCTGTGTGTCTTTGGGAAGTTTTTCAACTCTGTGGTGTCTCTGCTTCTGATCTGCAAAATGAAGAAGCAGCCTAGGGATGTTGTTAGCAAACAGAGCACATAAAAAAAAAAAAAAAAAAAAAAATCCTAGATAGCAGAAATGGAAGAGCAGGGTCTTTGCAGTTGTGGGACTACACACCCAGGATCCATCTCCAGCCTGATTCTGTACTGCAAAAGTAATGAGAAACTATATATTACTTGACTAGCTTCTGTCAAAGCTTCTTATGCTTGGCTCAAAACAACTACAACTCCACCAGACTGGTGCTTTTCCTAAACCAGACAGCTCTGGTTAAAGTAAATGAGGAAGACTGTGGATAAATTAACAGCAATGTTATTTTCCCCTTCTAAAGAAACACCAAAGCTCACATAGCAGGAATACAAACAGATTGGTGCCCATACCAAATGACTGGTGTTATGTTGTGCCATCCCAGCTACTTTCCAGAGCTGTTTTATCATATCTGTGATCCCAAATATTCCAAGAAAATTTAACTGATTAATGCATCCTACAAACTCCCCCTGGACTGTAGTTCATTCTGTTTGGCCACTTTACACTAATTATTACAAATGAAGAAAACTTTGAAGTCTCTTCTCTTTTTATCTTGAGTCATTACTTTGTGTCATATATTTCCCCAAGAAGACATAGAAAAAAGCTTGTATCTATTCACAAGTACCATACAAATGACATCCAGTCCCCATCATTTTTTGAATAAGTATGCACAGGCGTTCAGGCATTTCAGGGGGGAAAAAAAAAAAAAAAAAAAAAAAAAAAAGCCACCATAGAATAAAATTAAAAATCCATGCTGTTAAACATTTTTCTTATGAACATCTCAGCTGAGGTCAAATGATGTACTCTTTGAACTATATGTATTTGCCTCCAGTAACTGACTGAATATCTGGCTAGACCTGATATCACCTAGGAAATCTTGCAGAGCTGCCTGAGAGTAAAACAAAAATCCATCAGCTCTTTCCTTGTGCTAACTTAGCTGTCATAATACAACAACAGTAGAGCTCAGACTAAGATTTCAGATCAGACTTTATGTACTCATCTAACTATTGTATTCCTAAACTTCTTTCTTCCCTCCTTTAATCTTTTCTTCTTCTGGTTACTCCATGGCTTTACATTAGCACCTTTCACATCCTTGTTTGTGCATTTGCTGGTTTTACTCTTGATCACCTTTATTTCGATCACCACAGAGGATGCTTGAATTTTCCCTTCTTGGATCGCTAGGTGGCAGAACGCTATCAGTGAAAGCCCTTCACAAGAAAACTTGTAGGGATACCAGTATCTAGCATTTTCATCTGTATATATGTGGTATATGTGTTGTTTCTTGCTCAAAATGGCAGACTAAATATTTTTATTAGCTGTCCTCCATTTTCAGGTAATATAAAAATATGACATTTCTTGGCCAAGGTAATTTATTTTTAGGTGGACAGTATGGGCACCTTCAAGACCTCTCTAAAAGCAATCTATTCCTAAAATACTGCTCACTGACTCCCCCAGGTCTCTTGTAAACTTTATAGATTGTGGTGAAAGGTGTTAATGCCTGTTCACAGGCATTCACACACTGTTTCACATCCATAGTGAAAGCAATGAATGAATGGATTATGGAAAAATACTCTGACTATACAAAACTGGAACGTGTGTTTGATATCCTTGAATGCTGTACTGCCATTTAGAAGGTCTTTAGATCTTGACAGGTTGGGGAGATGGGCAAAGAGGAACCTCTTGAAATTCAACAAAGGCAAATGCAGTGTCCTGCACCTGGGGAGAAACAACCGCATGCGCCTGTACGGGCTAGGAGTTGACCTGCTGGAAAGGAGCTCTGAGGAGAAGGACCTGGATGTCCTGGTGGACAACAGGTTGGCCATGAGCCAGCAGTGTGCCCTCATGGCCAAGAAGGCCATTAAAAAGAACATGGCCAGCAGGATGAGGGATGTGATCCTGCCCCTCTACTCTGCCCTGGCGAGGCTGCATCTGGAGTCCAGGGTCCAGTTCTGGGCTCCCCAGTTCAAGAAAGACAGGGAAACACTGGAGAGAGTCCAATGAAAGACTCCTGAAATGATGAAGGAACTGAAGAACCTCTCCTATGAGGAAAGGCTGAGGGAGCTGGGCCTATTCAGCCTTGAAAAGAGAGGGGCCATAGGGATCTGATGAATGTGTACGAGTGTCTGAAGGGAGAGTGTCAAGAGAATGGGGCCAGACTCTTCTCAGTGGTGCCCAGTGGTAGGATAAGAGGCAATGGGCACAAAATGAGACACAGGAATTTCTGACTAAATATGAGGAAAAACTTCTTTCCTGTGAGGGTGACAAAGCACTGGAGTAACCCGCCCAGAGAACTGGTGGACTCTTCTTGTCTGGAGACATTCAGAAGCCACAGGGATACAATTCTGAGTAATAGAATCACAGAATCACAGAATCACAGAATGGCTTGGGTTGGAAGGGACCTCAAAGATCATCTAGTTCAAACCCCCCTGCCGTGGACAGGGCTGCCAGCCACTAGCTCTCTAGATCAAACTGCCCAGGAACCCATCCAGCCTGGCCTTGAACACAGCCAGGGATGGGGCAGCCACAGCTTCTCTGGGCAGCCTGTGCCAGCACCTCACCACTCTCTCAGGGAAGAATTTCTTCCTGATGTCCAACCTAAACCTCCCCTCTTTCAGTTTTAGCCCATTCCCCCTTGTCCTACCATTATCCACCTGTGTAAAAAGTCGCTCCCCCTCCAGCCTGTAAGCTCCTTTTAAGTACTGGAAGGCCGCAATGAGGTCTCCCCAGAGCCTTCTCTTTTCCAAGCTAAACAATCCCAACTCCCTCAACCTTTCCTCACAGGAGAGGTGCTCCAGCCCTCTGATCATTTTGGTGGCCCTCCTCTGGACCCGCTCCAACAGCTCCACATCCCCTCTGTACTGGGGGCCCCAGGCCTGGACACAGTACTCCAGGTGAGGCCTTCCAAGGGCAGAGTAGAGGGGGACGATCACCTCCCTCTCCCTGCTGGCCACCCCTCTCTTGATGCAGCCCAGGATGCCATTGGCCTTCCTGGCTGCAAGAGCGCACTGCCGGCTCATGGCCAGCTTTTCGTCAATCACAACGCCCAAGTCCTTCTCCGCAGGGCTGCTCTCAAGGAGTTCTTCTCCCAGTCTGTACACACACCTGGGATTGCCCCGACCCAAGTGCAACACCTTGCACTTGGCCTTGTTGAACCTCATCAGGTTCTCGTGGGCCCACTTTTCCAGCCTGTCCAGGTCCCTCTGGATGGCATCCCTTCCTTCAGGGGTATCAACTGCACCACTCAGCTTGGTGTCATCAGCAAACTTGCTGAGGGTGCACTCGATCCCACAGTCTAAGTCGTCAATAAAGATGTTGAAGAGCACCGGTCCCAAGATGGACCCCTGGTGGACACCGCTCGTGACCAGCCTCCACCTGGACGTAGAGCCATTGACTACAACCCTTTGGCTGCGACCCTCCAGCCAGTTCTTTATCCAGCCAACAACAGTCCACCCATCAAATCCGTATCTCTCCTGTTTAGAGATAAGGATATGGTACGGGACCGTGTCAAAGGCCTTGCACAAGTCCAGGTAGACAACATCTGTCGCTCTTCCTTGGTCCACCGATGCCATCACTCCATCATAGAAGGCCACCAGATTGGTCAGGCATAACCTGCCCTTGGTGAAGCCATGCTGGCTGTCTCGGATCACCTCCTCATCTCGCATGTGCCTTAGCATCTTCTCCAGGAGGATCCACTCCATGATCTTCTCAGGCACAGGCACAGACGTCAGGCTCCCCAGCCTGTAGTTCCCCAGGTTTTCCTTTCTCCCTTTCTTAAAAATGGGGATGATTTTTCCCTTTTTCCAGTCACCGGGGACCTCGCCTGACAGCCACGACTTTTCGAATATAATGGAGAGCGGCTCGGCAACCTCATCAGCCAACTCCTTTAAGACCCTGGGATGCATCCTGTCTGGCCCCATAGACTTGTAGAAGTTCAGTCCTATCAGGTGGTCTTGGACTCGCTCCACTCTTACACTGGGAAGGATTTTGCTCCCCCCATCCCACTTGGATTTTCAGGGGCACGAGAGACCTGGGCAGCCTGACCACCAGTGAAGACTGAGGCAAAGAACTCATTAAGTACGTCAGTCTGCTCCATATCAGAGGAGGCCAGTTCTCCCTTTTCATTTGTTAGAGGGGGAACACTCTCCTTCACCTCCCTCTTCTGACCTATGTAGCTAAAGAAACCCTCCTTTTTGTTTTTGACATCCCTCGCCAAGCTTAATTCCACCTGTGCCTTGGCCTTCCTGATCCCATCCCTACATATCCTGACAGCTCCTCTGTAATCCTCCCAGGCCACCCATCCCTGCTTCCACTGCCTATACTTTGCCTTCTTTTCCCTCAACTTGACCAGCAGGTCCTTGCTCAGCCACGCTGGTTTCCTGCTTCCCCTGCCTGGTTTTTTATTCTAGAGGATGGAGAGTTCTTGTGCTCTCAGAAAGAGATGCTCTAGGTGTCTCTGCCTTGGCAGAGAAGTTGAACTGGATGATCTCCAGAGGTCCTTATCAACTTCAACTGTTCTGTGATTCTGTGCATAAATGAAGAAATAGACACTGCAAAAACTGGCAGCAGATGGTGTTGTGGGGAGGGTAGTTGTGCACCCTGCCCCAGCATTCCCATGCTACTTGGCTGCAGGTAATACAGGGACTAAAGATTTCTGAGCGTCTGCACAGCTCGTACATAACACAGAACAGCAGCACCAATGACAGCAGCAAAGTCCATTTTAGGATGACCTCCACCACCAGCCCAGCTCTCAGCATGACATCTGCTTTGATGCTTGCAGAACTGCTCTCACAGTAAGGCTTTTTATACTCTGGTGGAGTTTTTCTGAGACGCCTTGTAGAAGTGAGGGACAGCAAGAGAAGTCAGCTCACTGACTTCTCTTGGAGGAAAAAATGTATTAAGGATGACGTGCTCATGATTAGCAGGCTTAGAAAATGGTACTTTTGGAAAGCAGAGGGAAATGAGGTATTGTGGAGAAAGCAATGACGAGATTCAAACTTATGAGATATAACTGAAGTAAGTGGCTGTTTCTGGAGTGTCATTGGTTTCAGAGTCTGTCATGCTTTTATTTACAGGGGAAAGGGAAGCACAAAGACTCTTCCTTGCCTTCCAGACTACTAGAAACACTACTCAAGAGCTTAAAATTTACTGTTAAATATGGCAAAGTAATCCACTTTGTAGAACGGTAAATTGCTTGCAGTGAATTGCAAGAACCTATGCGGTATTTATAAGGCTTTTTACAGGAGACTGGATGGGTATATCTTCTCAAAATTCAAACTAGGAGGGTCTCTCCCCATTACATCCATTCCAACTGAGAACTAATTCATTAAATAACATAAGACAGTTAAGCACTGCTACCTACTTCAGGCTGCTCTCATCTCTCAGATCTGTGACTGTTAAAAGGAACGTTCAGGAAAGGCAAGGGGATGTGATCACCCATGCTTCAGAAACTTGAACTGAACCATCCTCAGAACACTCCTGAAAAACCTGAAAGGCTCAAAGCTGGAGACAGCATGCAGTTGAGACAGGCTAAGTTAGATTTTGACTTTCTTACATCAGCTTTTCTTGATTTTTCCTAATGAGGTTCTGTAAAGTCTACTATGTATGTTTAGCACCAGTTAACGGAAGTCCTAAAGGGGCAGGTGGAAGCTCTTACTAGCTAGGCTGTTTTCTGGAACATTGTTCATAAATGCATTTCCACTTGGTAATGAAAGGCAGTATATTCCCCAAAGGTACTTTCAACCAGTTTCAAAAGGTGCATTTTCATCCTGCAGACTTTAACTTGCCTGTTTCCACTGAAAGTGTTGCCTAATAAAGACCAAAAGGAAAAGATGAGAGTGTTGGTCTCCTTCACTATAGTGTTTTCTCAACATTCTTCTTATTTCCAGGGATATACAAGACAAAACAGTGATACCTTTCCTTTCTGTGAAGGGTGATGTCTAAGGGTCCTTCAAAAGTATTAGCATCAAATTGGGAGTCTTTTCTTCTCCAAGTCCAAGTATATCTCAGAGACTAGAAAAGTACAATTCTTTAGCCTGTCAGTGCTGTTCTGGCCTATAGAGACATTCAGTTCTTTGCAGTTCCTGGAGGGTTCACTAGGATGCTAAAATGGCTTCTGTACTATGTATATGTTCATGTACATGTCCTTAGTTATGTGACAAAAGTACTCTTGAATGTATTTGATTTCCACCGGAACTATATGTGGCACTGGCAGAGAGTGAATTGGATTTCTTTGTGTTATGTATATGTTCACACATAGCCGTTCTATTTGCTTCCGTGCAAATCCAGTCAGGTAACTGCTCATTAACCACTGAACAGAGAACCAGTTTAAGTCCTAGGACCTATGTGACCTTGCAGCAGTAAAAATGAAGAAAAAAACCCGCATATCTCACAAGCTTGAATCTTCCAAAGAAAGTTCCAGTTGAATCAGACCTGTAGTGCTGCCCTGGGCAGAGTAAAATGGCAATTCTTCCCCTTGTTTATTTTGAGAGGGGACATTGAGGACAATATTTTCCAAAAGACAAAAAGCCTTCCCTTTGCAGATTACCTTAGACATTGTAGAGAGACAAGGCTGAATCCTGAGGTCTTGGTACAATTGACCCAGGAACTATTCTGGTGGCATTGTGAATTATTAGTGTTTCTTCTCTAAAAATGGTATCTTTTAAGATCCTCAGAAGAGCCTCTTATATTTATATGCCCCAGAACAAATTGCTTCTAGATGTCTTTTTCCTGCATATGACAAAATGAGACTATGTTGATCACAGCTGCCTTGTTTGACTACCTACTGTAGCAAAACACATTCAAAACTACAGTAGGTATAAATTTGTGTGTGTTACTTTAATAGGGACTTTGAACAGGCATTAATCTCCATTTTATTCGGCATTGTACAAACAAATAGACTAAGGATCTACAGAGAGGTTTTGATTCATTTTTATTGAAAAACAGGAAAAAAATGTGTAGAGTTCAAGGCAATAACAGAGGCAGGTGCACACAACAGTAATCATAGTGCTGTCTTGGATAACATAAAGGCAGTGCAAATTAAGGAGCTATTACTGATATAGAACACAATCCAAAAAAAAAAAAAAATCTAGCTTTTGTTCCTAAGCAAGTGTATAAATGTGTTGCACTTGTATTCTATTTGTATAGTGCAGCCCTCAGCTAGATACAAAACAATACAATTGAATCAAGTAATCTCTCCCTTTTGCTGCTATGACTCACGTTTATTATACTGTGGCTAGGTTTGTGTCAGTCGGCTACACCACTGGACACCAATAAGAGCCAAAATTCTCTTTTGTGAGCACAGATGGGCCCATGAGGCTTTGTTTCAGCCACAGGCATCCAGCTGCCTCTCAGTGGGCTGGTATTTGAGTTTTCCATAGACATGTTTTCTGAAGAGACTCTTCTATCACTAGCATCAGTAAGAATGTTTTGGGGGAGATT